>CM035303.1:58374309-58441830 GCA_020226075.1 Hydropotes inermis | reverse complement strand
TGATTTTTGCTATGGTTTCTTTAGTTTCTTTTGCATTTATTTCTGCCCTATTTTTTAAGATTTCTTTCCTTCTAACCCTGGGGTTCTTCATTTTGTCCTTCTCTAATTGCTTTAGGTGTAGGGTTAGGTTATTTATTTGACTTTTTTCTTGTTTCTTGAGGTAGGCTTGTAATGCTATGAATCTTCCCCTTAGCACTGCTTTTACAGTGTCCCATAGGTTTTGGGTTGTTGTGTTTTCATTTTCATTCGTTTCTATGGATATTTTGATTTCTTTTTTGATTTCTTCTATGATTTGTTGGTTATTCAGAAGCGTGTTGTTTAGCCTCCATATGTTTGAAGTTTTAATAATTTTTTCCCTGTAATTGAGATCTAATCATACTGCACTGTGGTCAGAAAAGATGACTGGAATGATTTCAGTTTTTTTGAATTTACCAAGACTAGATTTATGGCCCAGGATGTGATCTATTCTGGAGAAGGTTCCGTGTGCACTTGAGAAAAAGGTGAAGTTGATTGTTTTGGGGTGAATTGTCCTATAGATGTCAATCAGGTCTAGCTGGCCCATTGTGTCCTTTAAAGTTTGTGTTTCCTTGTTAATTTTCTGTTTAGTTGATCTATCCATAGTTGTGAGTGGGGTATTAAAGTCCCCCACTATTATTGTGTTACTATTAATTTCCTCTTTCATACTCGTTAGTATTTGCCTTACATATTGCGGTGCTCCTATGTTGGGCACATATATATTTATAATTGTTATATCTTCTTGTATTGATCCTTTGATCATTATGTAGTGTCCTTCTTTGTCCCTTTTCACAGCCTTTATTTGAAAGTCTATTTTATCTGATATGAGTATTGCTACTCCTGCTTTCTTTTGGTCTCTGTTTGTGTGAAATATTTTTTTCCAGCCCTTCACTTTTAGTTTGTATGTGTCTCCTGTTTTGAGGTGGGTTTCTTGTAGACAGTATATATAGAGGTCTTGTTTTTGTATCCATTCAGCCAATCTTTGTCTTTTGGTTGGGGCATTCAACCCATTTACATTTAAGGTAATTATTGATAGGTGTGGTCCCGTTGCCATTTACTTTGTTGTTTTGGGTTCACGTTTATACAACCTTTCTGCGCTTCCTGTCTAGAGAAGATCCTTTAGCGTTTGTTGAAGAGCTGGTTTGGTGGTGCTGAATTCTCTCAGCTTTTGCTTGTCTGTAAAGCTTTTGAATTCTCCTTCATATCTGAATGAGATCCTTGCTGAGTACAGTAATCTGGGTTGTAGGTTATTCTCTTTCATTACTTTAAATATGTTCTTCTTCCCTTCTGGCCTGGAGTGTTTCTATTGATAGATCAGCAGTTATTCTTATGTGAATCCATTTGTGTGTTATTTGCTGTTTCTCCCTTGCTGCTTTTAAGATTTGTTCTTTGTTAATTTGATTAATATGTGTCTTGGGGTGTTTCACCTTGGGTTTGTCCTGTTTGGGACTCTCTGGGTTTCTTGGACCTGGGTGGCTATTTCCTTCCCCATTTTAGGGAAGTTTTCAACTATTATCTCCTCTTGTATTTTCTCATGACCTTTCTTTTTGTCTTCTTCTTCTGGGACTCCTATGATTCAAATATTGGGGCATTTCACATTGTCCCAGAGGTCCCTGAGGTTGTCTTTATTTCTTTTGATTCTTTTTTCTTTTTTTCTCTCTGCTTCATTTATTTCCACCATTTTATCTTCTACCTCACTTATCCTATCTTCTGTCTCCGTTATTCTTCTCATGTTTCCCTCCAGAGTGTTTTTTATCTCATTTATTGGATTATTCATTTTTAACTGACTCTTTTTTAATTCTCCTAGGTCCTTGTTAAACGTTTCTTGCATCTTCTCAATCTTTGTCTCCAGGCTATTTATCTGTAACTCCATTTGTTTTCAAGATTTTGGATCATGTTTATTATCATTATTCTAAATTCTTTTTCAGGTAGATTCCCTGTCTCCTCTTCTTTTGTTTGATTTGGTGGGCATTTTTCATGTTCCTTTACTTGTTGTGTATTTCTCTGCCTTTTCATCTTGTTTACATTGCTGTGTCCGGAGTGGGCTTTATGTATTCTGGTGGGCTGTGGTTCCTTTTTATTGTGGAGATTTTACTCAGTGGGTGGGGTTAGACGATTGGCTTTTCAAGGTTTCCTGGTTAGGGAAGCTTTTGTCAGTGTTCTGATGGGTGGAGATGGATTTCTTCTCTCTGGAGTGCAATAGAGTGCCCAGTAATGAGTTTTTAAATGGGTCTGTTTGTTAGGTGTGACTTTGGGCAGCCTGTATGTTGACACTTTGGTCTATGTTCCTGGGTTGCTAAATAATTTTCATGGTATGTCTTGTTCTGGAGCTTATTGGTTCTTGGGTGGTGGTTGGTTTTGGTGTAGATATGGAGGCTTTTGTATGGTCTCTTATTCCTTGATGTTCTGTGTAGTCAGGAGTTTTCTGGTTTTCTCAGGTTTGGGGCTTAAGTCTCCTGCTTCTGGATTTCAGTTTTATTCTTCCAATAGTCTCAAGACTTCTCCAACTATACAGCACTGATAATAAAACATCTAGGTTAATGGTGAAAAGATTCTCCACTGTGAGGGACAACCAGAGAGGTTCACAGAGGTACATGAAGAATGCGAGAGGGAGGAAGGAGATAGGTGTGAGCAGGAGGAGAGAAGCGGGTCTCAAGGGGAGAGAGACAGATCTATGCAGCTATCTGTTCCCAAAGTGTTCTCTGTAGCCCAGACACCCACAAAGATTCACAGAATTGGATTGGGAAGAGAAGGGGAAAGGAGTAAATAGAGGTGTTCTGAGGTAGAAAACAGAGAGTCAAAAGTGGGAGAGAGTAATCAACACACTCCTGAATAGAAATGGTAACTGAATATTGGATTCTTAAATGTCCAAAATTTATATCACATACTGAAAAACAAAGATTAAAAATCTAGTGTAGAGGTTAAACTCTTTGAAATACAATATTTAAAAACAAAAACAAAACCACAAAATTTAGAAATATATATGAAGTTCAGTTTAAAAATAAGGCTTCTCTCTTTTTTTTTTGCAAGATTATAGTGAAATGAAAATGAAAATTAAGGAATAATAGAGAAGTATTAGAGGATTTTAAAAGGAAATAGGAGAAAAAAACGAGAAAAAGAAAAAAAAAGAAAGAAGAAAAGAAAAATTAATTTTCCCCTAATTAAAAAAAATCATAAAAATATATGAAAATGAAAGTTGAGGAGTAATGGGGGAGTAATAGGGAAATTTAAAAGAAAATAAAAGAGAAAAAAATTTTAAAAAAAGGAAAGAAAAAAAATTTTTTTTAATTTAATAAAAAATATACATATATATCTAGGAATTTCTCTGGAGCTGTTGCAGTCAGTGTAGGTTCAGTTCAATTTCAGATAGCTCCTTTTTCCAGCTTACACTTCTCGATATCTATAGGCCCCTTCCAGTGTAGTTGGTGTTACTTTCAGGGATTTTAATCTGTTGCACCGGTCCTTTCTGAAGCGGTTCCCTTTGTTTATATGGCTTCTGTTTGCAGTCTCTTCCGTGTCTAATTTCTGCCCTACCCCGGCAGGCGGAGGTGATCTCTTATTTAGGTTCCCTAGTTCAGTTCTGTCCTGCTACGGGGAGGGCGGGGCGCTGCAGACAGATATCCTGTGTGTGGATAGCACTCACCGTTCCAGCCACACTGGGTTTGCCCTGTACAGGGGTGTCTGTGCTTTCCCCGTCTATACTGCTCAGGCTCCCGGCTGCTCTATATGGAGCGGGCCCTGCGTTGAGTGCCTTTCCAGTTTTCAGGTACTTCACAAAAGCGCGAATTCGGTTGCGCCTGCGTTTTGTGCCTTCCCCGGCCTGAGCGGTTCAGGCAGCCAGAGGCTTGGGCGTATTCTCCCCGGATGCAGCGCGCTTTTTCCCTCCACGGCCCCAGCGCGTGCCGCCGGTAGGGTGCCTGCGGCTTGTGTATGTTCAGAGGAGTTGGCCTCTAGCCGCGACACTCCCGGTGCAGATTCTCAGGAATTCTTTAGATAGGAACCGGTCGCCTGTTTGCAGTGTGGGAGGGGGTGGCTTCTCTGGGGCTGAGTTTGCCCCTTTCCCCTGCCCCCTGCCTCCTACCTCCAGCGGGGATTGGCAGACTCTTCTCTGGAGTTTCTCAGTCCCTATGTTTTGTGAACCGCTGGCAGTGTGTTCAGGCTGGTTAATTTTCTCCCTTGCTGTCCCACAGTTTAAAAGAGCTCACTCTGATTGCTCTCAGGGCCTTTGGGCCGGTCCTCACCCTAAGCAATGCTGCCCGCTCCTCTCCTTTCGGCCCGTATTTGTTGGTGAAGGGTGTGGGTGTCTGGGGTACTTTTCTGCTGGGAGTTGCTTTTAGGCACGTAATCTGTGGGCCTTATTTAATTTTTCCTCCCAGTTAGGTTGCCCTCCGAGATTTGAAAACTTCCCTCAGACCCGCCAGTGCGAGGATTTCCTGGTGACTGGAAACTTCCTCTATTAAGACTCCCTTCCCGGGACGGGTCTCCATCCCTAGCTCTTTTGTCTCCCTTTTTATCTTTTATATTTTGTCCTACCTCCCTTCGAAGACAATGGGTTGCTTTTCTGGACACCTGATGTCCTCTGCTAGCGATCAGAAGTTGTTTTGTGAAATTTGTTCAGTGTTCAATTGTTCTTTCGATGAATTTGTAGGAGAGAAAGTGGCCTCCCCATCCTATTCCTCCGCCATCTTGGCTCCTCCCTGTACATAGACTTTTAAAGTGTAAATATGTGGCAGTTAAAAATCTGTACAATTTTAGCATCTGACTTTGAGTTTGCTTTGTCCCACTTATACACAGGTGTTCATTTTATTTGTTGTGGTGGTCGTTATTTTCTGCATGTAGGTTATCTACCTGCTAGTAGCTGTGAGGAAAATACATAAGCATTTGGTGTATCTCTTATCAATCTATGGTCAAGACCAAATGAGTGAATTCTTGTTATTTAAAGAAATGTCCTGTGATTTAGTGCAGTTGCCACTACAATGTTTTCTGATTAATGTAAGTACAATAATACTAAAAGTCAAAGCATTAAACAGGAAAATGAGTTATTTGGGGACTCCTTTATTTGCATCAAATAATGTATATGGTATGTAACCACATCTATATGGTCACATGTTCTCAGCCCTCTCAAGCCCATTTCATCTTTCATTGAATTACAGATGGGATCCCTAGGGATTACATTTAGCAATAACCAATAAAGATAAACTTTAAATTAAATCTTGAAAAAATTGATAATAATCTTACATTTCCAAATATAAATTGCAGTATTATTATTACTGTAATCACTTTAGCATATTTTATATAGCCTTATACTGCAAATTATAACAGATGATATATCAAGCAAAGGAGATAACATCTCAAAAAAAGTTAAAATATATCATTATAAAGATATCTTGTTACTCTCAGAAGCAGGTAGCAGTCAGCTCAAGCCACACCACTGCATTCCTTAGGGTCACTGCAAATAATATATTTGTGTTTCAGGTTTCCTGGGAAAAGCTGGGATTCCACTTCAGCCATTATCTTTTTGTCATAATTAGTCCTGTTCTATACACATAGATTGAGTCACTACTGTACCTCTGGATCAATCTAGCTTCCAGCTTCTTTGATCATCAATACATTCAAGATGATTCTGTTTTTTATGTACTTTAGCATTGTCCCTTTGCTTAGTTGTATTTTCACTTGTTCTGGGTTGTGTTGTGATCATGCGTCCATGCATGCTAAGTCACTTCAGTCATGTCTGACTCTGTGACCCTGTGGACTGTAGCCCATTGGTTTCCTCTGTCCATGGGATTCTCTAGGCAAGAATACTGGAGTGAGTTGCCATGCCTTCCTCCAGGGAATCTTCTCTACCCAGGGATGGAATCCATGTCTCTTATATATCCTGCATTGGCAGGCAGGATCTTTACCACTAGGACCACGTGGGAAGTCCCCATGTGTGACCATGCTATACATTAAAAGCTGATATGTGGCATAGTGTAACCTAACCAGGGTATATTTATGGCTTACAATTTCAGGTAATGTATAGAAAGGTGAATAATATTTTCTCTTTTGTTGTTGTTGTTGTTTCTAAGAAGTCAGAGTAAATAGTTTCCCCTATCCATCTTCCAGAGAGAAGTTTGAAACCTGTTGTGGTAAGAATACAGAGACAGATTTTTGGAAATTGGATTTAGAAACATTCACACAATGCATTTTCAAGCAGCTAGAAAAGAAGGTTTTAACAGGATTGAAAAAAGCAGATGTTATTCAGCTCAATGAATTGTCAAGATCAAAGTAGATATATGCACAGGAGTCACTTTGGGCTACACAGTCTTGCTTTTGTGGATGCACCTTAAATTCAAGATGGATGGATTCACTGCAGTTGGGTGTACAGGAGGGAAAATAATGTTTGCTGACTACATTTTTCAGATTAAAGAAATATTAATCTCAATATCAGATGTTGATTCTTAGTTAGTTATATACCAACTTGTGAATGGCTTCAATTGCAGGACTTTCATAGTTCAGGAGAAATGATGGATAGTCTAATTGACTGAGATTTAGAGATGTCGTATGATCATCTGAAAACATATCCTTCCAAAATACTATTAATTATTGCTTACAAAGTGATGTGAGACTTCTGTTTTCAAGAAAACACATTTTCTCTCCTCCTCAACAGCTACTTTCTCACTTTGGTCATGTTAAAAGTGTTCTTTCTCTCAAACACTCATTCCTTTTAAAATTTTGAGACTGCAGGACTTCGGGTTTACATATACAACTCAAAATAAATGAAACAAAAAAGCTATCCAGTTTTAACTAGTAAAGTCAAGGTACTTAACATTTAATCTGGAAAGCTCAGCAGTGGCCACAGGACTAGCAAAGGTCAGTTTTCATTTTGATAACAAAGAAAGGCAAAGCCAAAGAATGCTCAAACTACTGCACAATTGTGTTCATCTTACACACTAGCAAAGTAATGCTCAAAATTCTCTAATCCAGGCTTCAACAGCACATGAACTGTGAACTTCCAGATATTCAGGCTGGTTTTAGAAAAGGCAGAGGAACCAGAGATCAAATTGCCAACATCCGTTAGATCATTGAAAGAGCAAGATAATTTCATAAAAACATCTACTTCTGCTTTACTGACTACACCAAAGCCTTTGACTGTGTGGATTAAAACAAACTGAAAAATTCTTACAGAGATGGGAAAATCAGACCACCTGACCTGCTTGAAAAATCTGTATTCAGGTCAAGAAGCAACAGTTAGAACTGGACACAGAACAACAGAATGGTTTCAAACTGGGAAAGGAATATGTCAAGGCTGTATATTGTCACTCTGCTTATTTAAATTATATGCAGATTACATCTTGTGAAATGCGGGTCTCCTTTTCATAGTTTTATAGTATTTTCCATAATTTATTATATAAAATTAATGATTTTAGCACAACTGAAAACCATTTTGTTCATCATATTAAGTTTATCCTTAATGATTGTTCGTATGATTTAAATTCCAAAATTAACAAATATCTGGCATCAAATTAGAGCTCTTATTGATACTTACATGCCAAAGTTTCGGTGAACTGAAAGACAAGTTCATTCATTTGTTCTTTTTTGGTTACTTGAGTAGGAAATGGCAATTTACTTTAGTATTCTTGCCTGGAAAATTCTATGGACAAAGGAGGTTGGAAGGCTACAGCCCATGGAGTCACAAAGCGTCAGACACGACTGAGTGACTAAGCACACACGCAGGGGCAACATTAAGTGTTATAGCTATGAGAAATGCAGTTATTTTTACTTTGTAGGAAAGTTAGAATTCATACTTCAAAAACTAAATTTTCATAGCATACAGCAAGATACTGATGTGAATGGAAGGTTTGTCTTTTTTTATATTGCTTATCATTTTATTGGCATAAATTTGAAACATGGTCAAATGATTTCCCAGCATAAAATTCCATAATCTACTGGAATTATGTTCCAATGCTTTCTTTACTTATTAAGTATTCACTGTAGAAAACACTGTATACACAGAACCCATTTTTGTGAAAGTACGGACTCTGGAGCTAGACTATTTGGGTCTGAATTCTTGCTCCTTGAAGCTTTCTAGTTGTGTGACCTGGGACCTGTCATTGTTAAGCTCTTTAGTAGCACAAAGCAGTCAGAATGAATATCCCATCTTCCATTTCTCCTGCCTTGTAAACCTGCTTGTTTACATAGTATGAATTGACTCATGGTGTGGAATTTAGATTTCACATAATCATAAAAACTGGTGGTCACAATATTTTTGAAAATTGTTGATTATTGCAGGAAAAATGGGAAATAGTCTTACAAGGGACCATTTATTAAATTATAGTTATATGTAAGTTTTGTTGCAATGAGGAATACTAGTTATTAAAATGATTTGTTTTAGAAAAGATATATATATGTGTGCTGATTTTCAACTCTTCATTGATTAATTTGCTTCTTTAATATATTATAAATCACAGAAGAATAAAAATCATCATGAATATATTAAATTTGGAGGGGGAAAAGAACTGTGCAGAAAACAGTATTATATGTATAGCCAGTTATGAATCATTCATTCTCTCTCTCATTCTCTCTCTCAATCAATTCTAGGTTTATACTAAGGCTACTGAAATAGAGTAGAAACTAAACTCCCAGACAAACACATTCCTCAAAATTTCAGTCAATCTAATAGGTATAGATTTGTCTATATTTTACTGAATTTAGATTTTTCTTTCTAAACCATAGCAAACACTATGTTAAAAAATAAATTTGCAGATTATATCTACCTGTAATGTATTTGAACTCCATTATATTTAAAATTTTGATTCTTTAAAAATATTATTTCCCAAAGAATTCTAGCTTTCTCCTCTCTATTTAGGCTCTCTAGTGTACTCTCTGTCAAAGCTTTATGAAGTAAGAAATTTTTCTTATTTACTGTGAACTTACTGAATTAAAGTCAAAAAATAAAAAAAAAATATTTTTACTGCTGAAATTATTTGCATAAATATTTTTCTACTGTGAAAAGAAAGATCTGTGAATATTTATTTTATTAATATATGTTCATTGAGTGGTAAATCTATTTTTATTCACAGAATTTCTTATTTCATGTGTGCTAATTTTAATTACAATACCAATCATGTTTGAGTTGTAATCTGAATTTAGAAAGTTATTAGAAACAGCTTTAATACATTTCAGGTGTTTCTCAGAACTCCTGAGTGTGTTATTTATTAGGTTAGCAGAAGACAATTTATGTTTTATTGGCATATTGAATACATGCTTTAAGTGCATGAGGAGTCATAGGGCCACAAACTATGTAAACTCAACAGGCAATGGTATGATAATAAACCCAGAAGTCAACCTATTATTTTTAAAAATAGCTACAAAATTGGCTTCATATCAGATTCATAGCATTTTGTATTCTCCTTAATGGTGATTCATAATTAGTGACCTATATATCTGTAATTATTAAAAATTTCATAGTATGGCATGATCAGGGATGTTCTGAAAATGACAAAACCCTGAGAGGTTTGACTAACTCGCATTTTTGTGGCAATAATTTTTCAGATAAGTGGCAGAAGGCCCAGCTAACATTGAAATGAGTGTTTGACACCTTAGAAGTTTCATGCTAAGCATTTTCATCTGTGTTTACTAAGTCATTGTCATTTAGATTTTCAGAATAGTTGAGGTTGATGCTGCTATTCTCATTTTGCAAATGACAAAATGAAGGCTCAGAAATAGTATGGAACTTGGTCAAGGTCACAGAACTCATACTTAGTAGAACCTAGACCCATGCTCCTGATTCTACTTCATAAACAACCATTTAATTAAAAACGTCAACCAGAGATCAAATTGGCAACATCCACTGGATCATCGAAAAATCAAGAGAGTTCCAGAAAAACATATATTTCTGCTTTATTGACTATGCCAAAGCCTTTGACTGTGTGGATCACAATAAACTGTGGAAAATTCTGAAAGAGATGGGAATACCAGACCACCTGACCTGCCTCTTGAGAAACCTGTATGCAGCTCAGGAAGCAACAGTTAGAATTGGACATGGAACAACAGACTGGGTCCAAATAGGAAAAGGAGTACATCAAGGGTCACCCTGCTTATTTAACTTATATGCAGAGCACATCATGAGAAATGCTGGGTGGAAAGAAGTGCAAGCTGGAATCAAGATTGCCGAGAGAAATATCAATAACCTCAGATATGCAGATGACACCACCCTTATGGCAGAAAGTGAAGAGGAACTAAAGAGCCTCTTGATGAAAGTGACAGAGGAGAGTGAAAAAGTTGGCTTAAAACTAAACATTCAGAAAACTGAGATCATGGCATCCGGTCCCATAACCTGATGGCAAATAAATGGGGAAACAGTGGAAATAGTGTCAGATTTTTTGGGCTCCAAAATCACTGCAGATGGTGATTGCAGCCAATAAATTAAAAGATGCTTACTCCTTGGAAGGAAAGTTATGACCAACGTAGAGAGCATATTAAAAAGAAGAGACTTGACTTTGCCAATAAAGGTCTGTCTGGTCAAGGCTATGGTTTTTCCAGTGGTCATGTATGGATGTGAGAGTTGGACTGTGAAGAAACATGAGTGCCAAAGAATTGATGCTTTTGAACTGTGGAGAAGACTCTTAAGAGTCTTTTGAACCGTTGGAGAAGATTCTTAAGAGTCCCTTGGACTGTAAGGAGATCTAATCAGTCCATCCTAAAGGAGGTCAGTCCTGGGTGTTCATTGGAAGGACTGTTGTTGAAGCTGAAACTCCAATACTTTGGCCACCTCATGCGAAGAGTTGACTCATTGGAAAAGACCCTGATGCTGGGAGGGATTGGGGGCAGGAGGAGAAGGGGATGACAGACGATGAGATGGCTGGATGGCATCACCGACTCGATGGACATGAGTTTGAGTAAACTTCGGGAGTTAGTGATGGACAGAGAGGCCTGGCGTCCTGCGATTCATCGGGTTGCAATAAGTTGGACACAACTGAGCGACTGAACTGAACTGAACTGAACGTTTCAACATTTAACATTGCTATGAGGATGATTTGAAGTACGTCGAGAGCTTATATAAATGCCTCATTAGTTCCTAAACCATATACAAGTTGTAAATTTGGCTTAACTTTATCTGTTTATATTTGTTTTGGACCCAGAAGTAAAACAGTGCTCTTTATAAGGAATGGACAAGATCAGTGTCCTTGTCATATCCTGACTGTGTAAACTTTTTAGTCACTTCATCTCTTAAAGTGGCCTATGGGGATGGCATGTGCCCAACTCGCAGGATTATTTGGGAGTCCAGTGAGATACTTCATATGAAAATTTTTAGTTCATCATTCAAAGCTTCATGAGTAAGACATTTCTACCTTAGTTTAATGTGCTCATTGTTACTCCTCCAGTTCAAGAGAAAAGTACTTGGGATTAAAAAGTAAGCTCAATGTGACTTATTTGCCTTTGAAATGGAAAACAAAACTAAATGTTTAAAGGAAACCAAATGTTTAAAGTTGCTCAAGAGAAATTCAAAATGTAAAAGTATAAGAGTATTTGCATTACAAAGATAGAAAATACCCAATATCTGGCTATCAAGAGCTCTTAACTGGTATCCCCAAAGCCTTGCATTTCCTATTACAGAAAAGGTAAAGAGGAAATTTTAAAGTAGTCTCATAACTTTAACTTTTCCTAGAGGAGAATCTCTATAACAAGGAAATAGACCTACTGGGATATATTGGCAATGAATAAATATGCTTGAATAAAATTTGAACTAGGTTCCTTTATTTAACTTTGATTTTCACTACCACTTGACACATGTTAGTATACTCATTGCAGGACCATTTTATTACTATGTGTCTCTTAGAAAAAGACCAAATTAAGAAGCATCTATTGACGGCAGATTTAGAGTTTTATTTTTGAACAAAAAGTCAGTTCAGTCACTCAGTCATGTCCAACTGTTTGATCCCATGGATTGCAGCAAGCCAGGCTTTCCTGTCCATCACGAACTCCTAGAGCCCACTCAAACTGATTACATCCAACCATCTTATCCTCTGTCGTCCCTTTCTCCTTGTGCCTTCAATGTTTCCCAGAATCAGGTATTTTCCAATCAGTCAGTTCTTTGCATCAGGTGACCAAAGTATTGGAGCTTCAGCTTCAGCATCAGTCCTTCAAATGAGGATTTAGGACTGATTTCCTTTAGAATTGACTGGTTTTATCTTGCAGTCCAAGAGACTCTCAAGAGTCTTCTCCAACACCACAATTCAAAAGCATCAATTATTTGGCACTCAGCCTTCTTTATGGTACAACTCTCACATCCATACATGACTACTGGAAAAGCCATAGCTTTGACTAGATGGACCTTTTTTGGCAAGGTAATGTCTTTGCTTTTAAATATGCTGTCAAGGTTGGTCATAGCTTTTCTTCCAAAGAGCAAACATCTTTAAATTCTATGGCTGCAGTCACCATCTGTGGTAATTTGGAGCCCCCAAAAATCAAGTCTGTTTCACTGTTTCTATTATTCCCCATCTATTTGCCATGAAGTGATGGGACCAGATGCCATGATCTTAGTTTTTTGAATGTTGAGTTTTAAGCCAGTTTTTTTACTCTCCTCTTTCATGTTAATCTATAGGACTTTTAGTTCCTATTCACTTTAAGTCAGCTCAGTCATTTTCAACTCTTTGTACCCTATGGTCTGTAGCCCACCAGGCTCCTCTGCCCATGAGACCCTCCAAGCAAGAATACTGGAGTCGGTTGCCATGCCTTCCTCCAGAGAATCTTCCCAACCCATGGACCAAACCCACATCTCCTGCACCTCCTGCATTGCAGGCGATTCCTTACCACTGAGACATCAGGGAAAGCTAGACTCAATATCATTTAATATTATCCTGTGATTATTTGTATCAGTCATTACCCCATGGAAGAGGAGCTGTTTTTTTTATGCTAATTGGTACAGTTACTATTACAAACTGGCTACTGCTGTGAATCAAACTAGTTTTCTTTTCTTAGCATTACAAAAGTTTTGCTTACTTTAACTACCATTTATTCAGTCATGAAGCCCCTAAAGGCACATTAAAATTATAGATATTTAAATCTCCATACTTCCATTAAAGTCAATTTCTTACTCATATAGTTTAAAAAAACAAATTTATAGTGTCTACAAAGATTCAATCTAGAGATGTTAGAGTGTTGTGAAGAATTGTCTTTTAAAATGTCAGAATGCATATCAATAATAGTTTATCAAACTTGCAAAGTCCAGTTATTATTATAAATTTTCAGGGATCAAATATGCATTGGCTCTTCAAGATATAGCCATTGATATAAAATAAATTATCAGAAATTTTTCATAAATAAAATTTAAGCCATGCAGGAGTGATAAAATAGGATCAGATACACTGCCCATTGTTACAAGGAAAAGTGGCAATGTACTTCTTTTTTTTATTATTTATTTTTATTAGTTGGAGGCAGTACATATACACAATGGAATATTACTCAGCCATTAAAAAGAATTCATTTGAATCAGTTCTAATGAGATGGAAAAGTGGCAATGTACTTCTTAAAGAAAAATGTGTACCCTGCTTCTTTTCCTTTAAACCAATGCTGAAAATGAGGCAGACATTGATCATTCCATATCTAATAATGAGTGGAACACAGAAAGCCAACTGACAAAAAGAGTAGTAATAAGATATGCTATATAACCATGTTTCATCTACCTTAGCCACTTTTTATTTTCCAAGTGACTGCAGAGCAGTCACAGAGGAACCCTGAAATGATGGAGGGGAATAGACTTGTCTGTGTGAACAAATCAAGACAAATTGTGACATCAGCAAGTATCTGAAGGTTATTTTCTGGAAAGTCAGTTTTTTTAGATATAATATGAGCTCAGATGAGGTAGATAGACTCACTGGTGATGGGGCTGTTAATCAAGATGCTTCAAGAATGGTGGGAGTTGTTTGCAGCTGGATGACTAAAGTGCTGGAAGAGTGTACCTATTTTGGAACTGTAGAAGGTGAGAATAACATAGATTAATCCAACTGAGGCAAAAGCTATAAACATGTTTGTTATGGTGCTATTTACAAGTGCATTATGTATATGTAATAAAATACAACTTGATGCTCACTGGGTTCATTTATTTCTTATGATGTCATTCTGATATTCTCATTGAAAGCAGCTTTTTTCCATTAAATATGTTTCTCAAAGCATGATCTATAAAAATCTGAATAAGAATTCTCTGGGGAACATGATAAAAGCATAATTTTTATTCAGGTAGTTGCTGGATCCACAACAAGAAACGTCTATCTCTTTGATTTCTTTTTCTCATAGTGCTATTTTCTATCAAACTTTTTCTCTTGTTAGCAATTGATTGTGATACTTCTGTAATGTGAGATATTTTAAAAGCAAACTGAGACATTGGAAAAGTACAGAAATGATGGCAATTATTCTGTATTTCAGTGAATAAAGTTATAATGAGGCCAAATTAAGACACATAGCTCAGCTTCAGATATAAAGTAAAGCTTGTGCTAGGAAAGTTTTGATATTTTTAGGAAATTTAACTGAACTTATGTATGTCTAAAACTGAAGAAGAAAAACAAACATCCATGTTTCCTACTGTACATAATGATCTAGTTTAAGAAAAAAAAAACAAATATGTTAGTGTATCTTATAACAGAATTATCTTTCTTGGTGTGTTTTAATCCTGATTTTCCACTACCTGTAGGAATTTGTGTAGAAATCATTCTACTTATTCACCTATTGTCCACGCAATTTAGCTTATTGGAAAACATCTCTTTTTCTGCAACTGATGTTATAGAGACATAAATCAGGGATGGACAAAATGCAATAGAGAATCCATTTCATTTCTAAATAATCAATACTCCTTCCATATAATGCTCTTCTGAGAATTTGTCCTACCCAATAATTAATTTCACAAGTAAATATTCATATATTTTTTAAGGGTGTTCAGTTCAGTCACTCAGTCGTATCCAACGCTTTGCGATCCCATGAACCACAGCACACCAGGCCTCCCTGTCCATCACCAACTCCCAGAGTCCACCCAAACCCATGTCTATTGAGTCCGTGATGCTATCCAACCATCTCATCCTCTGTCCTCCCCTTCTCCTCCTGCCCCTAATCTCTCCCAGCATCAGGGTCTTTTGAAATGAATAGCTCTTTGCATGATGTTGCCAAAGTATTGGAGTTTCAGCTTCAGCATCAGTCCTTCTGATGAACACCCAGGACTGATCTCCTTTAGGATGGACTGGTTGGATCTCCTTGCAGTCCAAGGGACTCTTAATAATCTTCTCCAACACCACAGTTCAAAAGCATCAATTCTTTGACACTCATCTTTCTTCACAGTCCAACTCGCACATCCATACACAACCACTGGAAAAACCATAGCCTTGACTAGACGGACCTTTGTTGGCAAAGTAATGTCTCTGCTTTTTAATATGCTATCTATGTTGGTCATAACTTTCCTTCCAAGGAGTAAGTGTCTTTTAATTCAATGGATGCAGTCACCATCTGCAGTGATTTTGGGGCCTAGATAAATAAAGTCAGCCACTGTTTCCACTGTTTCCCCATCTATTTGCCATGAAGTGGTGGGACCAGATGCCATGATCTTAGTTTTCTTAATGTTGAGCTTTAAGCTAACTTTTTCACTCCACTCTTTCACTTTCATGAAGAAGCTCTTTAGTTCTTCTTCACTTTCTGCCATGAGAGTGGTGTCATCTGCATATCTGAGGTTATTGATATTTCTCCCGGCAATCTTGATTCCAGCTTGTGCTTCTTCCAGCCCAGCATTTCTCATGATGTACTGTGCATATAAGTTAAATACACAGTGTGCCAATCTACAGCCTTGACATACTCCTTTTCCTATTTGGACCCAGTCTGTTGTTCCATGTCCAGTTCTAACTGTTGCTTCCTGAGCTGCATACAGGTTTCTCAAGAGGCAGGTCAGGTGGTCTGGTATTCCCATCTCTTTCAGAATTTTCCACAGTTTATTGTGATCCACACAGTCCAAGGCTTTGGCGTAGTCAATAAAGCAGAAATAGATATTTTTCTGGAACTCTCTTGCTTTTTTGATAATCCAGTGGATGTTGCCAATTTGATCTCTGGTTCCTCTACCTTTTCTAAAACCAGCTTGAACATCTGGAAGTTCATGGTTCAAGTATTGCTGAGGCCTGGCTTGGAGAATTTTAAGAATTATTTACTAGTGTGTGAGATGAGTGTGGTTATGCAGTAGGTTGAACATTCTTTGGGATTGCCTTTGTTTGGGATTGGAATGAAAACTGACTTTTTCCAATCCTCTGGCCACTGCTGAGTTTTCCAAATTTGCTGGCATATTGAGTGTAGCACTTTCACAGTATCATCTTTCAGGATTTGAAATAGCTCAACTGGAATTCCATCTCCTCCACTAGCTTTGTTTTTAGTGTTCCTAAGCCCCACTTGACTTCACATTCCAGGATATCTGGCTCTAGGTGAGTGATTACACCACAATGATTATCTAGACTGTGAAGATTTTTTTTGTATAATTCTTCTGTGTATTCTTGCCACCTCTTCTTAATATCTTCTGCTTCTATTAGGTCCCTGCAATTTCAGTCCTTTATTGAGCCCATCTTTGCATGAAATGTTCCCTTGGTATCTCTAATTTTTTTGAAGACATTTCTAGTCTTTCACATTCTATTGTTTTTCTCTGTTTCTTTGCATTGATCACTGAGGAAGGCTTTCTTATCTCTCCTTGATTTTCTTTGGAACTCTGCATTCAAATGTGTATATCGCTCCTTTTCTTTTCCCTTCCTTTCTTTAAAAAGCTATTTGTAAGGCCTCCTCAGAGAGCCATTTTTCTTTTCTGCATTTCTTTTTTTTTTCGGTATAGTCTTGATTCCTGTCTCCTGTACAATGTCACAAACTTCCGTCCATAGTTCATCAGGCAGTCTGTCTATCAGATCTATTCCCTTAAAGCTATTTTCCACTTCCACTGTATAGTCATAAGGGATTTGATTTAGGTCATACCGGAATGGTCTAGTAGTTTTCTCCACTTTCTTCAATTTCAGTCTGAATTTGGCAATAAGGAGTTTATGATCTGAGCTGCAGTCAGCTCCCGATCTTGTTTTTGCTGACTATATAGAGCTTCTCCATCTTTGGCTGCAAAGAATATAATCAATCTGATTTTGGTGTCGACCATCTGGTGATGTCCATGTGTAGAGTCTTCTCTTGTGTTGTTGGAAGAGGGTGTTTGTTATGACTAGTATGTTCTCTTGGCAGAACTCTGTTACCCTTTGCCCTGCTTCATTCTGTATTCCAAGTCCAAATTTGCCTGTTACTCCAGGTGTTTCTTGACTTCCTATTTTTGCATTCCAGTCCCCTATAATGAAAAGGGCATCTTTTTTGGGGTGTTAGTTCTAGAAGGGTGTTAATGCCAACTAAAATCATTGTTTTATTTTCTGTATTTAGAAAAAATGCTTTTATTTCCTCCTTCATTAGTTTTCTTTCATAATAGTATTGCAATATTCTTAATTCTATTTACTTTGGTTGTTGTTGTTGTTCAATCATGTTCAACTCTTTGCAACCTCATGGACTGCAGCATGTCAGGCTTCCCTATCCTTCGCCATCTCCTGGATCTTGGTCAAACTCATGTTCATTGAGTCAGTGATGCCATCCAACCATCTCGTCCTCTATCATTCCCTTCTCCTCCTGCCTTCAATCTTTCCCAACATCAGGGTCTTTTCTAAACAGTCAGCTGTTTGCATCAGGTGGCCAAAGTATTGGAGCTTCAGCTTCAACATCTGCCCTTCTAATGAATATTCAGGATTGATTTCTTTTAGGATGGACTGGTTTCATCTCCTTGCAGTCCAAGGGACTCTCAGGAGTCTTCCCCAACACCACAGTTCAAAAGCATCAATTCTTTAGCACTCAGCCTTCTTTATGGTCCTACTCTCATATCCATACTTGACTCTTGGAATTTACTCTGCAATTAAAAGCTAATTCGTGATATGACATCACAGCCACTGAACCAATTCATGTTAACAGCTTTTCCCAATTGTGTCTCTGTATCTATGTACTGAAAGGACATAGATCTTATAAGTTAAAAATCAATACCAAAAATGAGGCAGAGCCAAATTGTTTGATATATGCATGGGAATACTTTCATTCTTGATAGTAACTCTGAGATGGGATTATTTTCTTCCTCATACAATGCTGGACTCCAAATTCAAAGATCCTTGAAATGCTTTTTATTGTTTTTACCTAAATCTCCTCATAGTGGCCTAAACTTAAATGATATAATAACTAGCCATTTTACTTCCTTAGAACAGGTAGTCTCAAAGTTTTAGAATTCAGAAAATCACCTGAGAATCTTGACAACACATAGATTTGGTAGGTCAGAGGTCATGCACAAGAAGCTGCATTGTAAAAAGGTACCTCAGCATCCCTGACAACAGATGGTTCTTGAACTCATCTTTGAGAAGCAAGATTCTGAGCAAATATTTTGTATGGGATTTCTATTTGAATGAACAAATCGTATTCCCCTCCATGGCACCTCAATGCCATAGTGTGAAAAAAAAATGTCTTGAAGAAAAGCAACAGTGAAACTTTCAGAAAGTGACTCAGACTATATATTGCTTTAGATATTTCTTTTTTTCCTTTGAGCAAACTTTACTTTCTTCAAGCATATTTTAAGTTTCTTCAACTTAAATAAAGTATCTGTTCCAAGGTCATTCTGGTTCTTCAAAACAAATTCAAACAGAACCATAAAACAAATGTGGAAGAATTGAACAAATTTCAATGACATTTTTAAAATATGATTTAATCCTCACAAAAATTCATGAGAGTAACTATCAAACTTCTCATTTTACAAATGGGTAAATGGAACTTCAGTATTATCAATTTTCCCAAATCAAACATTTAGTAAAAGACGTCCATGTTTCAGGTACATCCACTGTAGACCATGACTCTTACCACTGTATTAAGCACTTGTATACAAAGACATAGTGGATAGTACATAGTACATAGTGGATAGTACATTAGAGGCTGTGGAAAAGTATGAGTGCCCTCTTGTTGGTACTCCGTTCCTTATCATGGAAATGAAGTATTAGTAAGACTTCAGTGAAATCAATCCAGCTGGAAGACTTGTGGCACCATCCTTTTAGCTACAACTATCTCTCTAAATGAGCAAAGGAGGTATTAGAGAAATTAACTGGTAAAAGATGAAGAGAAAGAAAGTCTGTAGAAGGAAATTTTTAACCTCTAGCTCAAATATTGTTCCAATGGCAGCAGGTTTATGGTATCTAAAAAGGTTATGCATCATTTTACTTGAATCCTTTTTCTAACATTTTGCCTGTCTCCAAGAGAAAACCAGTGAAAGACTACAGCAACTGTTCATTATTGTCATCATCAAATGAAGAAGAGCCAAACTTAGAAATCATTCCTAGTGCAATGTAGTAAGAAGCCAATGTTTATCACCCAGAAAAGGAAGCAAAGTACCCAGCTATAATTTGTTCGGGAATTTTTCCAGTAAGGCCTGTGATCAATTAAGTGGTTCCTCTTTTGAATTTTACTGAGATCGGACTTTGTTGATCACAATGTGGAACAAACATATTAAAAGGGTTGGAAAATGATCAGCATCATAAAAGCAGAATTATACCAAAAGGGAAATATAATGGGAGCCCCATAGCCTTTGTGGGACTGAAGTTTCCCTTGTCAAATATGTAAAATCTTCAAATGTTATTATTTCAGTAAAACCCAATATGAAACAACTAATTTTATTGGCATTTGGCATTTTTATTTCCTGCCAGCTAACACAATATTCTGATCTGAATACACAGTGAAAGTGAAGTCACTCACTCGTGTCCGAGTCTTTGTGGCTCCATGGACTGTAACCAACTAGGCTCCTCAGTCCATGGGATTTTCCAGGCACAAATACTGGAGTGGGTTGCCATTTCATAAATACAATAAAATTGACATCTGCCCATCTGGGTTTACTCAAAATTTCTAGATCCTCAGTTTTTATTTTCTGGCACTAAAAATACAAAAAAACTTTTCTTTGTGCATTCAAATGGTCTCCTAGATGCAAAGTTAGATCTAGCGTGTTAGAAGTATGGGCTGAAAATCTTGGGAGGAATAGACTTATTTGATAAAGGAAGCTCTTTTCACTTGGAATATTACAAGTAATTTCATAAACTCCCTCTATCTTCTAAAACAGTAATGTTCAATGAAATAAGCTCATTGTCTTTCATTTATCTTGCTAGTAAACCTTTTCATACACATCATTCAAACAACAAAACTCTTTAGGATCTACCATGGGCTGAGAATTGTGCAAGGAAATAAAGGTGAGCAAGACAAAATTGTTACTAGCCCTCATAGAGTTCCTCATAGCTATCCCAGACAGCTTTTTAGGACTCTCCACAGCCATTAACTGCTCTCATCTTTTTGTTGATGGTGCATGTCATTACAAAAGCTACTCACATATAGCTGGTGCCTGATATGCTGCAGTCCAAGGGGCCCCAGGGAGTCAGACATGATTTAGTGACTGAACACCAACAACATATAGTTGATATTATGGTCTGAAAATAATCACACTAGTTTGCAACTTTTTTTAGTGAGTTTATATATGACTTAAGTCATCAGCAGTTGTTTCACATACCTAAAATTAAATAGTAATTACTATCATTTGAAACCTTAATCGCAAAACTTTGAGTACTGAGATGAGTCAGCCCCATGATCATAGTAAACTTTGTAGAAAATCCATGCATTTTTCCCCATAGCTTTCACGTGATTCTTGGACCATAGTAAGCAGTCAGTGCATCCTTGTTGCATGAACATCTGAGTAGAAATAAGGAAATAGTCATTCTAGCTTTAATTCTACTATTGAATCACCATGTGATATTTGTGAAATTATTTCCACTTCATGGTCTTCGACTTCTTTAACTGCAAAATCAGGAGTGTGAACTTCATGAGATTTATTTCCTTCTAGCTTCACCAATATAGAATGTGATACTGAGTGTCATTTGGCAGAAAGTATTTCTCATTGCTTCCATAGCAGTTCTCATCTTTATTGACTACATAATAAATACTTCAAAAACAAAAGGAACAGAGCAATAAAGAAAGAAGGAAGGGTAGAAGGAAAGAAGAGTAAAGAAACAAGTGTAAACAAACTGGTCACATAAATCCCACTTTAGCATATAGTTCATGCTGTTGCTGCTGCTAAGTCGCTTCAGTTGTGTCCGACTCTGTGCCATCCATAGATGGTAGCCCACCAGGCTCCCCCGTCCCTGGGATCCTCCAGGCAAGACCACTGGAGTGGGTTGCCATTTCCTTCTCCAATGCATGAAAGTGAAAAGTGAAAGTGAAGTTGTTCAGTCGTGTCTGACTCTTCGCGACCCCATAGGCTGCAACCTACCAGGCTCCTCCATCCATAAGATTTTCTAGGCAAGAGTACTGGAGTGGGATGCCATTGCATTCCCTGATATAGTTCATAAATTCCAGAAAAATAAGAAACACAGAAAGGTATAACTGTTAATTTTTTAAAGGAATTTAAACTAAAGCTTGGAGCTAGATATTTCCGGTTAGGCAAAATCAGGAATAGCTTTATTTCTGTTAAGGCTTTGGAACTCCAAAACTTTAATCAAACATTTTCACAATTTTTCATTATAGTAATAAAAAGGTTAAATTTTTATTTATAATCATATTTAAACTGTCTTATTTTGAGTGCCTCAATAAGGAAAATGACTGCCTTAAAACTATTATTATTACTGTTCTCATTAGCACTATGCTTGTTCCTGGAAATAAAAGAGTAGTTTTTCCCTGTGGACTCAATGGATTATTAAAACTATTTTCACTATTTTCTGCATGCTTTTAAAAAATTAATATTCTCACCTGCTCTTTGAACAGAAATATGTATATTTCTAAGCCTTCATTTTATTTTAATTTTTGTAATAATAATGGTTATGAATAAATTTGTCTCTTACTGAAAATTGATTTTTTCTTTTAAAATGGAGATGTTGGAAAATTTGGCATCCTTACAATATTGTAGTTTAAGCATTGCAAAGATCTGCTCACATTGCAAAATATTTATAAAATGTTTTAGCTGAATCCCAATAGTATAGAAATCTTAAATTCTTTCTTTCTCTTTTCCTTTTTCACTTGTATAGACAGTATACTTGTTTTAGGCACCATTTGCTTTACTTTTTGAAATTCAGCATTAGATATGTGTTTACAATTGTTGTTGATTTAGGTAAGTTTTCTTGAGATTTGTTTGTAATATTTGCAGGGAGTACCATGTTCAAGTTGTTTAAAGGCTGCTAATGAGTGATTCTTAGAATTTTTGGCAGAATGAGGACAGTTATAAAAAGGAACAGCAACACTGTATAGCATGGTACCACTTTCCCGACTGGTGGTACTTTACATATTCAGCTGAGCAGCTGACTATGCTAATTCTTTAGAGTTGTGTTAAGCCTCACTCATTTTTCCCCCCTAAGCCTACTTTCTGGGAATAGCAAAAGAAAATGAAAGTATTCAAGGTTAGAGAAAATGAGATTACATGGCTGTTTCATTGGCATTGTCATTCAGTGTATTCTTGCATATTTACATTTCTGGAGAGATCAGTCCAGCTCTTCCATGATCTTGCTCAGTCGTGTCTGATTCTTTGTGACTATATAGCATGTAGCCCGCTAGTCTCCTCTGTCCAATGAATTTCCCAGGCACAAATATTGGAGTGGATTGCCATCATCAATCATCATGGGGATCTTTCCGACCCAGGGATTGAACTGAAGTCTCAGGAATCTCCTGCATTGGTAGGTGGGTTATTTACCACTACTGCCACCCACATAGAACTTTCATAGATGTCTCTACCTATCTATTTTCTTATTCTTTAACTTATCCTCTGTGTTGTAAGACCAGATCTGTTTCTCTCTCTCTCTAGAACATATAACAATTCTTGCTACACAGTAAGTGCTTAGAAAATAGAGCTGATTATTATTTGCAGTCTACATTTGCACATATACTTCATTAAATTTATTTGTACCCCTCAAAGCAAGAATTGTGGGATTTTCACAATCATTTCTGGACATGCAGAGAGTGGTGAAAAGTCTGAGTTGCTAGTGTGTGCATTCTCAGCTGAAATTCACCAGATGCCTTTCTGCCTTGTCTCAGCTCTAAGAAATGACCAGAAGATAGGAGTGGTGAAGGGGCACTGCACTGTAACACAAGCACTGACTGGGGCCAGTTGAATGAAATTTAATCTCAACTGTGGTACCTGTTAATGGTTGTCCTGAGGCAAATCATTTAATGTGTATGAAAGTCGTTTTCTCTTTTGTCACATAAATAGAATCTACTAGGAATTTCAGGCCTGTTGTTGTTCAGTCATAAGTCATGTCCAACTCTTTGTAACCCCATGAACTGCAGCACATCAGGCTTCTCTGTCCCTCACCATCTCCCAGAGTTTGCCCAAGTTCATGTCCAATGAATTGATGATGCCATCCAGCCATCTCATCCTCTGATACCCTCTTCTCCTTCTGCCTTCAATCTTTCCCAGCATCAGGGGCTTTTCCAGTGAGCCATCTGTTCGAATCAGGTGGTCAAAGTATAGGAGCTTCAGTTTCAGCATCTGTCCTTCTGAGGAGTATTAAGGGTTGATTTCCTTTAAAATTGACTGGTTTGATCTCTTTGCCTTCCAAAGGACTCTCAAGTGTCTTCTCCAATACCAGTTTGAAAGGATCAATTTTTCAGCTCTCTGCCTTCTTTGTTGTCCAGCTGTCACATTTCAAGCTTAAGAATATATATATATATATATATATATATATATATATATATATATACACACACACACACACACACACACATATGTGTGTGTGTGTATGTATATGTATATATGCACATGCACACACTCACACAGAATCTTCCCCTAGAGATAATGATTCAGTATTGCCTATTTCAGTGTTCACAGCAACTCTGTTGAACTATTGCAAATAGAGAAAATTGTAATCATTGAATAAAGGAACGAATCACTGACCCAGAAACTGTAACTCATATTATTTATTTAATGATCAGCTTACATGAATGAACTCTAATTATAGCTCAGTGATTTCCCAAAGAACCTTGTGGTAGGCAGAATAATGGCCTCCCAAGGATGTCTCCATCCTAATCTCTGATAAATGTGAATATGTCAGGATACATGGCTAAAGAAGATTATAGTTGCATATGTAGTTAAACTTACTCTTGAGCTGACTTTAAATAGGAAGTTTAGAAACTTTCCTGGTGGTCCAGTGCTAAGACTCTGTGCTTGCATTGCAGGGGGTAAGAAGATAATCTCTGGTCAGAGATTTAAGATCCTGCATGCTGTGCATTGAGGAAAAAAAAAAGGAAGGTTATTTTGGATTATCTTGGTGCACCCAATGTAAACACAAGGATAATTAAAAGTAGAAGAGGAGGCAGAAGAGGGAGGACAAAAGATGGCAGTGTGGCAAAAACTCAGCCTAACGCTGCTGACTATGAAATTACTAGAGGACTGTTATTTAAGGAATGTGGGTGATCTCTAGAAGTTGGAAAAGGCAAGGAAACAGATCTCCCTTAGAGTTTCCAGAAAGGAAGGCAATCCTTGATTTTATGCACATGAGATCCATTTCAGATTTCTGACCTCCAGAATAATAAATTTGTGTTTTTTTTAAACAGTTAAGTCTGTAGTAAATTATTTACAGTAGTAATAGGAAACTGATGGGGAAGTTTATAATTTCCTCAGTTCTGTCTCACCGCATCAAAACTTTGAAGGGATAGATGGGCCAGTGTTACAGCTCTGTGTTATAGCTCAATTTTATTTGACAAGCAAGGGGAAATACTTCCTCGAGGCATGAGGTCATGCCAACCCAAAAGATGTGAAGAAAAGAGAAGCCCCCAGCTCAATTGTGGCTCCATTTTTTAATATCTCTTTTACGCCTCCCCCCTGAGCCTGCCCTATATAAACTGGGCCAGCCAGGAGGGCTGTTTGCCTCACCTCAGCTTCTCACTCTGGTCCTCTGACTTTCTTTTATTCTACTTTCATGGGCTTTTCCCTTCTTTGTTTTTTAGCCACCACCATTCTGGACTGTTTTTTCCTATTCTAACTATCTAACAAAACAAATACAAATGTCTTCAAATAATGTTTTTTGTTTTTTTTTTTTGCTGTTGTTGATGTCATTTTTGTCAAAATTATAAAACTAACTAGTACTTAAAAAGAGTCAAATGAGAACAACCTTTTAGCTGAAAACAATTTCCCTTTCAACATTATTTGTTATCATGGAATAGAAAAGTTTGAAGATGATAGCACAAGTTGGAAACTTTACCAGGAGCAATTATTGGATACAGACAATGATTTACCTTGATACCAATAAAAACACACCTCTCATTTCAAGTCACAGAGTAGGTTGCTCTTCTATCAATGTGTGACATGGATCATACATTTTTTGTAAAATTACAAATATAGTATTATTAAAGTAATATTACTAAAACACTAGAAAGTATCTCTCATATAATTATTAGCACCTCCCCCAACCTGGATGCAACCCTGCTTGAATACCTTATTGGGAAACTGGGGAGGGGGATTGACTCTGACGAAAAATATGTCAGCAAACTGAAACACCTGTGTCTCAGGTACACCTGTGCATGTTTTCCTCTCAAAATTCATTTTCTATTGTGAAGGATTCATATAACAATGATATATGAAGAGTGATATAGAGATGGGGAACTGGAATAAAACACGTAATTCATCTAGTGTTGATCAATACACATACACATACACAGAACTTGATATTGGCATCATAGAAGAGGTAAGATGCAGATTTTTACTTAAGAGATGACTATGATGTGATACCTTTAATTTGCAACAGCCATTCAAATAATGGAACAATAGATGAAAAACAACACTATAAGCAAAGAGTACTGTAAGGATGGTTTGATTTAGAAAAAGCAAAAATATCTGACAGGCTGAGCTCTTTACATTATTTATTTAATTTTATCTTTGTTACAATCCTCTGGGATGGGTACTATTTACTATCTGTTTCCCTGATAGAGAAACACGACCTAGAATAGTTTAACAGTTTTCTCAGGGTCATGGATCTATTATGTGACATAGCTAAGGCTGAAATTCAGGTCTGCCTGATGCCCTGATATCATTCTGCTCTCACACACTTGAGGAGTCAGGATATAGAGAGGAAATAAGATTGGGTAGATTTAAAACACTTAATAAAGACTTAATTCAGTTTTTAGGTAACCATACTTCCAAATAAGGCATATCTTTGCATATATACACACCTAACCTTTGAGGAATTATTATTTCTTCAATAGATTAATCTAGCAATATCCAGGAGACTTCTGTATTTCTTTGACATAACTATGCAAATTGCAGAAGTACACATTGACATCTAAAATCATGTCTCTGTGGGAGAAGGCGAGGGTGGGATGATTTGAGAGAATAGCATTAAACCATGTATATTTGCATATGTGAATAGATTGCCAATCCAGGTTTGATGCATGAGACAGAGTGCTCAGGGCTCACTGTGCCCTGGGATGACCCTGAGGGATGAGATGGGGAGGGAGGGAGGAGGGGGGTTCAGGATGGGGAACACACGTACACCCATCACTGATTCATGTCAATGTATGGCAAAAACTGCCACAATATGGTAAAGTAATTAGCCTCCAATTAAAATAAATAACTGTTAAAAACAAACAAACAAAATAATAAAAGTATTTGTCTGAATATCATATAAATAAAGTTAATGGTGTGATAAGCTTTACTGTTCTTGTCACAAGGATAATATGGAGTACTAAGGAATATGTGATATGATAGGATAGTGAGACTAAACTTAATACTTTACAAGTCATGCTAAAAAGGTGAGTGTCCTTAGGGATATTGCTTTTTTAAGAAGTAAAGAAATGTCAATCAATGTTCCTTAAAGCAAGTGGGCAGATGACTTGAATTAGAGAAATTTCACTGCATATGAAAGCTAGTACATGATTAACAGCCTATAAAAATACCAATTATTAAAGATTAAATATGAAATGCTTCATAAAGTGTATAAAATTTTAATTTTTGTCAATAATTATAAGACATTAACAAATGATGGAATGTACTATTAATCTCAGGTTGAGAAGTGGAAGAAAAATGTAGCTTGACAACTAGCAGCTTTCTTAGGCTTTCCAACTTTTTCTTCACTGTCTTAAACAAACAAACAAAAAACTATTACCTTCACAAATATGCAAATGTCAATAGCACAATTATTGCAGAATTTAAAGAAGATGCAATAGAATATGGTAATGTATTTGAAACAAACTATGAATATGTCAAGTTTGATATGTGAAGCATTAGAGTTCATCAAATAAGTAAAAGAATGAAATATAATGGGTATGAGAGTTTGCATTCATCTTTTAGAGCACTAGTGCTATATGTAAATAAAAAAAGAAACTTGCTGTTAATTTTCATTATGTATTTCCCTACAATGGAAAGACATCTGGGAAAAACAAGTCCTGATAGTTGTCACTATATTTATTACTAAAATTAAACAAGTACGGTTACTATGTTTAGTAAAGTAATTGATATGAACCACGAAGGTAAAATTCAGACTTAAACTGAAGAAAGTAGGGAAAACCAGTAGACCATTCAGATATGACCTAAATCAAATTCAATACAATTATACAGTGGAAGTGACAAATAGAATCAAAGGATTACATCTGATAGACAGCGTTCCTGAAGAACTATGGACATAGGTTCCTAACATTGTACTGGAGGCGGTGATCAAAACCATCCTTAAGAAAAACAAATTAAAAAAAAGGCAAAATAATTGTCTGAGGAGGCCTTACAAACAGCTGAGAAGAGAATCTAAAGGTAATGAAGAAAAAAAAAATATACCCATTTAAATGCAGAGCTCCAAAGAATAGAAAGGAGAGATAAGAAAGTCTTCCTCAGTGATCTTTGCAAAGAAATAGAGGAAAACAATTGAATGGGAAAGACTAGAGATCTCCTCAAGAAAATTAGAAATACCAAGGGAACATTTCAGGCAAAGATGGACACAATAAAGTATAGAAATGGGATGGACCTAACAGAAGCAGAAGTTATTAAGAAGAGGTGGCAAGAATACACAGAAGAACTGTACAAAAAAGATCTTCATGACCCAGATAAACACCATTGTGTGATTACTCACCTAGAGCCAGACATCTCAAAATGCCAAATTAAGTGGGCCTTAGGAAGCATCACTACGAACAAAGCTAGTGGAGATGATGGAATTCCAGTTGAGCTATTTCAAATCCAGAAAGATGATGCTGTGAAACTGCTGCACTCAATATGCCAGCAAATTTGGAAAACTCAGCAGTGGCCACAGGACTGGAAAATGTCAGTTTTCATTCCAATCCCAAAGAAGGGCAATGCCAAAGAATGCTCAAACTACTGCACAATTGCACTTATCTCACACACTAGCAAAGTAATGCTCAAAATTCTCCAAGCCAGGCTTCAACAGTATGTGAACCAAGAACTTCCAGATGTTCAAGTTGGATTTAAAAAAGGCAGAAGAACCAGAAATCAAATTGGCAACATCCACTGGATCATCAAACAAGCAAGAGACTTCCAAAAAAAAAAAAAAATCTATTTCTGCTTTATTGACGATACCAAAGCCTTTAACTATGTGGATCACAGCAGACTGGAAAATGCTTAAAGAGATGGGAATACTAGGCCACCTCACCCACCTCCTGAGAAATCTGTACGCAGGTCAAGAAGCAACAGTTAGAACCAGACATGGAACAGCATACTGGTTCCAAATTGGGAAAGAAGTACATCTAGGCTGTATATTGTCACCGGCTTATTTAATTTATATGCAGCATCCATCGTGCGAAATGCTGGGGTGAATTAAAGCACAAGCTGGAATCAAGATTGCCAGGAGAAATATCAATAACCTCAGATATGCAGATGACACCACCCTTACCGCAGAAAGCAAAGAGGAACTGAAGAGCCTCTTGATGAAAGTGAAAGAGGAGAGTGAAAAAACTGGCTTAAAACTCAACATTCAAAAAACTAAGATCATGGCATCGGGCCCCATCACTTCATGGTAGCTAGATGGGAAAGCAATGAAATTTTGAGAGACACTCTTTTTTTGGGCTCCAAAATCACTGCAGATGGTGACTGCAGCCATGAAATGAAAAGACATTTGCTCCTTGGAAGAAAAGCTATGACCAAAATGGACAGCATATTAAAAAGCAGAGACATTACTTTGCCAACAAATGTCTGTCTAGTCAAAGCTATGGATTTTTCAGTAGTCATGTATGGATGTGAGAATTGGATATGAAGAAATCTGAGCACCGACGAACTGATGCTTTTGCACTGTGGTGTTGGAGAAGACTCTTGAGAGTCCCTTGGCCTGAAAGGAGATCCAACCAGTCAATCCTAAAGGAAATCAGTCCTGAATATTCATTGGAAGGTCTGATGTTGAAGCTGAAACTCCAATAATTTGGCCACCTCATGTGAAGAACTGACTCACTGGAGAAGATGCTGATGCTGGAAAATATTGAAAGCAGGAGGAGAACGTGATGACAGAGGACGAGATGGTTGGATGGCATCACCGACTCAATGGACATGAGTTTGAGCATGCTCTGGGAGTTGGTGATGGACAAGGAAGCCTGGCATGCTGCAGTCCATATTGTAGCAAAGAGTCAGACACAACTGAGCAACTGAACTGAACTGAACTGATGAAGGTAAAACAAGTAGACTCATGCTAATTTCTAAACAACCAGTATTGTGTTTTAATTTCAGCATTAGAACACTTGTCGCTTAGTATCAGCACAGCTTCTACCTAGTGTGACCTTGGAAAATGAACTTCTCAATTCTACTAGCTTCATTTCTTCATCTTTCAAGTGAGGTGATTGATTAGATTTTTATATAGGGTATATCTTGCTCTAAAGTGCTAAGATCCTTTGATTTGTTGATGCTGGCTCATGTCAAGCATTCCACATTCTCAAGAAAATGTTAAAACACAGTTGGCTATATTTGAAAAGTAAAATTGGAAACATTTCTTTCTTCTGTGTTGGTAAAGATCATACTTTCCTGGATATTTAATGTTATTATAAATTATAAATTAATAATTTCAAGATTAATGAAGAAAAACAATTGACATTGTTAAGCAATTCAAAATATTGGGTCTTGAGATGCTATTATATGATAAAACTTAATATTACAAAATAATTTTAGTGGGATATAGATTTAAAATGTTTCAGGACCACAGCAGTGCTTAAATGACAGGATCACTGTTATGGTTGCAGGCCTGGATCATGTTAATACTATGAATGATCACAGTTAACACTAATACTATAATATTTGAAATGGGTATCTTGTTATGTATGGTGCATTTGTCTAGGAAATATATGGTCAGATGGAACTGTGTCAGAACTGGTTGGAGCCACCAGAAATTTTTTTTTCTTTTTCTTTTTTTAATTAGTTGGAGGCTAATTACTTTACAATATTGTAGTGGGTTTTGTCATACATTGACATGAATCAGCCATGGATTTACATGTGTTCCCGATCCCCCCTCCCACCGCCCTCTCCACCCGCTCCCTCTAGGTCTTCCCAGTGCACCAGGTCTGAGCGCTTGTCTCATGCATTCAACCTGGGCTGGTGATCTGTTTCACCCTAGATAATATACATGTTTCTATGCTGTTCTCTTGAAACATCCCACCCTCGCCTTCTCCCACAGAATCCAAAAGTCTGTTCTATACATCTGTGTCTCTTTTTCTGTTTTGCATATAGGGTCATCATTAACATCTTTCTAAATTCCGTATATATGTGTTAGTATACTGTAATGGTCTTTATCTTTCTGGCTTACTTCACTCTGTATAATGGGCTCCAGTTTCAGAAGTTTTTTTGTGAAATATGCAATTCTTAATTTACTATCTATTATGTATTTTTAAATTTTGCAAAGTGCTGACGCTGTGTCTCATGAAAACCTTACTGTAATGTGATCTTGGCTTACCCTACTGGTTAAGAGAGGTGTATTCCAACCTTGAAAACTGCACTTAATTTAAGCTCTGTGCCAATTTAAGAAGAGTATAGAATAAACCCAATAAATAAATTGAAACAAACAAAAATTCCAACCACAAGGAATATTTTACTTTGAAAATTAATCTAAATCACATTTGCTCTGCATAGTTTTAGACTCCAGGAAAAAAATATAGAACTGACTCCTTTTGTTATTTATTTATTTATTTATTTATTTATTTATTTATTTATTTATTTTTAGAACTGACTCCTTTAAACACAAAATGAATTTTTAAATACATAGTCATGTAAACGACAAGCTAGGAAATGTACAGATTTTAAGCATACATTCCCCTTGCACAGCACTATTTCTTATATCTGCATTAACAGGGGTCAAAAAACTCTAAAAGTTTATCTAACCATTATTTCAGGTTGTGTTTGGGCTTCTCTGGTTGCTCAGTTAGTAAAGAATCCACCTGCAATGCAAGAGACCCTGGATCCATTCCTGGGTCAGGAAGGTCCCCTGGAGAAGGGATAGACTACCCACTCCAATATTATTGGGCTTCTCTTGTGACCCAGCTGGTAAAGAGTCCACCTGCAATGTGGGAGACCTGGGTTTGATCCCTTGGTTGGTGAGATCCCCTAGAGAAGGGAAAGGCTACCCACTCCAGTATTCTGGCCTAGAAAGTTCCATGGCCTCCATGGGGTCGCAAAGAGTCAGACAGTGCTAAGAGACTTTCACTTTTAAACTCATAAGGCCTACTTCTGAGCTCCAAATTAAGTTTTGTTTTACTTGATTTGAAGATGTGAATATGTAATAACCACTACTTTACAAAAGGCATTTTACAGAGGAAAGAAGAATTTGGTAAAACCATATGAGTAGCTTACTTTATATTACTTACTGGAATATTTTTTGTGGTCACCCATTCTAAATAAAAGTGATTTAGGTTTTTGGAGAACTTAGAAGAGTTCAGTTAATATGATTGAATTAACTTTTGAACATCTTGCTTCATTGCAATAGTCTAATATTAACAAGAGATAAGAAATTTTGACTAATAATTTATATGTATAAAACTAAAAGAGATTTGATTATACTAATAAGAAAATTTTGGGGTGTATGTAGCTAGGATGCAGTAATTGCACCTCTTGAGAATCACAGGCACTTGGTTGGACTACTAGAGTTGGAATTAATCATAACTTATTCAATTCAATTCAGTCGCTCAGTCGTGTCCGACTCTTTGTGACCCCATGGACTGCAGCACGCCAGGCCTCCCTGTCTATCACCAATCCCCAGAGTTTACCCAAACTCATCTCCATTGAGTAGATGATGCTATCCAATCATCTCATCCTCTGTCATCCCCTTCTCCTTCTGCCTTCAATCTTTCCCAGCATCAGGATCTTTTCAGTGAGTCAGTTCTTCGCATCAGGTGGACAGAGATCGGAGCTTCAGCTACAATATCAGTTCTTCCAATGAGTGTTCAGGATCGATTTCCTTTAGGACTGACTGGCTGCATCTCATTGCAGTCCAAGGGACCCTCAAGAGTCTTCTCCAACACTACAGTTAGCAAAGTAATGTCTCTGCTTTTATGCTGTCTAGGTTGGTCATAGCTTTCTTTCCAAGGAGCAAGCAACTTTTAACTTCATGGCTTCAGTGATTTTGAGCCCCTAAAATAAAGTCTCCCAATATTTCCATTGTTTTACCATCTATCTGCCATGAAGTGATGGGACCGAATGCAATGATCTTAGTTTTCTGAATCTGGAGTTTTAAGCCAGCCTTTTCACTCTCCTCTTTCAGTTTGATCAAGAGGCTCTTTAATTAGGAGTGTTTTTAAAAGAGCAAATGCATAATGGCACATTGGTGGATATAGTTATATGATTACTTGAAGTTATAGTTCTGATTATAAATGAAGTTAGCTTACTTTCATTAACACTGTCTGAATCAATTACTCATTTATTCATAAGTTTTTTAATTGATGTAAGTTAAATACTATTTACCAACCTAGACAGCATATTAAAAAGCAGAGACATTATTTTGCCAACAAAGGTCCATCTAGTGAAGGCTATGGTTTTTCCAGTAGTCATATGTATGGATGTGAGAGGTGGACTAAAAAGAAAGCTGAGCACCAAAGAATTCATGCTTTTGAACTGTGGTGTTGGAGAAGACTCTTGAGAGTTCCTTGGATTGCAAGATCCAACCAGTCAATCCTAAAAGAAATCAGTCATGAATATTCATTGGAAGGACTGATGCTGAAGGTGGAACTCCAATACTTTGGCCACCTGATTCGAAGAACAGACTCATTGGAAAAGACCCTGATGCTGGGAAAGATTGAAGGCAGGAGAAGGGGACGACAGAGGATGAGATGATTGGATAGCATCATTGACTCAATGGACATGAGTTTGTGTAAACTCCAGAGGTTGGTGATAAACAGGGAGACCTGGCATGCTGTAGTCCAAGGGGTTGCTGAGAGTCAGCCACGACTGAGTAACTGAACTGAACTGAATTACTTGTTTGGAATTAAAATTAACCTTTCATTAGGTTGTGAAGACTCAAGTTAAAAGTGTCTCCCTCAGAGTCCAAAAGTCTGTTCTATACATCTGAGTCTCTTTTTATGTTTTGCATATAGGGTGAAAAAAAAAGTGTCTCCCCCACCACCTCCAATCTGACTCCTCTTGTGATAGAAATTTATTGTCTAAATTCTCTTCTTAACTTGGTTGCAAAACCAAAAAATGCCACCCACTTGCCATGGCTCCCTGTGTTCTTTTACCCTGGAATTCTATCATTACTGGACAGTATGTGCTCAGCTTTCTTAAATCTTTTACAACCCCCACCATCATATTGTAGAAGCAAAAGCAAAAAAAAAAAGTCCAAAGAATTTCAACCATCTGGCATATTGAGACAATGAAAACTAAAGAAGGAATGCTAAGTTATGGCCAGAACATCTTTTATTTTTTTTCTTTTCAAATAGCACCTGTGAAAGAAAGCAAAGCAAAAATATCACAGAGTTGGAACCTCAGAGGCTTAATTCATTTATGTCTATCAAAGTAAAATATTGTTGCAGAGGATCTTTTCCATCTGCGGTGGCCAGTATGGTAGCTAGTAGTCATGTGTGACTGTTAAGCATTTGAAATACAGCAAGACTGAATTGAGATATGCGATAAGTGTAAAGTATTTACCAGATTTTGATCACTTAGTATGGATAAAAGAATGTAAAACATCTCTTTAATAATTAAAAAAAAATGTATTGAATTATAGTTGATATATAATATTATATAAGTTATAGGTGTACAATATAGTACTTCACAGTTTTAAAAAGTTATCCTCAATTTATAGTTATTATAAAATAATTGCTATATTATTCGAGTTATATAATGTATCTTTGTAGCTTATTTTATACCTAATAGTTTCTACCTCTCAATCTATTTGGTTGCATAATGAAGTGAGAAAATTTTAGATATATTGGGTTAAATTAATTTCAAATTTATTCTTGCTTTCTTTACTGTAGCTATTAAAAATTATATATGTTTTACATTTTTGCTGAACAACTGTCTTCTATACCAAAAGTAGTCAGGAAGACTTTGTTTGAAAGTTACTTGATGCTAATTATATTATGGCTAATTAAAAATATAATATCAAAGGCAAAGGCATATACTATCAATGGATTTTAATATTGAAAATCAATATGGAATTACTATTATTAATAAATACATATTAACATTAAATATGCTTTTAAGGATCCAGAATCTTATAAGTTAATTAGGGACTGAGCCTCTCTTCACAGTATCTTCTAAAAGGGATTACTTTTTAGGCCACAGAAATGGTGATAACTGCCTAATTGAAAATAATGTTCATGAAAAGTTTATCTATTGATATTAAGGAGCTATCTGAACTCAAAAATAATAAATGAACTGTAAAACATAGGCATTTTTAGAGGTCATACTCATTTTTCCCCCTTGTATTTCATATTTTCTTGCACTCAAAAGTACAAGTTTTTCTTTTATTAGTTATCTCAGAACTATGAGAAAGACAACCACACAAATGTCTTTATCTTAATATATCAAGTATATTTTCTGACAAATTTGCATGTGATTCATGATAATTATTTAATATTTGACTCATGATAATTATTTCCAAATGTTTGTTGATCTTTTTCTTCATCATTTAGTGTTGTAATTATGACTGAGCCAGCTGAAAAAGCTACTCATCCTATAGCATGTATACTGTTGTTTTACCCTCCAAGTATGTACTTACAATAGCAAATAATGACTATGCTGGATGGTTAATGGGATTACTGCTTTTAAAGTAAGAGATTAAATGGATTTAATAAGTTTCATGGTTATAGAACCAGTAGACCATATAATTCTGAGCAACACATCTTTTCCTTTGAATATTTTCAATTGCCTTAATAATTGCAGCAGTTTTTTTTCTTTTTTGTTAATAGTTTTTTAAAAACTATGATAAAAATTATGTCATTATTTTAGATTAAGTGATTAAGTGTTAAATATTCCTCCTTCTAAGGAATTCGTCTTCTTTTTAATACTTTGATCTCATCCTGGGAAATCATTGAATTGTCTGCATGTCTGCTCATTTAGCTAGTCTTTGAATTATCTGACAATTCTCATTTTAAATAAGTAAGAAACAGGCTAAAAGAAGAGAAATTACTTTTGCTTATTACAGTTCCTCACAATTATGTTCTAAAGCTCAAAGACACTTTCAGTTTATTAGCTAGTGTGTGATTGGAGGAGCCAATGTACATCTGGGAAATATCATATAGATTCAAATCAGAATGCCAGAGTACAGAGATAGTAGCTGACTGGATTTCCCTAGTGCTAAGTGTGTTTCTTTCTGCAAGTTGAGTGGAAAATGCTCCAATAACTTTTTATATTACTTTATTTCCCCAGTTCTATCAGAATTGGGATTTCTTTCCCTTTACATCTTTAAGATTATTTATTTTTTTCATATCCATCAAAGGTAGTGTCCCACAAAATATCATCTAAAGTTCTTCATATATTAGCATCCCCAAAATATTTTCACATTGTTATGTTCAGATAACATTAAAGAAGAAGTTACTAAAACAAAATAAACTTAGGACAGATTGTTCTACTAAAGATAAAAGTGGATAATGAAATAACCCTTGCAATGAGGAGACGTCTTATCTGAGCATCTGAAGACAATTTCTTGTTACTAGGTAGTGTTCAGCAATCCTTTCAGATACATACAAATGTTATAAGCAATGTTTATAAGAAGCATAAATATATTGGTTTTCCAATTCTACACCTTGAATACAAAGTATTTTCAAGGCACATACAAGCTCTGATATAACTATGCACATAATATGGGAGGTAATAACATGCTTTAATGTAGATAGAATTATTGTATACATTCATTAAGCTGAAGAACATTTACTCTTCCTAAATAACTATCAATTTAAATAGTATATGTTCTTTTGACTTCTGGATAGTCTAGTATGGGTAGATGCTAAATCATTTTTGCATCATATGATTATATACACCTATATTGAATTAGTCATTTCATCATTTAATGTTCCTTGGTCTCTTGAACCTAGCTTATTGGGAACATCTAAAATAAAATAAAAGCCTACATTCTACATTCGTTTGGGGTTAGTGTGGCCATACCTATCCTAAATAAGTTGTCTTCTTAAAGCTTCTCCTGCTTGTTGAGAAGGGGATATAGCATAAACATGTGGCTGCAGGTGGTTTGCAGTTTGATTAAAAGAACTGACAGACTGCTCAGAGACTGATTCAGCATCTTATTGTTATTTCAATAAATCTTTTGCAATTTGCTCCCAGTTTTCTTCAAGGTCAGCATCTCCATTATAATGTTGGTGAAGTCACATAGCTACTTCATTCATTTTTTCTACAGCCTCTATTTTGAACAACATTTGGAAGGAATAGACTCATTGTATGGCATTGCTAAGAGTGGTAGACATTAGAAATGTCAAGATTTACCATTGAGTGTATGAAGAGCTATACAGAGAAATGAACACATTCAGATATGATTTAGATACATTGCCACCATTTTATTGATGGCATGGTAAGCCAGGACAATGCAATTTTTCAGAGTTCTGAATAATTGTAAAGTTTCCAATAATAAAGGCTGTATGAGAGGAACTTCTTGTAAGAATGAGTTCCAAATAATCTTAAGAGTTAATAATTACTTAAATTTCTAACCATATCAATTGATAGCCTTTACAGACACCTAGAAAATGCCAGTTCCGATATTGATATTCTAACTTTAGCTTCAAAGGTAACTGTCCTAATTTTAAAATGGTATAGTAAAACTCTACTGATGTGAATACAAATAAAAGCAAAAAGTGGGGAAATAGTTACATGAGTGACTCAGACATAAGAAAGTGAAGTCTAGGCCTTCAGGTTTTTCAAAAGTAAGCATTACTGAGAAATGGAGACAGACTTGAGACAGACTAGAGACCGCTGAAGTAGAAAGTACATAACAAGTTGTTTTAATTGCTAATGTCTTTGTATTAACAGGGCAATCTATGACAATTACACTATCAATAATTACTGAGACATGGTTAAGGAATAGAAAAAGCAACAAGAGATGATACTGCCAGACAAATGGAGATCCGGTAATTGTCTGCAGTATCAAACTCTCATGTATAATGATTTCTGAAGGTTGAGGTTTATGAGAGCAGTTAGTTATGTACTTCAAACAAAGCTCTATTTTGCTATTGTTCTTCCATCGACTGGAGTAGTAAGCACTGCATGTGAAATTGTGCCCAAGGGAATCCATGTCTACCAGTTGGTTAACCTTGTGACATTCCATTAAAAAGCACCAGGTTTTTTTTTAATACATAATTCATGAATCTCTCTGATTCTTTAGTATTGATCAGCACTTGAATAAATTGAGTTGCTATCATATTAACAGAAGTAGTAATGCTTTAGTGAGGTTTTTGCTTTTTTTTTTTTCCTACAGTCGATTAAGTGGTTCAGGGATTTCTAGTTCTTAAAACAGGAAGTCAGTTTAGAAGACTGTGGAGTTATGAATCCAACAATGATAGCAGAAGCATGTGAAGTACATCCTTAGCACTGTTTGCATATTTCATTTAAACTCCCAGATAAGGCTGCCAGTATAGATTTGTTCCAGAGAAGGCAATGGCACCCCACTCCAGTACCCTTGCCTGGAAAATCCCATACTGGTAGGCTGCAGTAGATGGGTTCGCGAAGAGTTGGACACGACTGAGCGACTTCACTTTCACTTTTCACTTTCATGCATTGGAGAAGGAAATGGCAACCCACTCCAGTGTTCTTGTCTGGAGAAACCCAGGGACGGGGGAGCCTGGTGGGTGGCTGTCTATTGGGTTGCACAGAGTCAGACACGACTGAAGCGACTTAGCAGCAGCAGCAGCAGCATAGATTTGTTCTCACATTTCTTGTCTTCTCTACTGTCAGATATGTCTATCTTTGCATTTTTCAGCTATACATAATTGAGAATACACAATTATTTTAAAATCTAGGTAGGTTGATGTGGTTATATAATTGCCCAATATGACAGCAGGCAAGGAAATGTAATTTATATTCTTCAGGACCAGACAAGGTAATGCACTGAAGACATCGGTCTTTCTCTAGGTAGTACAAATGGAGATAGTAGTGATCTCTGTAGATATGGAGAAATGTGACTCTTGTGTGCCAAGGGGCTAGGTTTACATCTTCACATTTTGAAGAGTGAGAAGAATCTATTTGAGAATGTACTTTAATGACTAGGTATCATTTCACTGTTTTCCTTTTTCAGCATAATGTGCACGTTTTAAACCAGGTAACTATATATTTTTGTTTGTTTCCGTGTTCACTTTTTTTTTTATTTATTTTTATCAGTTGGAGGCTAATTACTTTACAATATTATAGCGGGTTTTGTCATACATTGACATGAATCAGCCATGGATTTACATGTATTCCCCATCCTGATCCCCCCTCCCACCTCCCTCTCTACCCAATCCCTCTGAGTCTTCCCAGTGCACCAGGCCCGAGCACTTGTCTCATGCATCCAACCTGGGCTGGTGATCTGTTTCACTATAGATAATAAACATGTTTCAAAGCTGTTCTCTCGAAACATCCCACCCTCACCTTCTACCACAGAGTCCAAAAGTCCCTTCTGTACATCTGTGTCTCTTTTTCTGTTTTGCATATATGGTTATCATTACCATCTTTCTAAATTCCATATATATGTGTTAGTATGCTGTAATGTTCTTTATCTTTCTGGCTTACTTCACTCTGTATAATGGGCTCCAGTTTCATCCATCTCATTAGAACTGATTCAAATGAATTCTTTTTAATGGCTGAGTAATATTCCATGGTGTATATGTACTACAGCTTCCTTATCCATTCATCTGCTGATGAGCATCTAGGTTGCTTCCATGTCTTGGCTATTATAAACAGTGCTGCGATGAACATTGGGGTGCACGTGTCTCTTTCAGATCTGGTTTCCTCAGTGTGTATGCCTAGGAGTGGGATATCTGGGTCATAGGGCATTCTATTTCCAGTTTTTTTAAGAAATCTCCAGACTGTTTTCCATAGCGGCTGTACTAGTTTGCATTCCCACCAACAGTGTAAGAGGGTTCCCTTTTCTCCACACCCTCTCCAGCATTTATTGCTTGTAGACTTTTGGATAGCAGCCATCCTGACAGGCGTGTAATGGTACCTCATTGAGATTTTGATTTGCATTTCTCTGATGATGACTGATGTTGAGCATCTTTTCATGTGTTTGTTAGCCATCTGTATGTCTTCTTTGGAGAAATGTCTGTTTTTCTTTGGCCCATTTTTGATTGGTTCATTTATTTTTCTGGAATTGACCTGCAGGAGTTCCTTGTATATTATTGAGATTAGTCCTTTGTCTGTTGCTTTGTTTGCTATTATTTTCTCCCTATCTGATGGCTGTCTTTTCACCTTGCTTACAGTTTCTTTTGTCGTGCAAAAGCTTTTAAGTTTCATTAGGTCCCATTTGTTTATTTTTGCTTTTATTTCCAATATTCTGGGATGTGGGTCATAGAGGATCCTGCTGTGATTTATGTCAGAGAGTGTTTTGCCTATGTTCTCCTCTAGGAGTTTTATAGTTTCTGGTCTTACATTTAGATCTTTAATCCATTTTGAGTTTATTTTTGTGTATGGTGTTAGAAAGTCTTCTAGTTTCATTCTTTTACAAGTGGTTGACCAGTTTTCTGAGCACCACTTGTTAAAGAGGTTGTCAGTTTTCCATTGTATGTTCTTGCCTCCTTTGTCAAAGATAAGGTGTCCATAGGTTCATGGATTTATCTCTGGGATTTCTATTCTGTTCCATTGATCTATATTTCTGTCTTTGTGCCAGTACCATACTGTCTTGATGACTGTGGCTTTGTAGTATAGTCTGAAGTCAGGCAGGTTGATTCCTCCAGTTCCATTCTTCTTTCTCAAGATTACTTTGGCTATTCAAGGTTTTTTGTATTTCCATACAAATTGAGAAGTTATTTGTTCTAGTTCTGTGAAAAATACTGTTGGTAGCTTAACAGGGATTGCATTGAATGTATAGATTGCTTTGGGTAGAATAGCCATTTTGGCAATATTGATTCTTCCAATGCATGAACACGGTATGTTACTCCATCTGTTTGTGTCCTCTTTGATTTCTTTCAACAGTGTTTTATAGTTTTCTATGTATAGGTCTTTTGTTTCTTTAGGTAGATATACTCCTCAGTATTTTATTCTTTTTTTTCAATGGAGAATGGTATTGTTTCCTCAGTTTCTCTTTCTGTTTTCTCATTGTTAATGTATAGGAATGCAAGGCATTTCTCTGTGTTAATTTTATATTCTGCAACTTTACTATATTCATTGATTAGCTCTAGTAATTTTCTGGTAGAGTCTTTAGGTTTTTCTATGCAGGGAATCATGTCATCTGCAAACAGCAAAAGTTTCACTTCTTTTCCTACAGGTAACTATTTTAGCAAGAAGAAAACATTTAATTATGAGATGTTGTGTACAGCTTGAACTAAAGAAGAAAGTTATTACGATGTCAATATGAGTTGGGCCATGTTTGAAATGATCATTTAAGATTCAGATGAATGGGTTCCACAGTGGTAGTAAGAATTTCCTCAAGGAAACTGCACTTATTCTTGGGACAAAGATATCTCCCCACCACTGTAAGAAGTAAATAGGCCCAGACATTTCACATGATTTTTATAGCTAACTACTCTCCCTTCTAGAAGCTCATTAATGTGTATCCAGCCCTTCATCTCTAAATTCTTTAGGAATATATCTGTATGAAAAGCAGTAGCCTTGGAAAATTAGTTGCAGATTGCCATCTAATGCTGTCTCCTATGCCAAAAGGAGGCATAGGATATCCTCAGATTTTTCCGAGAAAGTGACTCAATTTTCCAGTGTATCAGCATTTGTGTATGATGTCTGACTCTGAGAACCCCATGGACTGTAGCCCACCAGGATCCTCTGTCCATGGAATTCTCCTGACAAGAATACTGGGGTAGGTTGCCATGACCTTCTCCAGGGAATCTTCCTTACCCAGGGAATCTTCCTTACCCAGGGATCAAACCCAGGTCTCCTGCACTGCAGGCAGATTATTTACCATTTCAGCTACCTGGGAAGCCCATCAGCATTTGTAGGACAAATATATGGTGATATGAAAGTGATTAACTCTAAGAATTTTAAAACTCAATTTGGTCCAAAACATTAAAATGTCCACATTTCCTCATTTAGTTTGGCTATTGCTTGGTAGAAATCATTTAATACAACTTTGCTTATACCCATGCCTTATTTTTGTCCTAAATATTCCTGTTTTGATTAAACATAAATTACATATGAATTTTTTATTCATGAAGGTTTATTCCTTTCCACTTATTTATATTTTACTCTTCAAAATATTCAACATAGTTTTTTGGTTAACATCCCCCATATACTGGCTTAAATAATTGAAAAAAAATGGACAATAACATTTTGTCAAACCTTTTGTTTGGAAAATATTTGTAATAAATACATGAAACAGGGATAAATTTAGCAATCATTACTGAATCTATTTGAACTAGGTATTTAAAATAAAATTGCAATATAAACCATGATCCCTTGTTTAAAAAATCCTCTGAGGCCCTATGATATGCATGTTGAACTCAATTTAATTGCTTATATGTAACTTTGAGGATATCAAGGTACCTTTGAATAGTAGCTCCTTTTTTTTACCTTTTCCTTCTAAAGCAATATACTTTCAGACTGGAAATGATTTCAGATGGCCTCAGCCTATATAGGAAGTTGAAACAAGATTTTGCCTCCCTGGTCAGAGACTGAAGTCAGGCTATGGCACTGAGAGTGCTGTATCCTAGCCACTAGACCACAAGGGACAGTGGCTAGTGACAAGGCCCTGGCCCATCAGCTTTGTAGAAATGAATTTTTACAAAGAGACAGAAAATATTGAAACAAGTAAAGTGTTTATTAAAAGGAAAAAGAATACATGTGAATAGACACAAGCAGACCTACCCACATAGAGTCACACCCTCATGGTAGTCTGAATCATTTATGTTGCACATTTCCCCTTGGTTTCCTCTGGCCAATCATTTTGTTTTCCCTTCTCTGAATTTGGCTTTATTCAGGGTCCTCCCCAGTGTTCAGGGGTGTCTTTTAGCCAGATATAGCCTAGTGAACAGGCTTATGGGTAGGTTGACATCACTTTCTATGGGGTGGAGCCCCTCCCTTTTTGACCTTTCTGCACATGTGTAGTTGGGAAGGCCTCCTTGACCTTGAGAATGAGAAATATGTGGCCTCTTTATCTTTTATTTGCCCAGGGCTCAGCTCCTCTCTCTGCCCCTGCCATTACTGTTATCTTATCTTAAAGTGTCCACCTGAGGCAAATACCAACTATTTAGCCTGTTCCTGTTATTTCTATAAGGAAGTGTAAAGAGGAGGCTGGCTGTAAATGTCTAATCTGGAACCCATCTATCTCCTGCTTCAGAGATAAGTCTTATTTCTTCCTCGTTTTATACCCTGAGATAATTTGAGACTCCTAACTTCCAACTGCTCTATCATCTCCATTACTAGGCTGTCTACAAACTGGATGATCATACTTTCTAATTATCTTAGCCCTAGTAATCCAGCATTTAGAACAGTTTGATTTTGCCAACAGAATTCACCAGGACAATGTGCTGTACCATCATGAGTACTTCCTTGCTTTAGAAAGAAAAAATATATATATAATACTTTAAAAAATATGCCTGGAGAGAGTGAGTATCACAGTAATTTCTAAAATCTAGAGATTAAAAATGTTTAAAAATTCATTTGGTTTGATTGCTTGCAGTGGCATACACGGAAAAACACACATACATTATTATCAACACAGATATATTAAAATTACTTTTTTCAAGAAGAAATCATTTTCATTACAGTGTATATGGTAACACTTTGTTTCACCTAGTGAACATAGATAAACAACGGAATTTTGTGGGAAATTTCATTCTAAAGAAAATGCAAGGTCAAATCTTAAATCTCTGTACTTGAAAGTCATTCAATTGATATCTTTTCAATCCCCATATCCCCATGGCATTTTTACCATAGAAATACCTAGGTTGCCATTAGTGTTTTTATAAAAGCTAATGCACTTGCTCCCCCAATATCCACTACCTTTCAGGCTTTCTCTGTATTTTATTGTCTTTGCTTCTTTGACTGACTTTTTGTTTCCTGGTTACCTTTATGAAATGTTGTACTATGTATTCAGAATTAAATTCTTAATACAAAATATGCTTTTATTCTCCAATAACAGGTTATATCAGAATACTTTAGATTGTTGTCTAGAAGTATATATCCCCCCAAAGTTATGCTTTTAGTTAGTATTTGATAAAAATAAAAATATTTCATTCTGCATTAGTGTGGCAATGTTTGTAGTATTTCTCATCTAGAAGTAACTTTTTTTTTCACGTAGTGATCTCTATACTCTTAAATTAAGTCCAGTTAAAAGTTTAAGACCATGAGAAATCCTAATTGAGTGATTACTTGTCACTTCCTCATATTGAAGTTTGAAAATTAGAAGATCCATAATATTAAAAGTTGTGCTATTTAAAACTTGTGCCCTGCACTTCAACAGTAGTTACTCTGTGCTTCCTAGTAATTAAATTTGTACACATTGTGAAATTGCTTATGGATATTGACAAGCCAGAGATTTCTACATTGGGAAATCTCCCTCTTTCCTAGAAAATCTTGGAAATTTTCTTCAAATGGCAATAGCATTGACTCAGATTTGCTTTAAACTAGAGATTTCTTCAAGAAAATTAGAGATACCAAGGGCATATGTCATGCAAAGATGGGCTCGATAAAGGACAGAAATGGTAGGGACCTAACAGAAGCAGAAGATATTAGAAGAGGTGGCAAGAATACACAGAAGAACTGTACCCAAAAGAGCTTCATGACCCAGATAATCACGATGGTGTGATCACTCACCTAGAGCCAAACATCCTAGAATGTGAAGTCAAGTGAGTCTTAGAGAACATCACTATGAACAAAGCTAGTAGAGGTGATGGAATTCCAGTTGAGCTACTTCAAATCCTTAAAGATTATGCACTGAAAGTGCTGCACTCCATATGCTAGCAAATTTGGACAACTCAGCAGTGGCCACAGGACTGAAAAATGTCAGTTTTCATTCCAATCACAAAGAAAGGCAATACCAAAGAATGATCAAACTAGTGTACAATTGCACTTATCTCACACACTAGTAATGTAATGCTCAAAATTCTCCAAGCCAGGCTTCAGCAATACATGAACCGTGAATTTCCAGACTTTCAAGCTGGTTTTGAAAAAGGCAGGGGAATCAGAGATCAAATTGCCAACACCTACAGGATCATCAAAAAATCAAGAGAGTTCCAGAAAAATATCTATTTCTGCTTTATTGACTATGCCAAAGCCTTTGACTGTGTTGATAACAACAAACTGTGGAAAATTCTGAAAGAGATGGGAATACAAGATCTGCCTCTTCAGAAATGTATTCAGGTCAGGAAGCAACAGTTAGATCTGGACATGGAACAACAGACTGGTTCCAAATAGGAAAAGGAGTACGTCAAGGCTGTATACTGTCATCTGATTATTTAACATATACAGAGTACATCATGAGAAACACTGGGCTGGAAGAAACACAACCTGGAATCAAGATTGCTGGGAGAAAAATCAATAACCTCAAATATTCAGATGGCACCACCCTATGGCAGAAAGTGAAGAGGAACTAAAAAGCCTCTTGATGAAAGTGAAAGAGGACAGTGAAAAAGTTGGCTTAAAGCTCAACATTCAGAAAACTAAGATCATGGCATCTGATCCCATCACCTCATGGGAAATAGGTGGGGAAACAGTTGAAACAGCATCAGGCTTTATTTTTTTGAGCTCCAAAATCACTGCAGATGGTGATTGCAGCCATGAAATTAGAAGATGCTTACTCCTTAGAAGGAAAGTTATGACCAACCTAGATAGCATATTAAAAAGCAGAGACATTACTTTGCCAACAAAGGTCCGTCTAGTCAAGGCTATAGTTTTTCCAGTGGTCATGTCTGGATGTGAGAGTTGGTCTGTGAAGAAAGCTGAGAGCTGAAGAATTGATGCTTCTGAACTGTGGTGTTGGAGAAAACTCTTGAGAGTCGCTTGGACTGCAAGGAGGTCCCACAAGTCCATCCTAAAGGAGATCAGTCCTGAGTGCTCATTGGAAGGACTGATGCTCAAGCTGAAACTACAATACCTTGGCCACCTGATGTGAAGAGTTGACTCATTGGAAAAGACCCTGATGCTGGGAGGAACTGGGGGCAGGAGGAGAAGGGGACGACAGAGGACGAGATGGCTGGGTGGCATCACCGACTTGATGGACATGAGTTTGAGTAAACTCCGTGAGTTGGTGATGAACAGGCAGGCTTGGCGTTCTGTGATTCATGGCGTCCCAAAGAGTTGGACACGACTGAGCGACTGAACTGAACTAAACTGATTCAGTTTCCTGGGCAAAGAGGATCATTGAATGGTTTTAGGCAGCCATTAAACATATTTTTGTTGGGAAAAAAAAAGGCTAACATATTTTACATTTTTGGCAAATTCTTGAAAGCAATGTAACTATTAAAACTTATAAATTTGCAAATATCAGAAATAGTCACCAACAAGTCACTGCTTGATCACAGTGGGCATCAAGAACAAGGAATTTTCCTTATATATACAAGGTGAATTTGAATTTTTAATATGTTCAACAATAGAAGTCACTTGCTAGATCAATCTTTATCCAAGTTTAATATAATCAGGGGCACATCACCTGATTCATGGATGGCAGAAGTAGAGATCCATTCTGAATTTTATATATATATATATAAATATATATATATATAAAATTATATATATATATATTTATATATATATATATATATATGAAAGTAGAGATCCATTCATATATATATATATATATGAAAGCTTCTTTCACTGTTTTGAGCTAAGATAACAAGGCACTTTGAGGACATTACATCTACTTGATCTCACAGAGACTATCTGAGAAGATTGAATGAGCAGGTAAGCTTACATATAGTTGAGAAGGCCCAAGGTAGTGTCTCTGTGTGTGTGTGTGTTGTTTAGATGAAAATTTGAATGAAGTTGGAATTAACATGGGAACTGAACTTAATAGATCTGCCAAAAACAAACCAATCACTATTAGACAGAGATGTACATCTTGCAATAATATTTTAATTAATAAGAAGGTGTAAAATATTGATAATGTTATTTTAATCTGCCTTTAACTTTATTTATTTTCTCCTTGCAGGTTAGAAAGCAAAATTTAAAAAGTCCTCAGGAAAAAAGTAAATAAATACATCTCACTAAACTGTTTCCCTGACACCAACAAATTTTCTTTTTAATACTTCCTAAGCCTTTTACTACTCTAATGATAGTGTATATTCATGAGGAAAGTTCTTTATTTAGCAGAATTGACACTCTGTTAATATACAAATTACAGATTAAGATTCTATTAGCTAAAAGTGTGTTAAGTAGAACTACACAGAATTTCTAGACATGAATCTTTGTGCTTTCTCTCTATATATGTGTGTATTATATTTGTATATGAATGCATATTTACACATATATATTTTATATTATATATTCATAGTTCAATACATTTTATTTATAGTCAATTATATCAGTCCGAAAACCCAGATGTTTAAGAAAAAATTAATATAACATATGCTGTCTCATTGATTCTAAGGATTTATTTATTTTTTCCTTCTTGCACCATCATTTTCTAACTTATACTAATGAAACTAGTGAAAAACTACGTTTTATGTTGTGAAGTTATGTGATCAGAAATTGAGCACAGGAACAAATTTAGGTTGATTTAGACTTAATTCTAAATATAATTAAGTTCTTAGTAAGTGTGTTTCTAAGGTTAGTCACATAGAACTAGTAAGATAAATGATTGTGATATCATGCGTCTTTATTTTGATTTTGTTTTTAGTAAATATTAAAAACCCTTATTTAAATAAACATGTAGTTGGCCATTTAAGCCAAAAGGCAAAGCTGAAACATCATGTTTGAATTTGCTCATCATATTTTTCTTCCTTTGGGCCACTAACTAGAACCTTATCCATGTTAAAAGCACAGGCACAATTCTGAAAATGTTCTTAGGAATGTCAAATTCAACTGAGCAGGCTGTGTTCGTCCAGTGAAGCCCCAAATGCCCTCTTATATTTAATCATTGCAAATACATAAGGATCTGTGAGCTCCGAAATCCATAACGACAAGCCATATTGCCCACATCAAAGACACTCAGTTCAGTTCAGTGGCTCAGTCGTGTCCAACTCTTTGTGACCCCAAGAATCGCAGCACACCAGGCCTCCCTGTCCATCACCAACTCCCAGAGTTTACACAAACTCATGTCCATTGAGTCGGTGATGCCATTCAGCCATCTCATCCTCTGTTATCCCCTTCTCCTCCTGCCTCCAATCCCTCCCTGCATCAGGGTCTTTTCCAATGAGTCAACACTTCGAATGAGGTGGCCAAAGTACTGGAGTTTCGGCTTTAGCATCAGTCCTTCCAATTAACACCCAGGGCTGATCTCCTTTAGGATGGACTGGTGGGATCTCCTTGCAGTCCAAGGGACTCTCAAGAGTCTTCTCCAACACCACAGTTCAAAAGGATTAATTCTTTGGTGCTCAGCTTTCTTCATAGTCCAACTCTCACATCCATACATGAGGACTTGAAAAACCATAGGCTTGACTAGACGGACCTTTGTTGGCAAAGTAATGTCTCTGCTTTTTAATATGCTATCTAGGTTGGTCATAACTTTCCTTCCAAGGAGTAAGTGTCTTCTAATTTCATGGCTGCAGTCACTATCTGAAGTGATTTTGGAGCCCCCCCAAATAGTCTGACACTGTTTCCACTGTCTCCCCATCTATTTTCCATGAGGTGATGGGACCAGATGCCATGATCTTAGTTTTCTGAATGTTATGCTTTAAGCCACCTTTTTCATTCTCCTCTTTCACTTTCATCAAGAGGCTTTTTATTTCCTCTTCACTTTCTGCCATAAGGGTGGTGTCATCTGCATATCTGAGGTTATTGATGCTTCTCCTGGTAGTCTTGATTCCAGATTGTGCTTCTTCCAGCCCAGTGTTTCTCATTATGTACTCTGCATATCAGTTAAGTAAGCAGGGTGACAATATACAGCCTTGACATACTGCTTTTCCTACTTGGAACCAGTCTGTTGTTCCATGTCCAGTTCTAACTGTTGCTTCCTGACAGGCATACAGGTTTCTCAAGAGGCAGGTCAGGGAGTCTGTTATTCCCATCTCTTTCAGAACTTTCCACAGTTTATTGTGATCCACACAGTCGAAGGCTTTGGCATAGTCAATAAAGCAGAAATAGATGTTTTTCTGGAACTCTCTTGCTTTTTCGATGAACCAGTGGATATTGACAATTTGATTTCTGGTTCCCCTGCCTTTTCTAAAACCAGCTTGAACATCTGGAAGTTCACGGTTCACGTATTGCTGAAGCCTGACCTGAAGAATTTTGAGTATCACTTTACTAGTGTGTGAGATGAATCAAGGAAACTGCTACCTTGTAATTCATATTTATTTTAGAGAAACATATCTAAAAACTGCTCTCATACTTTACTCACTTTTTTGCTCTTGGATTTCTTTGTCATTTCTGTGAACTGTGAATTGTTCATTCACAATTTGGTTCAATAAGTGCTTTACATTGTTATTAATTCCATGTGTACAGCTGTTTAGAAAGTTTTACAGAAAGTCTATATTTGTTGGAAATGAATCCAATTAAGAAATATGAATAACATATCTTTCCAGCTTGGCAGAAACTGTGAGAGAAATTATTGCCAAAGTTTATTGCTGCTTCTTCTTTTCAGTATGTTCCCCTTCAAACTTTGTGGCAGTAAATGCCGAAGAACCTCATGTATCAAACTTATAGTAAGCTGTGAGCCAGGTGTCTTCAATTGCAGGCCCTATGCTGAGCTAGATTAATCATTTTAATCTTTAGACTACAATTCCTGCAAATTGAGTAACCTTAATGTAAGTGAAACTGTGGTTGATAAGTTCTTTATTCTTTCACTTCTGAATTTTGTTACACCTTTGGCCTGAAATCACTATAGGAAAAGAAAAAGGCAGTTGTTGATTTTTTTTTTTCCATAGAAGAAAGGCAATATGTGTTTTGAGTAAATTGCAACTGTTAGCAACTTGCGAACAAGGGCCAGAGTGACATTTTTATAGAAAACTCAATCATTTAGTCTATTGCTATGTCTCCTGCTGTCACTCAGTAAAGATCTGTTTATATTTACATGCTAAAAATTTTTCCAAAATTTTTTACTGTCCTTGACAGTCATTGAAACCAGTTGCAATGTATGATATGGTGTTTAGGTGAAAAGAAGAAGTCTTCTCTGTAATTTCTCTGAAAACCAGAATCAAGTTACAAGTAGTCAAAAATAAATGATGATTGAACTCAACAGATTAATTCAAATTATGGTTAAATCAAATATGTTTTTGAAACATTTCTACCATATTGGCAGGATTACTGTTTACAGCATTTAGTAGATTACATATTCTGCAACCTTTCCCTTTTATCAGGTGTTTAATGTTTTAAAATTTAGTTTCTTTGTGTTTAAATAGGTAGTGTATTTGAATGACTCAAAAATCAAAACCTTGTAACAAGGTACACACCTAGAAACCTTACTTCCATTAACAGTCCCCATTTACCCCACTTATCCTTGTCTCTCTAAGCAATCACTTTGTTTACTTATGTGAGTTTCAAAGTTTCTTTATGTAGATATAAACAGTTTCATAGTATCTATCCTATTTGTTATATACAGTCCCCAGTAGATGGATACAAGGATTTAACTACAATCTTAAAATGGTAAACAGTATTGTAATAAATAACATTGCACAGAAATCATTCATACATATTCCCAGAAGTGAGATTGTTGGGTCAAATGAAGTTTAAAAATCAACTTATCTAGTTGTAGGAAAATATTACTATTGTTTTGGGGATTCATTTAAGGAGAAGAATCAGCTTTAGGATGTTTAGCCTCCTACAAGGTTACAGCCATGTCTTTTCCCTTGTTTCATTTTAAAATTGTATACTGAAGTATTTTGAAGTTTTTTCTTATGACCATTGCACAATTCCAGTTGTATTTATACGTTCCTACTGTAAATGGGAGTCCTAGTGGCTCTAGTGGTAAAGAACCTGCCTGCCAGTGCAGGAGACATAAGAGATGTGGGTTCAGTCCCTGGGTAGGGAGGATCCCCTGGAGGAGGGCATAGCAACCCACTCCAGTATTCTAGCCTGGAGAGTCTCATGGATAGAGGAGTTTGGCAGGTTACAGTCCATAGGGTTGCAAAGAATTGAACACGACTGAAGCGACTTACCACATATGCATGCACTGTAAATATCCTTGCAGTCTTAGCAAAATAATTCCTGCGAATGTAAGAAATATAAGGATAATTGAGCAAAACTGGTAGTAGCACACAGTATATTTTTTATCAAATATGTGATAATCCAAATACTTTATTTGTGTTAATATTTAATGAATAATTATTTATCTTGTTAAGTTATGCTACCATGGTAAAGGCCTGGGAACTTTTCAAATACTTGCTGATTAATATATTATCATAAAACTTTTCAAATTGGAGAAAATCAAAAGAGCCTTATTTCTGTTTAGTTATTTGTCCCTTTAATAGATTCAAATAATGAATTAATTTTATAGTTAACATCATTTACACTTTCCAAGCTGTTCACTAGGATTTAGCTGTGTGACACCCTTTGATCTGTGTGACACCCAGTTAATGGGATCCAGTGCCTAAATCTCCATGAGCAGCTTGGAAATGTAACATGTCTGTGAGGCAGTATTGTCATAGCTGCTGCATTTTTTAATAGATTTCTTTATTCACTTTATTTAATATATATGTATACATCATAGCAATATTGAACTTTTTGTCACTGCTAACTCGTTAAATCTAACATGTTTAAATAGAGAATAAATAATTTTATCTTTGTTTTAGCAGAAGGACAGTAAATTAATGAGACCAAGTAATTCATAATACTGTAAGAAAAGGTGGCTATTTGAACTGAACTGCTGTTGGGTGTAGGCAGAGACTAAGTCAGAAGTAAAAACTTGAAGCAGAAAATTAGCACAAGAATTTTGCTGGGAGTAGCATTACTTGCTCTCAACTACCTAGCCCACCTGCTAGCCTGGCTATCCTTGTAACTGCTGAGCTTAACTGGTCACTTTCTTTTATTTCTTTCTCAGCTCCTGCTGTATAATGACTCAAGCTCACCCCAGTTACTGCCATGGTATTGAAAAATTTAAGAACATTTTTTAAAAGTGTGTGGTTTCATATCATAAACTACAGTTTTAACTATTTTTTGTTGTTGTTCATAACAAACTGCTTTCCACAAATAAATTGGATGCTGCATAATCCTAGTATAACATTTCAAGAGAAGGGTGAGGAATAGTAGCCCAAAGAGGAGCTATAAAGGCAAAGATCAATTAAGATATAGAACATCTGAAGTATAATATTTAGATAGAATATTGTATCACCAGATTTTAAAAGTTTAACTTCCTTGAGATAATAACCTTGACAATATACATAGAAAACCACCATCAAATTAATTTATTAAGATTATTTGATAGTTTGCAAAGTGTTTTTGTGTGTGAACAACATGAACTGATAAAGAGAAAATATAAATGTGATTACTAGGAAGCAGAGTTCTTTGACAAGTCAAATGAGTAAAAATTACTTAATAATAATGTCTTGGCTGTCGCTTAACTTTGTCAGCATCATACAGTCCAAGAGGTGTCCCTGAAAAGACACCAGATTCAAAGCATAGATTTTATCACAATGTCTGCATAAGTATGAAAGGAAGTATATTACAATTTAGTTCTCTAGTTTTTCCTTTTTTTTTTTTTTTAAATTAAAGTGCTGCAATGACTGTAGACTGGTGAGTGTATTCAGTAAAGCTGGACTTGGGATTCACTCAGAAGAAATTAACAATGTGATAAGAAAAGGAATTTAGTATTTTCAAGACTGACTGCCTTGGGAAGACACTGTATTTTCAATCAGCATGCATCAATTTTGAATATTAAGAAAGGGATTGAAGCACATGTTCAGCAGAGACTTCAGTTCAGTTCAGTTCAGTCGCTCAGTCGTGTCCGACCATTTGAGACCCCATGAACCGCAGCACGCCAGGCCTCCCTGTCCATTACCAACTCCAGGAGTTTACTCAGACTCGTGGCCATCGAGTCAGTGATGCCATCCAGCCATCTCATCCTCTGTCGTCCCCTTCTCCTCCTGCCCTCAATTCCTCCCAGCATCAAGGTCTTTTCCAATGAGTCAACTCTTCGCATGAAGTGGCCAAAGTATTGGAGTTTCAGCTTCAGCATCAGTCCTTCCAATGAACACCCAGGGCTGATCTCCTTTAGGATGGACTGGTGGGATCTCCTTGCAGTCCAAGGGACTCTCAAGAGTCTTCTCCAATACCACAGCTCAAAATCATCAATTTTTCGGTGCTCAACTTTCTTCACAGTCCAACGCTCACATCCATACATGACTACTGGAAAAACCATAGCCTTGACCAGACGGACCTTTGTTGGCAAAGTAATGTCTCTGCTTTTTAATGTGCTATCTAGGTTGATCATAAGTTTCCTTCCAATGAGTAAACGTCTTCTAATTTCATGGCTGCAATCACCATCTGCAGTGATTTTGGAGCACCCCAAAATAAAAAGTCTGATGCTGTTTCCACTGTTTCCCCATTTTTTTGCCATGAAGTGATGGGACCAGATGCCATGATCTTAGTTTTCTGAATGTTGAGCTTTAAGCCAACTTTTTCACTGTCCTCTTTCACTTTCATCAAGAGACGTTTTAGTTCCTCTTCACTCTCTGCCATAAGGGTGGTGACATCTGCATATCTGAGTTTATTGATATTTCTCCCGGCAATCTTGATTCCAGAAGAAAAATGCAAAACACTATTATCCTGCGGTTAGTTTTCTACTGCATTGAGTTTTACCTTCCATACTTCAATGTGATAAAAAGAGTTTCCCTCAATCTATCAGTTCTTTCCTGGAAAATCCCATGGATGGAGGAGCCTGGTAGACTGCAGTCCATGGGGTGGCTAAGAGTCGGACATGACTGGGCGACTTCACTTTCACTTTTCACTTTCATGCATTGGAGAAGGAAATGGCAACCCACTCCAGTGTTCTTGCCTGGAGAATCCCAGGGACCGGGGAGCCTGGTGGGCTGCTGTCTATGGGGTCGCACAGAGTCGGACACGACTGAAGCGACTTAACAGCAGCAGCAATCTATCAGTATAAAATTTCACCATTGTGGTATGAATTCAATGCAAGTGTTCTGTTTCCTGTTCTAACGTTTACCACAAAACTGTTTTTGTTTGTTTGTTTTTGGAAACTATGAGAGGAAATAATTTTAAAATAGAAGTTCAGTAATGCATTTGCAAACATAACCTCTATCCTTTGAACTACTAAATGTTAACCTTGCTATAAAAAATTTTATTCCTTTAGGTTTTGAATAAGCTGTAAGGAGTAAGGATATAAAAGTAAAATGCATAGGTGATTATGGTTAGAATCATCAATATTGCCTAAAATGTGTATTTCTAAGAATTGAATAATGCTATATAAATGTTTTATTACCATTACAAATTTTAAAATAGGATTAAGTTTTTCTTTCTTGGGCTTCCCTGATAGCTCAGTTGGTAAAGAATCTGCCTGCAATTCAGGAGACCTTTGTTCAATTCCTGGGTCAGGAAGATGCTCTGGAGAGGGGATAGGATACCCACTCCAGTATTCTTGGGCTTCCGTTGTGGCTCAGCTGGTGAAAAATCCACCTGCAACTCAGGAGACCTCGGTTCGATCCCCGGGTTAGGAAGATCCCCTGGAGAAGGGTACCCACTGCAGTATTCTGGCCTGGAGAATTCCATGGGTTTGCAAAACGTCGGACACAACTGAGCAACTTTTTCTTTGATGGTCCATTTTTTGAAGAAGACATTATATAATTCAGCTATTGGCCAATTGACCTGCAATTTCTTTTAGCAGTTACTCTTTTTTAAAAGTTGCTTCATAATTCAAATGATCATTTGTTAATAGATTGTTTAGTCCCTAAATATAAATCAATTATATGTTTAAAAGGGTTTTAATTTTAAACTTATGCCTATAGGTAAAGCTAACTAGAAATTCCAGCTTATTGAAAATGAAGAGAGTTGTCCATGTGGTTTAAGTAATTCAATTGTAAGAAGAAATCTTAGATTTTTCAAAGAAAGAGAAAAATAAAACCCAAGATTAAGAATTCACAATACAAATGCCAGGATAAACTACACATCTAAAAAATCAAAGATAAAATTTTGAATTTCAGAAGACATCATATACTTGACAGCTCTCATTATCTCTGCCAGTTTCTGCTTTGTTTTCTTAGTGGAACCAGGGCACACAGATAACCTTTCTTAAGGCATGATAATCTGTAAATCCAGTGAGCATTTGGGGTTTTCTGAAAGTTTGGTGACTCCACAAACAAAATATTTTCACCTGAAAAGAGTGTCTATATCCTTAGACTTCTTGGAAAAAGAAAGATTACTATGTATCTGATTTAGTTTAATCTGCATCAGTGGTATTTTATTATTAACATTCTCTCTATAGGTTTGGAGGCTATGAAAAGTTAACTCTGTATTAGCCTTAAACATTCTGTACTGTATTTGAATCACTGAAGATTAAATAGCTTTTTTTTCTCCTTTTTTAAAAATATTTAGGAAGTTGGTATGTCTTTTCCCAAAACACTTGAACACTCAGAGTAAAAAACAAATAAAAATAAAAAGCATCTACCTAAAAATTTCATATCTTACCTGAATGCTTCTAGCTATCAATAAGAAAGATTTTCATGAAAATATGGTTGTCTTTCTATTAGAAACTCAGTTCAAAAAAACTTTAATAGTCTCAAACAAAATGTAATGTCATTTGATGAAAGTAAATTTCCTCAAATAATAATCAATATTCCATATAGTTATTTAATTATAAGGAGGAAATGCATAAGAAAGAAAGCAATCATCAGATATTCATTGTTTTCTTTCATCATAGAATCACTAAGTTGAAAGACCTTAGAATATGTAGTTCAATGCCATCATTTTATAAAAGAGAAAATTAAAATCCTGAAAAATAAAATAGTTTTTCCAAGTCACATACTTAGTGACAGATCTGGGGCCAACCTTTATCTTGCAACCGTCACTCAAATGCTTATTTCCCTAAACTGCACTGACTGTTGATCAACTAATCATTGTAAAAAATGCAAAACCAAAACCAAAAAATTATATGATACAATCCTTGATCTTATGAATCTCATAATTTAGTAAGAGAGATATTAACATATACAAGACAAAAATTGCAAATGATCAGGACAGACAATCTGTGTTTTATTTGTCCAGAAGCCAGATAATATACATCATGGTGGATTTGTAGGGTTGCAGGAGGCTTGACAAACGGGTAGTATCTGGGAGTAAGATGAGACTGTGGTGAGATATATTACTTGATAATTATAATAGTGTCATGTCATACTGTTTTAAATTTTTAAAATAAATAATTTTCCCCAAAGTTTAAGAAATATTTAGCATTTTGCTTTTCCCCCCAATGAAAATACAACTGAATTAAAACATTAATGATTTTGATCATATAATTGCTACTTATTGTCATTTGTGTGGATAATTTGAATAGGCATGTTCATTTTCTACTTAAAGAGATTCATTATGATGTTTTCATATGTCATTGTTGTATCATCATGCTGTTTGCTTATACTACTCTAAAAATTATTTGCTTCTCTTTTTATTATACCAGGATACTTCATTTAGGTATTTAATTCACTATTATTAAACTTTTAACCATGAGTTAAGAAATTTTTTGCTATTAATTTGTTCAGCCATTTTTGTCCTTTTTGGGGAGGAGTATTGGGTCAAGACATCTGAGTTTTATTAATTTTTGAACCTGTTCATTTGGAGATTCCTTGAAGAATTGCTCAAGTTGTTTCAGTGTAATTTATTTAATTTTAAAAAAGACAGTAATTTATATTTTGTATTTTTGGTGCAAGGGATTATTAACACTGGAGGTAGATTGCTTTCATCTGAAACATTTATTTTATTGCTCAATTTTTCTGCACAAGAACCTATAATGACACTTTTTAGCTTAAATGGACATTTTAAAAATATTTGCACATCCTAAATGTTTCAGGAATGTCAGTGAGTGTATGTGGGTTAGGTACAGGGGAGGAGGGACTACTTCTGCATCAAGCACAATAGCAACACTTTTATCTATTTTCTATATTGTGGCTTTGATTCTGCAAAGTCTCCATTTAAAAAGCTGGGAAGACCTTTTACAAAGTTAAAATTTTTCGGTTTTTGAAAACCCCTTGTCTAAAGGACAAAGATCAAAGTTATTCAAAGTTCTCCACATTCTCACTATTTTTTCTGCTTCTTCCTCTATGCAAACACTTTGTCTCATCCAAGCTTCTTTCCTAGACATTGTCTAAAGATGCCTTGTGGGTTTTTTTTTGGCTCTCTGCTTTTGCATCTATTTGCAAAGCTCCTTCTTGAAAGCTCTCCTTTACTATTCTCCAACCACTACACTTCTATCCAAATGTCATCTGCCCTTCCAATGTTTTATTGAAGTTAAACTTCTCCCATGAAGTCTTCTAAATTATAATAGCTGGAAGTGACCTCTGTATTCATTGAGTTCCAGTACCATTTATCTGAGAAAGAAATGGCAACTCACTCCAGTATTCTTGCCTGGAGAATCCCATGGACAGAGGAGCCTGTTTGGCTACAGGCTATAAGGTTTCGGAGCCTGACATGACTGAAGTGACCTAGCACACACGCATGCACCATTTATCACTCATTCTTATCTCTACTTGATATTAGAGCTATCTATGTAGACAAGATTAAAATGTCCTTATTTTTACAATTAATATGTGTTGAATGCAGGAATAGGTGAATTGTTCATAGATTATAAGTTTTTCAAAATTTATAAAGTTTTACTTTTATTGTTCTTCAAGTATCAAAAGTAATATCATATTTACAGAAATATTCTCCAGAATAACAAATAAAAAAAAGATTTGTGTATACTGGTGGAAGTTCTTCAAAATTCAAGATCTTACTCTTTCATGCAATTCATAGGAAAGGTGATAAATTAACTTTTTGTTAAATAAGGAAAATAAAAGTAATTGTAAATGTAGAGGTTGATTTTTGTGCAGCATAAATTCTTCTATGTATTAAATAAATGAAGGAAGAAATGTCTCAGAAGTGCATTTTAAGAGAACTATATTCAATTTAACAGGAAAGATTCAACATCTCTAGTAACCCCTGGGTCCCTGCAATGTAGTGCTCTAATTTATACATCAAAGTGAGAACAAGCATGCTGAAACATAAGGCCTGAAGAAACAACTCAGTGTTTCTATCAAAATGTAGCTCAGCATCTACACAGTCCATGAAATGCTCATTAACAAGCCAAGGCAATATGCACTGAGTATACAGGTTTACTTTTGCATATTAATGAGCAATGTGTAATAACATTTATAGCTCTTGCAGTTCCACATGCAGGGAACATTGAGATTAGAGCTGGGCTATATAAATGTCTAATGGATTTATGGTCATGCAATGCTGCTGTTTTAAAACAGTAGTCTCTTAACAGCCGCAAATGTCCCATTTATACGCAGGTACTTGGCACCTACATTATTTCTTGAGCCACGGATTACTTTTACTATAGATTTCCAACCTACAACACAGATCTACCACCAACAGCATTATGAAACCACATACCCTTTAAAAAACAAGGCAATTGGGGTTTTCCTGCTATAATAATGTACATTATCCTAATGCTTCATAAAAATCTTTCATTTAAAGTGGAGAAGTCAAGATGTCAGAAAAAAGAAAAATCTAGCTAACATATAACTAAACAAGACTGTAAATGCTGAAATTTAAATATGATTTTCTGCTTTACTAGCACCCTGTAATCTAAAAACTCCAATCCCACCCACAAGAAAGGGAGAGGGTGGAATATGCACATGTATTCATTAATTTCTAAGCATGCTTAAAAGTCCTCAAAACCAGAAAACAGTGATATCAACATTTTAGCTGCTATCTCCATTTTTGGGAAGTCTTGCCTGGTGAGCCTTCAGTCTCACAGCTCTCCTCCACATGTGCTTTACAATATGAATTAAAAATATATCTTTAAAAATCAATAGTTCTAGAAGCATATTCTTTCAGTTTTGTCATATTCCAAAATTTATTGAATTTTGTATGCAAACTAGGCCTGTACAATTTTTAGTTTGGTTGTAAACAGTATTGAGACAAGCTGATAAATAATTTTTAAAAAATCAAAGTGATGTGATAGAATCAGACCTTAGCAGCAGCAAATTCCTATGTGGCATAACTTTTTGGAATATACTATTAGGTATGGATATTCCACATAAACCAAAAGTACTTCATTAGAATGAATAGAAAATTAGAAAAAATGGAGGAATTGTGGAAGGCCCAAAGCAATTCAATAATCTCCTAAACTGAAGTTAACTCATTAATAGTGGCTCCCATTGTTTTTCATTATTTTTTCCATTATTTCTATTCTTTCCAAATAAAATTCTTTGCAGAATACATGCATTCAAGCTAGAATGAATGGGTAGCCCCTTGCTTAAAAAATTGTGTGTGCTCTTAAATGTATGTCAATACCTAAAGTATATTTATGGATTTTTAATATTTTATATATTTCTTCATTTATCTGTGAGGGAAGACACATTTTTAATTTTTTACAAAAGTGAACTAGAGGTTTTTACACAATAAGGATGTTTTTGTCTTCTTGTACTTTTGGAGGGAAGAAATAATTATGTGGTCTTGATTGTCAAGGACATCAATATTATATATTATAAAACTGCTTCAAAACACACTGTCAGAATGTAGTAAGATGAAAAGGGGCAGAAAAGTATGCTATGATATTTTTCTAATTAATGCAAAGTTATCCTTATGGGATCCACAATATGTATTTTCAAGTAAAAATAATCACTTGTAGAATGGCACCATTTTCTAACGTTTCCTTAGATGTTCAGGTAAAAGAAAAAAATAAGTATAGTTAAAATGGAGATTAACAGTAAGTAGCATTTCATTTCTGATGAAGTGATTTTAGATGCTAATTGCCAAATTCATATTTTATACTCTTTGACCTTGAACATTATATATTTAGCGATATTTCATTGTAAAAGTAATGTCTTTAAGACCCATAAATGAAAACAGGCTACATGAATTTGGAAGCTAAAGTCTTGTTGAAAAAAATGACTTGTCTTTCATTAAGTGACAATTATAACATGACTATGATAGGTGAAAATAAAATTTATTTGAACTTAATTTTTTTCTCTCAGACTTAACTGTTTTAGCTGAGCAAAACTAATAAAATAGGATTCTCCATAAACATTCAATATTTGTAGTGTATACACTGAACTGTGACACCTTTTAATCATGTGGCCTTTATGTAAAAAAAATGTATTTCAGAGGTCTAGTACACTTTCATGTATTTTTTCACTTCAGTCAGTTATGAAATTCTTTGATCATGGTCACTGTGTTGATACTATGAACATGTAGCATTGTCCAATAAGCAAACTTAGTTAATATCTTATAATAATTAGCTTCTACATGTTACATGATACTTATTTTCAGACAAACTTTCTAATTAAAAAAAAAATCTCTGGCACTCAACTAAATAATTTAGATCTTTATAAACATTATGTCAAGTCACTAGGGTGTCTGTATTCTCAATACATGTCTTTCCTAATCTGTGTGTTGTCTGTTACACAATGCTTCTCTTACCTCTTAGAGTGCTTTTTAGGAACAATTTATAGTTGGGACAAAATATGTTTCCTTGATTTAAACAATGATAGCATCATTTTTTTTCTTTTTAAAGTGGTTTTACTTTTTCACTCATATTTTAATATTTAGAAATTTAATATTTGAATATTTAATATTTAAGTATTTATAAATTAAAGAAAGTTGAACATTAAGTTGGGTTTGGGTGGAGGTTATATGATTAGAAGGAAACAATATTTTTTTCTCCAAATAATTAGTATAGATATACTTTTAACTTTTAAATATAAAAGGTAAAACTACAATGGAATATACCTTTGTAATCCATTCCCACTCCCCTGTAAAAGAAAGCAATTTTTTAAATTAAAAAAACGATGCCAAGTGGATAGACAAATGAATAATTTGAAATGGAGGTAGAAAGGCAATCTATGACATCAATCTTTAAAGGACAAATGAATATGAAGAAGCAGCTACCTCTTGGAAAAACAAATTCAATTAGAAATGCAACCACATTATTATTCCTATGTCTGAAATTAGCATAATGGGACCATTTCAGAAACAATTTTTGAAAGTACTGAATTTTGAACTAGTTGTTTCCTTGGTCTACTTGTAACTAGTTTCAAAGTGATTTCTATGATAAATTTTTAATTCATAATCTTTGTTGTTTCTTTTATATTTACCATGGGTACTATATTTATAAACCTGGCTAGAAATTACTCTACAAATAAAAGAGATAAAAAGAATCAACGAATATCATACTAAGTGGTGGTATAGTGAGAACAAAGGCCAAGCGATACTCTTTGAGTACTTAAAGTTTATATTTAAGAAAACTGTAACCTCAAAGTATCACCCTTCATTCACCCTGTGCTTTAACCAGTTGGGTGATCTGTGCTTCCTGTAACGTGAGCACATTTGTGCTGCATCCTTATTTTGTGGAAAAATTTATCCTCACCTCATATCCTTTCCTTTTGTCCCCATCACCTCTGCCTGTTGGCCTGCATGACTTTTTTTTTTCATTTATTTTTATTAGTTGGAGGCTAATTACTTTACAATATTGAAGTGAGTTCTGTCATACATTGACATGAATCGGCCATGGAGTTACATGTATTCCCCATCCCGATCCCCCCTCCCACCTCCCTCTCCACCTGATTCCTCTGGGTCTTCCCAGTGCACCAGGCCTGAGCACTTGTCTCATGCATCCAACCTGGGCTGGTGATCTGTCGCAGCACTGTTTATAATAGCCAGGACATGGAAGCAACCTAGATCTCCATCAGCAGATGAATGGATAAGGAAGCTGTGGTACATATACATCATGGAATATTACTCAGCCATTAAGAATTCATTTGAATCAGTTGCAATGAGATGGATGAAACTGGAGCCCATTATGCATGACTTTTTTCTCTAATACCACATCAACTTTCTCTACCAAGCATTCTTCTTTGATATCCCCCACCTAGACGAATATTCCTTCCCTTCTCTCTTATCTGCCACACTATACTCTTACTGTTCCCCAGTTTATCATAATCCACTGATTTTATATCTATCTATATATGTGTGTGTGTGTTTGTATAATTAGACTGTAACCTCTTCGTGAGCAAGAACCATACAATGTATCATAGTCACAGCATCTACTCAACCTGTAAATACTGTAGTTCCTCAGATCTTGGTGCTGGAGCACTATCTACTTTTCCCCTGTGATCTGTCTTGGTGTTATTTTCTAAGGCATTAAATACTATCTATATGCTGATGGTTCTCATCTCTCAAGATATGTATCTAACTGCCTACTTTATATCCACACTGGCATAAGTCACAGGTACTTTAAATCTTAACTTCCTCTCTGCTGTACAAACCTCATTCCTCCTTCATCATACCTTTCTCAATAAAGAGTACAAATATCAGCTCAGCTTATTTCTATTTCCACTACTCAGTCTCCATTCAGTCCATCACTAAACTCTATTAATTCTGCCTCAAAATTCTCTTACTCATCAACTTCTAATTATCTGCACTGCTTCTGCCAAGCCACTGTCCATCAGGTATACACTATTGTATTAGTTTCCTAAAATCTCCCCAACTAAAATTCTCACATCTCTTCACAACTTCTTTCTTTTCAAAATAGCTAGAGTGGTGCTGAAAAATATAATTCAGATTAGCATGACTTTCCAATATATTTACAATAAGCAACAAATCTTTATTATGATCGACAACACCTTGCATGGATTTCCCTGGTAGCTCAGCTGGTAAGGAATCTGCCTGCAATGCAGGAGATGTGGCTTTGATCTCTGGGTCGGGAAGACTCTGGAGAAGGGAATGGCTTACCCACTTCAGTATTCTTACCTGGGAAACTCCATGGACAGAGGAATTTGGTGGGCTATAGTCCATGTGGTTGCAAAGAGTCAGACAGGACTGAGCAATTGCACACACACACACAACAACTTACATGATTTGACTGACTCTTGTCATTTCATTCCCCTTTCCTCTGCTCAATATGTATTCCAGGCACACTGACTTCCTTTCTTTATTTTTATGACATAAAATTAAATAAACAAATAAAGCAAACTCTGTTCTGCTTCAGTGTCTTTACCCTTGCTATGCTTTCTTCCTAGCATACTGCTGCCCCTTCTATTCTTCTCCAACTTCAGGTTTCAGCATCCTCAGAAAAATTGTTCAGAGCCCTACTGTTAAGTAGATCTCACCTTACTACCTCATTTTTTTTTCTATTGTCTGTGTCACAATTGTAATTAAGATGTACTTCAGAGATTACAAACTCCAGTGCCACAGGAGCCAGTCAGGTAAAATAAATGGGTTAAATACGTCTGCTTATAAAGCTCTTCAAAGTTTGGCAATGACTCTGGCCAATTGGATATGACATTCTGGGTCTAAACTGGGCAATAAATATTTGGTATCAGGCTACTTGTAAACAGAACTGTAATGTTAAAGATAGTCTAAGATCTTCAATAAACAATGGACTCTAAATGTTTGTATAAATGTTCCATATTTTTTATGTGGTAAAACAATATTTTTGGAACAATGTATTGACCAAACAAAACATGTCTGTGGTCCATATCTGGCCCTGGGCATTAGGTTTGTAATCTTCGATTCATTCATCCGCTTGTTTTCCTGTTTGTTGCTTGTCTTACCTGCTAGATTATGTACTCAGTGTGCATTAGGGAATGTGTTTGTCTTACTCATAACTGCATCTTCAGTGCCTAACATGTATCTGGCACATAATGTGAACTCAGTAAATATTTATTTCATGAATGGATGTACATATTTGAATTTTTTGTGCATACTGTTTAATCATGCACTCTGAATGAATGAATGAATAAAAATTAAATTTAGTATTAAATTATTTGAAAAAAACAATACAATAAAGTCAGATAACAGATGGTCCCAATCATACATGAAGATATATTAACAGGCTAATGCTCATAATTGTATCTTCTACATAAGCAACATTGCGTTCTTTCAGTCAAAATGGTAGAGTTAATAAAATTATAACTGTATATGCATCTAAGAAAGTTATTTATGTTGGTTGTATGTGTTTTATATTCATATAAAAATCTCAAAAAATGACATTGCCACAAACATACTGTTCTGTATTCAAACACAAAGGAAAGTTCTGTTTAGCACTGCTACATAGGTGTAACTACAAGTAAGGGCATTGATTTTTATGCCTTATTGAATTCCATCTCATTGCTTTATAGATATAACATATAGCAGTAGGCAACAGTGGTTATTGCAAACATCTTAAATGAAATTTTTTAATGAACAAAACTATTACTAACCTAATGATAAGTGCCTGATCTTCACAAAAGATATTATAGTAAAGTAATAGTTATAGGACATTCGCTTATTTTTTTCAAATGTAAGCTTAGTTATAATCTGACCTTTATGAATCAGTCAAGAAGGACCCAAACTAATTCTTAACAATTAAAAATGAATAATATATATGTCAGTCATACCTCCATAAAATTATTCAAAAAAATAGGTTGACATCATAACTGAAAAACAGGAGGACAAGCTGTTTCCTAAGCACATCTGCTTTTTTATTCTGCTATTGTTTAAGCAGAACCCTTACATTTCAATTAATATATTATGGTAATCACAAAATTTTAATTAAATGCTGAACGTATAAATATTCCCTCTTTTGATCTGGAATAGTTTCACCAGAATGAAGATCTCTGTGTGTGTATGTGTATTTCTTTTAGGTTAGATTTTAAAGGAAAGAAGTTAAAATTGTGAGAGAATGCACACATATTTTTAATATCTTAAAAAAATATGTCTTAGGAGGAGTTTACTTCTTTTGGTTTTGTTTGAACTATGTATACAAAAAGTTTCACTGCTAATGATGCCAGTATTTCAATCAGGAAAGCTGAATTTTGTTGTCAAGTGGCAAGATTTTGATTACTTACAACATTTAATTCAGTTTTAATCCTAGATAAGTCTTTTCTTTTTTCATTTTAACCTTTCTAACGGGCATATCTGATACAGAAATGCTGATAATTGTCTGAAAGTTGATTCCATATGATGAATGAAAGCTTTTTCAGTATAATATGATAAATTATGTGGGCTTAATTAATTACTGTTTCTGGGAAATGTGTATATTTTACTTGATGTATTCATTGCCAGGCCACTAAATCTCTTTATTACTAAATGTATGGTTATTAATTTATGTTATAAATATTAATAAATATATATATATAATATTCTATGCAAATGTTTTGCAAAATTCATTAGTGTTCTCATTTTCCTGCAGTATAGAAGTTGATACTTTGATATCAGAAGTTGAGTGACTTACCTAAATTGCAAAAATTTTGACTATCCCTATTGCTGGATTCATTTCTTTCCTCCACTGTTAAATTAGACTAATTACCTTTATCGTATTTGATTATAATTATGCTAAAATTTTATTTTGATAATTGAAATATTAGTCTTAAATCCTTTAAAAGGATTTAAATGTTGCATCAAGAGTAGTCACAAACTTACTCTTCACTTTTTTTTTCACATTTAATTGTATACCTCAGTCCAAATGTAAAATATTGTCCATGCAAAGCTATTTGTTTTATGTTACTGCTATTGTGATTATTGAATGAGATTAAAGTAGAAGAGGGGATCTGGTTATTAGAAAAGAATAAATGGCCAAGAGAGTTACATGGTCTCAGTAGAGAATATTTTGTTTCAAATTAGGCTCATTCTCTATGTTGTATGTGAAGATTTGCAAGTAGCTTCTCAAAATCACTACTCTTCAGACTCCAGCACCAATAGGTTTCCAAGTAAGGTATTGAAATTAATTACAACGCATGTGGAAGCAACTTAAGAAAATAATAAATGCTATATGAATCCAAAACATTCTGGTGGGAATCTGAGCTCAGCAGTGTTTACAGAAAGAGAAAAGAAATAATTGATATGACATCTCTGAATTCATTCTCCTGGGATTTCAGTCAGTTAGCAACATACTTAAGTGAAGAAATAGTGTTCTGGGAATTACGTGTGCCTTGGACAGGGAAGGAAGACCTAGATAACTAAAAAAAAGGGTTTTTATCTGAAATTTCTCAGTATTAGTTCTTTAAGATGATTCCTGGGTCATCAGAAAATATTTTTCACAAATTAACTGAATAATTGAAGAGAGGACAGATTATTCATCAAAATTCATTTTCTAAGACAATGGTTTGCTATAAAAAAAGCATATCTTTACAGATGATATCATCAGTAATAAGAGAGCATAATATTTATACAAACACACCTAAGAGTCCAAACATTACATTAATAGCTATTCTAGCTGTTATTGTTGGAATTAATGTTGCCCTATATATCCAGATAATAGGTTAATAAAAATAAAGAGTTCTTCTTATTTTTACCCAATTATTATGTAGAGATTAATATAAAAATAATATATATTTCTAATTAATTTCTTAACATTTTTAAGGTAGTTTTGTACTGTTAGAGTGTAACCTTTTTATGAGTAATATAGCTCATATTATCTAAAGACATTTTCAAATTTAAGATCTGGTTTCTTAATATTATTTGCCTCTTACTAGAAGGATATATATCATATGTAATATATACATTTATAGGACACTAGGAAAATCAATACACAATTTTGAAGATTGGTAATCTATTAGTGTTGCACATATTAGCAAGGTTCTTCTTTGTATTATTGTTGCAAACTATTTCACATATTTACTCCTGTGTTCCTATATCTTAAAAGACTCCTTTAAATCATCATTTAGTCTGAACCATATTTTTGTGTCTTCCTACTAGATCAGTAGACTAAATGACATTAGTCTGTCTTCTTTAAGAAACTTTTATTATTGAGGAGGAGTCAAGATGGCGGAGGAATAGGACGGGGAGATCACTTTCTCTTCTACAAATTCATCGAAAGAACAACAGAATGGTGAACAAAGTTTACAAAACAACTTCTGATCACTAGCAAAGAACATCAGGAGCCCAGAAAAGCAGCCCATTGTCTTCAAAGGGAGGGAAAAAATTTGCTTTTCTTTTTTCTTTTTCTTTTTTTTTCCTTTTTTCTTTTCTTTCTTTTCTTTTGCTTGTTTTTCTATCCTATTTCCTTTTAAAGTCCTCTAATACTCCTCTATTATTCCTTAATTTTCATTTTCATCTCACTATAACCTTGCAAAAAAAAAAAATGAAAAAAAAAAAGAGAGAGAGAAGCCCTATTTTTAAACTGAACTCCATATATACTTCTAAATTTGGGTTTTTGTTTTTGTTTTTAAATATTTTATTTCAAAGAGTCTAACCTCTACGCTAAATTTTTTAGTCTCTGTTTATCAGTATATGATATAAATTTTGGACATTTAAGAATCAAATATTCAATTCCCATTTCTATTCAGGAGTGTGTTGATTACTCTCTTCCACTTTTGACTCTCTGTTTTCTACCTTAGAACAACTCTATTGCCTCCTTTCCCCTTCTCTTCCCAATCCAATTCGGTGAATCTTTGTGGGTGTCTGGGCTACGGAGAACACTTTGAGAACAGATAACTGTGTAGATCTGTCTCTTTCCTCTTGAGTCCCCCTTTCTACTCGCCTGCTCACCTCTATCTCCTTCCTCCCTCTCCTATTCTTCAAGTAACTCTGTGAACCTCTTTGGTGGTCCCTCACAGTGGTAAATCTTTTCACCATTAACCTAGAAGTTTTATTATCAGTGCTGCATAGTTGGAGAAGTCTTGAGACTACTGATAGAATAAAACTGAAATCCAGAAGCAGGAGACTTAAGCCCCAAACCT
>CM035303.1:58276229-58368832 GCA_020226075.1 Hydropotes inermis | reverse complement strand
ATACAAAAAACCTCGAATAGCCAAAGTAATCTTGAAAAAGAAGATGGAACTGGAGGAATTAACCTGCCTGACTTCAGACTATACTACAAAGCCACAGTCATCAAGACAGTATGGTATTGGCACAAAGACAGATATATACATCAATGGATCAGAATAGAAAGCCCAGAGATAAATCCATGAGCATATGGTCACCTTATCTTCAACAAAAGAGGCAAGGATATACAATGGAAAAAAGATAGCTTCTTTATCAAGTGGTGCTGGGAAAATTGGTCAACCACTTTTAAAGAATGAAACTAGAACACTTTCTAACACCATACACAAAAATAAATTCAAAATGGATTAAAGATCTAAATGTAAGACCAGAAACTATAAAACTCCTAGAGGAGAACATAGGCAAAACACTCTCTGACATAAATCACAGCAGGATCCTCTATGACTCACATCCCAGAATATTAGAAACAAAAGCAAAAATAAACAAATGGGACCTATTGAAACTTAAAAGCTTTTGCACAGCAAAGGAAACTATAAGCAAGGTGAAAAGACAGCCCTCAGATTGGGAGAAAATAATAGCAAATGAAGCAACAAACAAAGGATTAATCTCAAATATATACAAGCAACTCCTCCAGCTCAACTCCAGAAAAATAAATGATCCAGTCAAAAAATGGGCCAAAGAACTAAACAGACACTTCTCCAAGGAAGACATACAGATGGCTAAGAAACACATGAAAAGATGCTCAACATCACTCATTATCAGAGAAATGCAAATCAAAACCACAATGAGGTACCATTACACACCAATCAGGATGGCTGCTATCCAAAAGTCTACAAGCAATAAATGCTGGAGAGGGTGTGGAGAAAAGGGAACCCTCTTACACTGTTGGTGGGAATGCAAACTAGTACAGCCGCTATGGAAAACAGTGTGGAGCTTTCTTAAAACCTGGAAATAGAACTGCCATATGACCTAGCAATCCCACTGCTGGGCATACACACCAAGGGAACCAAATCTGAAAGAGACACGTGAACCCCAATGTTCATCCCTGCACTGTTTATCATAGCCAGAACATGGAAGCAACCTAGATGCCCATTAGCAGACGAATGGATAGGAATCTGTGGTACATATACACCATGGAATATTACTCAGCCATTACAAAGAATTCATTTGAATCAGTTCTAATGAGATGGATGAAACTGGAGCCCATTACACAGAGTGAAGTAAGCCAGAAAGATAAAGACCATTACAATATACTAACACATATATATGGAATTTAGAAAGATGTTAATGATAACCCTATATGCAGAACAACAACAAAAAAAGACACAGATTTATAGAACAGTCTTTTAGACTCTGTGGGAGAAGGCGAGGGTGGGATGGTTCAAGAGAACAGCACTGAAACATGTGTATTATCTAGGGTGAAACAGTTCACCAGCCCAGGTTGGATGAATGATACAAGCACTTGGACCTGGTGCACTGGGAAGACCTAGAGGGAGCGGGTGGAGAGGGAGGTGGGAGGGGGGATCAGGATGGAGAACACATGTAAACCCATGGCTGTTTCATTTCAATGTATGACAAAATTCACTACAAATAAAAAATTAAAAAAAATTAAAAAAAGAAACTTTTATTATTACCTCAGTGTTATTATTATTATGGAAAAATAGACATTGAAATTTTCTTTGGGATACTTAGCTTTCATATATGTTTCACATTAATTATGATGTGTATTTCTAATTATTTGTCATCAGAATATGTATTTTTATTTTGATAAAACCTATATTACATCAATACTATTTGATATATTCAATAATCTCTTTGTGGTTCAGTAGCTAGAATGACCTAGAAAAAATAATGTTAACTCATTTAGTGCACAGATACCCTTCTACAGCTTGTAGAATACAATGATCTGAGGAAACAGAAGAAACACATGCATCTGCTTATTTGGACTGAAAGTTAGAATGCATTCTTCTAATGTGAATAGACATTCTTGCTTTTAAAAAAGTTCATGAACACTGTAACAATATCTACTTAGTTTACCTGTAAATCTCTAGGAACAAACAGAATACCTGGTATGTGATAGGTATTACTAAAGATTTGCTGAACAAAAATGAGTGATGGTATTGTTTCCATGAAAATTTGGGGAAATAAATAATTACTTCAAAAAATCTTATGTTGCATATATCAGTTTAGTTCACTCGCTCAGTCGTGTCCAACTCTTTGCGACCCCATGGACTGCAGCTTGCCAGGCCTCCCTGTCCACTGCCAACTCCCAGAGTTTACCCAAACTCATGTCCATTGAGTCAGTGATGCCATCCAACCATCTCATCCTCTGTCATCCACTTCTCCTCCCACTTTCAATCTTGCCCAGCATCAGGGTATTTTCAAATGAGTGAGTTCTTCACATCAAGTGGCCAAGGTATTGGACTTTCAGCTTCAATATCAGTCCTTCCAATCTACACTCAGCACTGATCTCCTTTAGGACGGACTGTTTGGATCTCCTTGCAGTTCAAGAGACTCTCAAGAGTTTTATCCAACACCACATTTTAAAAGCAACAATTCTTTGATGCTCAGCTTTCTTTATAGTCCAGTTCTCATATCCATACATGACTATTGGAAAAACCATAGCCTTGACTAGATGGACCTTCATTGGCAAAGTAATGACTGCTTTTTAATATGCTGTCTAAGTTGGTCATAACTTTCCTTTCAAAGAGTAAGTGTCTTTTCATTTCATGGCTGCATTTACCAACTGCAGTGATTTTGGAGACCACAATAATAAAGTCTCTCACTGTTCCCATTGCTACCCCATCTACTTAACATGAAGTGATGGGACGGGATGCCATGATCTTAGTTTTCTGAATGTTTAACTTTAAGGCAACTTTTTCACTCTCCTCTTTCACTTTCATCAAGAGGCTCTTTACTTCTTCTTCACTCTCTGCCATAAGGGTGGTGTCATCTGCATATCTGAGGTTATTGATATTTCTCTTGGCAATCTTGACTCCAGCTTGTGCTTCATTCAGCCCAGTGTTTCTCATGATGTACTCTGCATATAAGTTAAATAAGCAGGGTGACAATATACAGCCTTGACATACTCTTTTTCCTATTTGGAACCAGTCTGTTTTTCCATGTCCAGTTCTAACTGCTGCTTCTTGACCTGAATACAGGTTTCTCAAGAGGTAGGACAGGTGGTCTGGTATTCCCATCTCTTTCAGAATTTTCCAGAGTTTGTCGTGATCGACACAGTCAAAGGTTTGGCATAGTCAAGAAAGCAAAAATAGATGTATTTCTGAAGCTGTCTTGCATTTTCAGTGATCCAGCAGATGTTGGCAATTTGATCTCTGGTTCATCTGCCTTTTCTCAAAACAGCTTGAACATCTGGAAGTTCAAGGTTCATGTATTTTGGAATCCTGGCTTGGAGGTTTTTGAGCATTATTTTACTAGCATGTGAGATGAATGCAATTGTGAGGTATTTTGAATATTCTTTGGCATTGCTTTTTTTTGGGATTGAAATGAAAACTGACCTTTTCCAGTCCTGTGGCCACTGCTGAGTTTTCCAAATTTGCTGGCATTTGAAGTGCAGTACTTTCACAACATCATCTTTTAGGATTTGAAATAGCTCAACTGTAATTGCATCACCTCTACTAGATTTGTGCATATATCAACCTAGGAGTAATTTTTGAGCTGAAGAAATTGAGGTTATTCTTAGATTTTTAAAGCTAAAACAATAAAAATATAGTATCTGTATATCAAGTTCTAATATTTTCTATACTTCAATGAATTTCCTGGAGAAAATTTCAGTTGAGTGCAAAATACATTACCACTTAGCAGAATGTTATACTGAAAACAATACATGTATGAATCACTCGAATTGATCTTACAGAGTCATTATCTCGACAAGATAATTTTCTAATGTCTTACATCACGTCATTTGGAAAGTGAAAAGTTTTATTCTATTGTGTTAAGTTGTGATTTGTTTATTGGGTTTAAAAATATGTAGTGTTCATTTTACCTTTCAAAGTCTTAAGGTTAGACTAAAATTTTTATGGATTTGAATGTTAAATCAAGACAGAAAAAATATATAATTAAGAGGATTTACTTACATGATACACAGCAAAAGTTAGAAAGTTCCTCTTCAGTCTGATGAGAAAGTAACCTACTGTGACATGGAATAATTTTTATTTCTTTAATTTGCAACTTTATTCACAGTTTGCTCTAATCTAAAGTATTAATAGGAAAAGTAAACTTCTTTTAAATTAAGAAGAATTCATCTTTATCCATTAATATTTTAAAATCTGACATTTCTTAACATTTAAAAATGTCATCAGGCAAGTTCATATTTAGAAGCAAAACAATACAAATTCAGTGTTCCTGATTTAAGTTTTTTGAGGGTTTCTTAAAATTAAAGCACTATGCTTTTTTCAGTTTCATGAAAAATAATCCCCCAATTAAAAACACTGAACACTAATTTATACATAAAGAGAATATATTCATATTGAGTAAATGTTTTTACTTTTAAAATCACAGTAATTAGCTTACAAGGTTGTCTAACACTATTACATTGACTAGTTACAACTTTCTCTACAGTTTGTGAATTATTATACTTTACTACTATCAAGTCCAAAAGTTTTGTTCACATTAATCTTTTTTTTTCACATTAATCTTAGGAAAGTTCAGATAGTTTTGAAAATTTATTTCAAAAGTTTCATGGATAACTTGTATTATAGGAAGATGTGATATTTCTAGCTGTTTATTTTGATAAATGCATTTTTATTAGAAATCAGATACCTTAGAATATAAGGACAGTGTACATATAGTGTACATGAGCTATACATGTACCTATACCTATACATGTAGATGGACAGACTTTTTCAGAGGGGAACAGAATACACATTCTGGAACAGATTATACTTCCTTATAATAAAACTTATTGCTATGATACTACGTTTCAGAAAAACAGCCCTTAAAAAAAAAGTTTTCTCAGAAACATATCTGTTTTAGATGTTACAAAGAGATGTTACAAAGTAACATATTTGAAAATAAAACTAAGATATCTGAGACAGTTTCCATCATTTTAAAAGATGGTTGTCTGTTTGGAATTTTTTTTTATTTAATGTATATTTAATGATTTTGTATTTAATTTATTTAATGTATTTTATAATGCAGTTTTATTATTGGTCTTCTCTGAGTCCAGAGTTTATTATTATTCTATGTCTGCCCCTCACTTCAATGGGAGATTAACTAAAAGGGAGATTAGAATCATTCATTGTCTCATCACATCCAATTTGTCACAATGATAGCTTAAATTAATTGCAGTATTTCCATTCAATGAATATCCTATCCAAGAACAAATAATTTCTTCAAGTATAATAGCAGTGCTTTTTACTATATGAGCCATGATGCTTTTGTTCAGTAAAAGGTTCTGTGTGAAAAGGCTTAACTTTTTTGCAAGTAAGGCACTACATTTCATTAATATTCTGCTTTATTATTCCAGTAAGAGTGATAGAATCTTTCCCTCAAGTGCTTGTGCAAGAGTAGGGTTTATGTTTCAATGTAAATATTATTGTGAGCACTGCCCAAGGAAATTATCATATGTATCTTGGAGAGAACAGTTTGCTAGTACTAATCAAGTTTTACTTACTCCATAACTCAGACATTAGTTCTATGATTATGATGTGTATGTGTGTATAAGTGCACGGGCGTACGTGTGTGTGTGTGTGTGTGTGTGTGTGTGTGTGTGTGCGTGGGGTGGAATACATGAAGCCAGTTGGAGAATCTGCCTTTTGAGTGCAGTAATTGAAATGGAAATTATAATTTTGGTGAAGAAAATCTGAGCTTTCAGTCTTTGGTGATGAGAAAGAAAGAATACAGCCAAGTACACACATACTGTAATTTGAAAATGACATAAGCAAAAATATCATTAGCTCTAAACAAAAATATTTGGGAGGGGATGATAGGTTGCTCATTGTTATTATTCAGGCAATAATTGGTTTTCATTTACAAATTACAAGAACATGGCAAAGAAGTCTTATGTGTTCAAATTTAGACACTAGAATGCTAATCAGTCCCACATTAGCTTTTAAGAACTACTCATTAGCAAAGCCAGAGAAGGCAATGGCACCCTACTCCAGTACTCTTGCCTGGAAAACCCCATGGATGGAGGAGCCTGGTAGGCTGCGGTCCATGGGGTCGCTAAGAGTCGGACACGACTGAAGTGACTTAGCAGCAGCAGCAGCAGCACGACTGAGCGACTTCACTTTCAATGTTCACTTTCACACATTGGAGAAAGAAATGGCAACCCACTCCAGTGTTCTTGCCTGGAGAATCCCAGGGATGGGGGAGCCTGGTGGGCTGCCGTTTATGGGATCACACAGAGTCGGACATGACTGAAGTGACTTAGCAGCAGCAGCAGCAGCATTAGCAAAGCAAAGAAATAAAAGCCAAACTTCTTCTGGATATTGTAGGTCACAACTGAGCGAAGATTTGAAAGAGATGAGGGAGTAAACCATGTGAATGTTTGGGATAAGCTGGTTCCTTGGAGAAGGAACAAAATTACAAAGGCATGAGGTAGATGAAAGATCAGCTTCTCTGAAGCTGAACTAGCTAGGAGACGAGGAAGTGGAGATAGGGCAGGAGAGACAGTAGGAGTCAACAAACTATGCCTGGTTTTGGACAACCTAAGAATTTAAAATGATGTTTACATTTTTAAATGGTGAAAAGTATCCCCCAAAAATAATATGACTTCCCAGGCAAAAATCTTACGAAATTCAAATTTGAATTTCATAAATAAAGTTTTATTGAGACACAGTCATGCTCATTATTTTATGTGCTACCTATGGCTGCTTTCTTCCCACAAGAGCAGAAATGAGCAAAATGCACATTAGCGCCCTGCAAAGTCTGAAATATTTACTACCTGTCCCTTCACAGAAACTGTTTGCATACTGAAACCCCTATTGTAGTGACTTGCAGGCCACTTTAAAGACCCCAACTTTTAATAAGAGTGAGATGAGAAACTTTCAATGGTTTTTGAGTGAGGAATGATATCAACTTATCTCCTTTTAAAATCAGGATCCCTTTGTTACCTGCTGTATTACTAACTTGGTGGGGGGCCTGGGGTGTGTAGCTTCTATTTTCTTTCTTCCTAAACATGTTTATCTTCATAATAAGAAAACAAATCTTGTAATAGGTCTAACTTTCCCTCTTCTGGTCGTTTTACATATTTGTTGTTGTTCAATCACTAGATCATGTCTGACTCTTTTGAGACCCCATGGATGGTAGCTCGACAGGCTTCTCTGTCTTTGGGATTTACCAGACATTCTTCTTATACCATATGCAAATATATACATAGACACCTATGTATGCACACATATGTGTATCAATATTTTTATATATGTATGAATATGAAGTATATTGACAAAATAATGAGCTAATTTTTGTTAAACTGTAGAAGGAAGGAAGCCTTTTCATTTGTCCTTTAAAAATGTCACCTTGGTGAGCTTGAAATTCAAGTTGAAAAATGTCTGCGGTAGCAAAGATCAACTTGAAGTGACTTTAATGGTTGTAAATTATATTGCCCTTAGTTCCAGCAGGCAATGAAGCATACAGACATCTCAAAAGATGTTTCTCTATGTGCTTGGGTATATGAAGTCCTTTTTTGGTAACATATTTGGTGAGATATAAATCATATGGTATACAATTTACAGATTTCGTATACAATTTAATGTTTTATTATATTTGCACAGTTGTGCAACCATCATCACAATTAACTTTAGAATCACCTATTAGCAATCATCCCTCCTTCCCTAATCCAGCTGCAAACCTCCACTAATCTGCTTTCTATCTCTATATATTTGCTTGTTCTGAGCACTTCATATAAATGTAATCTGAAAATACATGGTCTCTTGTCTCTAGCTTCTTTCACTTAAGATAATGTTTTGTGAAAGTTTTTTAGTGGCATGTCCTGTTATAAGCACTGGTATGCTCTGCTTCAGCTTTACTCTAGCATCAGAATTTGTTTTCAACTTCATAAAATTGTTGCAGCATAGCACTTGGTGGAAATACCCTTTAATATGTGCATTAGAAATACAGCATCAAATGTGGTATGTAGTATACTCTCTGAATATTGAAGTAGCCTAGATTGTCAAATTGTAATTGCTAGTTTTTATACAAGACTTGACTTAAAGAAGTGTCTATTGTATCAGAATCATGAAATTAAAGGAATAGAATGTAATGGTAATATGCAATGGCCAATGATTTGTTGTATTGTACTCAGATTCAAATATTTAATGTTAATCTATTTAATTAGTTTCTCCAATCATATGCATAATGTATTGAACAGCACTCACATACAAAAATAATCATGCCAAGATTCAAATTTTGATCATGTGCAACAAGAAATCATAGGGTGAGGACTATCATCAACTTTATTTTTTCACCAACAATCTTCCTAGGATTTTCACACATGCACAGTACATTTGAATTTTATTGGACAGAGGAAAATGTTCAATCTGGATGCAAATGTTTTGGCTAATTGTTAATAGCAGTAGGAGGGCATATGTCCTTGAAAATGCATTTACACAGACATTGTTTTCACCTCTCCTCTTTGATTGCTAATGTAGATGTGAATGAATATCATTATTTTTCATGAAAATTAAGCTCATTTTCTTCCCTTTAAAAAAATTCCTGATATTAAGATATCTACAGATAATATTGAGCTTCCCTGGTGGCTCAGCAGTAAAAGAATCTTCCAGGAGACACAAGTTCAATCCCTGGGTTGGGAAGATCCCCTGGAGAAGAAAATGGCAGCTTACTCCAGTATTTTTGCCTGGGTAATCTCCTAGACAGAGAAGCCTGATGGGCTATACACCATAGGGTTGCAAGAATCAGATATGACTTAGCAACTAAACTACCACCACTATATGATATTGTTAGAGTTTGCTCACCTTTAAGTGATACCAAGGGAACATTTCATGCAGAGATAGGCACAATAAAAGACAGAAATCAGAAGAACTTAGCAGAAGCAGAAGAGATTAAGAAGAGGTGGCAAGAATACACACAAGAATTGTACAGAAAATGTCTTAATGACCCAAAAAGCCACAGTGGTGTTGTCACTCACTTAGAGCCAGACATCCCATAGTGTGAAGTCAAGTGGGCCTTAGGAAGCATTGCTACGAACAAAGCTAAGGGAGGTGATGGAATTCCAGTTGAGCTATTTCAAATTCTAAAACATGATACTGTTAAATTGTTGCACTCAATAAGCCAACAAATTTGGACAACTCAACAGTGGCCACAAGACTGGAAAAGGTCAGTTTTCATTCCAGTCCCAAAGAAAGGCAATGCCAAAGAATGCTCAAACTACCACACAATTGCATTCATTTCAGGTGCTAGCAAGATTATGTTAAAAATCTTTCAAGTTAGACTTCAGCAGTATGTGATCTGAGAACTTTCAGATTTACAAGCTGGATTTAGAAAAGACAGGAACCAGAGATCAAATTGTCAGCATCCACTGGATCACAGGAAAAGCGAGAGAATTCCAAAAAAAAAATTCTATTTTGTTGGCTATGTCAAAGCCTTTGACTGTGTGAATCACAACAAACTGGAAAATTCTTAGAGATGGGAATACCAGACCACCTTACACATCTCTTGAGAAATCTTTATGTAGAAGCAACAGTTAGAATTGTACATGGAAAAATAAACTGGTTCAAAATTGGGAAAGAAGTATGTCAAGGCTGTATACTGTCACCCTGCTTATTTAATGTTTATGCAGAGTACATTACGTGAAATGTTGGGGTGGAAGACCACAAGCTGGAATAAAAATTTCTGGGGGAAATATCAACAACCTCAGATATGCAGATGATACCACTATAATGGCAGAAAGTGAAGAGGGGCAGCTTGATGAAGATGAAAGAAAAAATGAAAAAGTTGGCTTAAAATTCAACATTCAAAAAATGAAAATCATGGCATTCAGTCCCATCACTTCATGGCAAACAGAAGGGGAAAAAGTGTTTTCAATTTTCAGTGACAGATTTTATTTTCTTGGGTTCCAAAATCACTGCAGATGGTGAGAGCAATTATGAAATAAAAAGATGCTTGCTCCTTGGAAGAAAAACTATGACCTACCTAGACAGCATATTAAAAAGCAGAGAGATCATTTTGCCAACAAAGGTCCGTATAGTCAAAACTTTTTCTAGCAGTCATGTATGGATGTGAGTGTTAAACCATAAAGATGGCTGAGCACTGATGCTTTCACACTGTGGTGCTGGAGAAGACTTGAGAGTCCCTTGGATTGCAAGGAGATCCAACCAGTCCATCCTAAAGGAGATCAGTTCTGAATATTCATTGGAAGGACTGATGCTGAACCTGAAGCTCCAATACTTTGGCAACCTGATGCGAAGAGCTGACTCATTGGAAAAGACCCTGAAGCTGGGAACCATTGCAGGCAGGAGGACAAGGGAACAACAGAGGATGAGTAGGTTGGACGGCATCACCGCCTCAATTTACAGGAGTCTGAGCAAGCTCTGGGAGTTGGTGACAGACAGGGAAGCTAGGCATGCTACATTTCATGTAGTTGCAAAGAGTCAGACACTACTGAGTATGTCTTAAACTTTTATTTTTTTATTTATTTTATTTTTTTATTCTTTTCTTGTTTGAAAGTTTTATTTTTTCCCTTTATTTTTATTAGTTGGAGGCTAATTACTTTACAATATTGTAGTGGTTTTTGCCATACACTGGCATGAATCAGCCATGGATTTACATGTGTTCCCCATCCTGAACCGCCCTCCCACCTCCCTCCCCATCCCATCCCTCTGGATAATCCCAGTGCACCAGCCCCGAACACTTGTCTCATGCATCCAGTCTGGACTGGTGATCTGTTTCACACTTGATAATATACATGTTTCAATACATTCTCTCAGATCATCCCACCCTCACCTTCTCCCATAGAGTTATGGGAGAAGAAGAACACACATGTTCTATACATGTGTGTCTCTTTTTCTGTCTTTCATATAGGCTTATTGTTCCCATCTTTCTAAATTCCATATATATCTGTTAGTATACTGTATTGGTGTTTTTTTCTTTCTGGCTTACTTCACTCTGTATAATGGGCTCCAGTTTCATCCACCTCATTGGAACTGATTCAAATGAATTCTTTTTAGTGGCTGAGTAATATTCCATTGTGTATATGTACCACAGCTTTCTTATCCATTCATCTGCTGATGGGCATCTAGGTTGCTTCCATGTCCTGGCTCTTATAAACAGTGTTGCGATGAACACTGGGGTACACGTGTCTCTTTCAGATCTGGTTTCCTTGGTGAGTATGCCCAGGAGTGGTGTTGCTGGGTCATATGGCAAGCATATAAGTATGTAAGAATACAAGCATATAAGCAAGCATATAAGCATACAAACATATAAGCATATAAGCAAGGTGAAAAGACAGCCTTCAGAATGGGAGAAAATTATAGCAAATGAAGAAACAGACAAATGATTAATCTCAAAAACATACAAGGAACTCCTGTAGCTCAACTCCAGAAAAATAAATGACCCAATCAAAAAATGGGCCAAAGATCTAAACAGACATTTCTCCAAAGAAGACATACAGATGGCTAACAAACACATGAAAAGATGTTCAATATCACTCATTATCAGAGAAATGCAAATCAAAACCTCAATGAGGTACCATTACACGCCAGTCAGAATGGCTGCTATCCAAAAGTCTACAAGAAATAAATGTTGGAGAGGGTGTGGAGAAAAGGGAACCCTCTTACACTATTGGTGGGAATGCAAACTAGTACAGCCACTATGGGGAACAGTGTAGAGATTCCTTAAAAAACTGGAAATAGAAATGTCTTCAACTTTTAATTGAAGTTATATCTAAGAGACTTTACTAGTTATGGATTTTATTGAGGAAGTGAAGTCGCTCAGTCGTGTCCGACTCATTGCGACCCCGTGGACTGTAGCCCACCAGGCTCCTCCGTCCATGGGATTCTCCAGGCAAGAATACTGGAGTGGGTTGCCATTTCCTTCTCCAGGGGATCTTCCCAACCCAGGGATCGAACCCTGGTCTCCTGCATTGCAAGCAGATGCTTTAACCTCTGAGCCACCAGGGAGGCCCCAATTTATTGAGGAGGAACCCACTAAAAGAGATATGTTTATCTGAGCTCTTGCATAGTTTACCCAAGAACAGAAAATGAAATAACACAGTATATAAAAAAAGAAATAATGGCTGTGCTTTTACAACACTTTTTTTCTAATCTTGAAATGAAGGTCCTTTTACAAATTTTTTCTTGTGTAGAAACACCCAGTCAAGAAAAATCAAAAGTCTTGAGACATGAAAGAAAGCTTAACACTAAATTTACAAAGCAAATGGCTTTTTTCCCCCAAAATTAGTTTCCCTGTGAATTTATATTCCCCTCAACCCCCATGAACAAAGTTTATAAACACAATCAGCTCTGTGCTGTAAGGTCTAGTTGTCCTAAAATGTTCGCTTAGTATTAGTATTAATATATACGTAGCTTGTGTTTCATCTCCTCTCTTAGCATTCAATCTAAGAGGTACATGAGAAAATTTATACGAAATTGAGAGGGTAACAGGCAGGGGTCCTGTAACACAAGGTGCCCAGTAGGTAATATAGGGTTCCCAAGCAGAGGAAATAGGCTGCAAGTATCAGGTTGTTGTTGCTGTTTTTTTTTTTTTTTTCTCCTCTCTCTTTCTCTCTCTTAACTGGCAGGAGGAAACCAACCACGAGTGTCAGAAGTTTGTTTTTCTTTTTTTTTTTTTTTAATTTTTTCCCCTTCTCTATACAAAACTAAAATGAGGTTTCTTCTAAAATTCTGTGTTGGCATGACAACACCTGGCTCCACCTGAACTTAACTTTTCTCAAACGTTGAGATAACCAATGCATTTTTTTTATGGAAACGTTTCTCTTAAGATATGTTAATGAACTATGTATTTACTTGGAAATCTGCCTTTCTTCAAGATTCATGTAAACTGTTTCATGGCCCTGGATTACTCAGCGTTTGCCAATGTTATCTCAAAATGCATGCTGTGGGTGAGGGGTTTGGTGCCACTCTCTGAGTTTTGAGATATTTCCTTTCTTTAAATAGTAGTGTGTTATTAATGTTAATTAAAAAAAAAAGAGTCTGAAATGCAGTACTTGGATGCAAACTCAAAAATGACAGAATGACTCTCTGTTTCTTTACAAGGCAAAACATTCAATATCACAGTAATCCAAGTCTATGCCCCGACCAGTAATGCTGAAGAAACTGAAGTTGAATGGATCTATGAAGACGTACAAGAACTTTTAGAACTAACACCCAAAAAAGATATCCTCTTCAGTATAGGGGACTGGATGCAAAAGTAGGAAGTCAAGAAAAAACTTGGAGTAACAGGCAAATTTGTCCTTGGAGTACAGAATGAAGCAGGGCAAAGGCTAATAGAGTTTTGCCAAGAGAACGCACTGGTCATAGTAAACACCCTCTTCCAATAGCACAAGAGAAGACTCTACACATGGACATCACAAGGTGGTCAATACTGAAATCAGATTGATTATATTCTCTGCATCCAAAGATGGAGAAGCTCTATACAGTCAGCAAATACAAGACCAGGAGCTGACTGTGGCTCATATCATGAACTCCTTATTGCCAAATTCAGACTGAAACTGAAGAAAGTGGAGATAACCACTAGACCATTCAAGTATGACTTAAATCAAATCCCTTATGATTATACAGTGGAAGTAAAAAATATATCCAAGGGATTAGATCTGATAGACAGAGCACCTGAAAACCTATGGACAGAGGTTCATCACATTGTACCTGAGGCAGTGATCAAGATCATCCCCAAGAAATAGAAATGCAAAAAGGCAAAATGGTTGTCTGAGGAGGACTTACAAATAACTGTGAATAGAAGAGACACAAAAGGCAAAGGAAGAAAGGAAAGGTATACCCATTTGAGTGCAAAGTTCCAAAGAATACCCAGGAGAGATAATATAGCCTTCCCCAGTGATCAGTGCAAAGAAATAGAGGAAACAATAGAATGGGAAAGACTAGAGATCTTTTCAAGAAAATTAGAGATACCAAGGGAATATGTCATGCAAAGATGGGCAGAATAAAGGACAGAAATGGTTCGGACCTAACAGAAGCAGAAGAGAATAAGAAGAGGTGGCAAGAATACACAGAAGAACTATACAAAAAAGGTGTTAATGACCCAGATAATCACGATCATTGACCTAGAGCCAGACATGTGAAGTCAAGTGGGCCATAGGAAGCATCATTAAAATCAAAGTTAATAGAGGTGATGGAATACCAGTTGAGCTATTTTAAATCCTAAAAGATGATGCTGTGAAAGTGCTGCACTCAATATGTCAGCAAATTTGGAAAGCTCAGCAGTGACCACAGGACTGGAAAAGATGTTTTCATTCCAATCCCAAAGACAGGCAATGCCAAAGAATGCTCAAGCTACCACACAATTGCATTCATCTCACATGCTAGTTAAATAATTCTCAAAATCTCCTGGCCAACCGTGAACTTCCAGATGTTCATGCTGGTTTTAGAAAAGTCAGATGAACCAGAGAATAATTCCCAATAACTGTTGGATAATTGAAAAAAAAAAAAAAACAAGAGAGTTCCAGAAAAACATCTACTTCTGCATGATTGACTATGACAAGCCTTTGACTGTGTGGATCACAATAATCTGTGGAAAATTCTGAAGGAGAACACCTGACTTGCCTCTTAAGAAACCTGTATGCAGGTCAGGAAGCAACAGTTAGAACTGGACATGGAACAACAGACTGGTTCCAAATAGGAAAAGGAGTATGTCAAGGCTGTATATTGTCACCCTGCTTACTTAACTTATATGCAGCTTACAATCATGAGAAACATGGGGCTGGATGAAGTACAAGCTGGAATCAAGATTGCTGGGGGAGAAACATCAATAACCTCAGATATGCAGATGACACCACCCTTATGGCAGAAAGTGAAGAATAACTAAAGAGCCTCTTGATGAAAGTGAATGAGGAGAGTGAAAAAGTTGCCTTAAAGCTCAACATTCAGAAAACTAAGATCATGGCATCTGGTCCCATCACTTCATGACAAATAGATGGGGAAGCAGTGGAAACAGTGTCACACTTTATTTTTCTTCACTCCAAAATCACTGCAGATGGTGACTGCAGCCATGAAATTAAAAGACGCTTGCTCATTGAAAGAAAAGCTATCGCCAACCTAGATAGCATATTAAAAAGCAAAGACATTACTTTGCCAGCAAAGGTCCCCCTAGTCAAAGCTTTGGTTTTTCCAGTAGTCATGTACAGATGTGAGAGTTGGACTATAAAGGAAGCTGAGCACCAAAGAATTGATGCTTTTGAACTGTAGTATTGGAGGAGACTCTTGAGAGTCCCTTGGACTGCAAGGAGATCCAACCAGTCCATCCTAAAGGAAATCAGTCCTGACTATTCATGGAAGGAATGATGTTGAAGGTGAAACTCCAATGCTGTGGCCACCTGATGAGAAGAACTGACTCATCTGAAAACACCCTGATGCCGGGAAAGAGTGAAGGGGGCAACAGAGGACAAGATGGTTGGATGGCATCACTGACTCAATGGACATGATTTTGAGTAAACTGCGGTAGTTGGTGATGGACAGGGAGGCCTGGTGTGCTGCAGTCCATTGTTCACTCAGAGTTGCACACGACTGATCAACTGAGCTGAACAGAATAGGTGCATAACTTTTTTCTAAAAACTAGCAAGGGGGCACTGTTTCTGTTCCTTTCTGAATCTATGTCAGAAGCTTTCTCTATCTCTTTTATACTTTAATAAAAGTTCATTACACACAAGCTCTGAGCAATAAAACCCCATTACTGGCCCCGGATCAAACTCCTCTCCTCCCAAGACCAAGAATCCAGGCGTCGTTCACGGCTCATAGCGGCAACATTTCAAAATGAAGATATGCTAGTAAAATGTGTATTTTTCTTTTATAGTTACAGAGAAAAGATAGGCGAGTATGTAAACAGAACTGTAAAAATCACCCACGCTTGTATGCTCAGTTGCTAAGTGTGTCTGACTCTTTGCAACCCTAAGGACTGTAACCCACCAGGCTCCATGGTATTTTTCAGGCAAGAGTACTGGAGTGGGTTGCATTTCCTTCTCTAATAAGAACAGCTCGTGTAGGTAATATAGATTATTATCCATTATCACTCTGTCTTTCTTTTTTTGGGGGGAGGAATCAGATATCATCATTCTGTTTCATTTGTGTCTGGATACGATGACCTGCATTTATAGAATGCTTATAGTTATTATTAAAGGAAGGGAAACAGGTGGAGAGTAGAAAAGTACCCCAACTTAACTTTTTTGTTAAAATTTTTCTCACACAAGTGAATTAAATTAATTGAAATTTGATATGAATGGCAGGGCATATTTTACTGGTAAACAGTAGTATTGAATGGTGCATAGATTTTTTTTTAATTTCAGATTCTATTTTTCATTGTTTATGCCATTTACCAAAGTGTCAACATTGCAAATTAACAAGCCATGTTAATACAGGACCATATCTTGATGGATTGCTGATCAGCAGGTATAAAGTGGAATATGATAAATCACTTAGTTTATTAAAAATATAAAAGCAAAGCAAGGGAATGCTTTTAAGAGATGATCACATCTTAATTTAATCCAGGCAAAGACAGAGTTTTAATTTAAAAAAATAAGGGTATAGACTACATTAACAATGAAATTTTTTATTTCTCATTTTAAATTTCATATTGTTTATAAGAGAGTTGATTCAACAAAAAGAACGTTTAAGTCCAATATTGGCTTTCAAATACCAGTTACTTCCTCACATCAATTGAATTACCATTTTATAGTTTAAATGACTCCATGTGCCTTAGTTAAACATATTAGCATTTTTATTTTTTATTTTTTTTTAAATTTATTTATTTATTTATTTATTTGTAGTGAATTTTGTCATACATTGGAATGAAACAGCCATGGGTTTACATGTGTTCCCCATCCCGATCCCCCCTCCCACCTCCCTCTCCACCCGCTCCCCCTAGGTTTTCCCAGTGCACCAGGTCCGAGAGCTTGTCTCATGCATCCAACCAGGGCTGGTAATCTGTTTCATCCTAGATACTATACATGTTTCGATGCTGTTCTCTTGAAACATCCCACCCTCTCCTTCTCCCACAGAGTCTAAAAGACTGTTCTATAAATCTGTGTCTTTTTTTTTTTCTGTTCTGCATATAGAGTTATTATTAACATCATTCTAAATTCCATATATATATGTTAGTATATTGTAATGGTCTTTATCTTTCTGGCTTACTTCACTCTGTATAATGGGCTCCAGTTTCATGCATCTCATTAGAATTGATTCAAATGAATTATTTTTAATGGCTGCAAAATATTCCATGGTGTATATGTACCACAGCTTCCTCATCCATTCGTCTGCCGATGGGCATCTAGGTTGCTTCCATGTCCTGGCTATGATAAACAGTGCTGCGATGAACATTGGGGTGCACATGTCTCTTTCAGATCTGGTTTCCTTGGTGTGTATGTCCAGAAGTGGGATTGCTGGGTCATATGGAAGTTCTATTTCCAGTTTTTTAAGAAATCTCCACACTGTTCTCCATAGTAGCTGTACTAGTTTGCATTCCCACCAACAGTGTAAGAGGGTTCCCTTTTCTCCACACCCTCTCCAGCATTTATTGCTTGTAGACTTTTGGATAGCAGCCATCCTGATTGGTGTGTAATGGTACCTCACTGTGGTTTTGATTTGCATTTCTCTGATAATGAGTGATGTTGAGCATCTTTTCATGTGTTTCTTAGCCATCTGTATGTCTTCCTTGGAGAAGTGTCTGTTTAGTTCTTTGGCCCATTTTTTGACTGGATCATTTATTTTTCTGGAGTTGAGCTGGAGGAGTTGCTTGTATATTTTTGAGATTAATCCTTTGTCTGTTGCTTCATTTGCTATTATTTTCTCCCAATCTGAGGGTTGTCTTTTCACCTTGCTTATAGTTTCCTTTGCTGTGCAAAAGATTTTAAGTTTCATTAGGTCCCATTTGTTTATTTTTGCTTTTGTTTCTAATATCCTGGGATGTGGGTCATAGAGGATCCTGCTGTGATTTATGTCAGAGAGTGTTTTGCCTATGTTCTCCTCTAGGAGTTTTATAGTTTCTGGTCTTACATTTAGATCTTTAATCCATTTTGAATTTATTTTTGTGTATGGTGTTAGAAAGTGTTCTAGTTTCATTCTTTTACAAGTGGTTGACCAATTTTCCCAGCAACGCTTGTTAAAGAGGCTTTTTTCCATTGTATATCCTTGCCTCCTTTGTCGAAGATAAGGTGACCATATGCTCATGGATTTATCTCTGGGCTTTCTATTCTGATCCATTGATCTATATATCTGTCTTTGTGCCAATACCATACTGTCTTGATGACTGTGGCTTTGTAGTATAGTCTGAGGTCAGGCAGGTTGATTCCTCCAGTTCCATTCTTCTTTCTCAAGATTACTTTGGCTATTCGAGGTTTTTTGTATTTCCATACAAATTGTGAAATTATTTGTTCTAGTTCTGTGAAAAATACCGTTGGTAGCTTGATAGGGATTGCATTGAATCTGTAGATTGCTTTGGGTAGTATGGCCATTTTGACAATGTTGAATCTTCCAATCCATGAACACAGTATATTTCTCCATCTGTTTGTGTCCTCTTTGATTTCTTTCATCAGTGATTTATAGTTTTCTATGTATAAGTCTTTTGTTTCTTTAGGTAGATATATTCCTAAGTATTTTATTCTTTTTGTTGCAGTGGGGAATGGTATTGTTTCCTTAATTTCTCTTTCTGTTTTCTCATTGTTAGTGTATAAGAATGCAAGAGATTTCTGTGTGTTAATTTTATATCCTGCAACTTTACTATATTCGTTGATTAGCTCTAGTAATTTTCTGGTAGAGTCTTTAGGGTTTTCTATGTAGAGGATCATGTCATCTGCAAACAGTGAGAGTTTCACTTCTTCTTTTCCTATCTGGATTCCTTTTAATTCTTTTTCTGCCCTGATTGCTGTGGCCAACACTTCCAAAACTATGTTGAATAGAAGTGGTGAGAGTGGGCACCCTTGTCTTGTTCCTGATTTTAGGGGAAATGCTTTCAGTTTTTCGCCATTGAGGGTAATGCTTGCTGTGGGTTTATCATATATAGCTTTTATTATGTTGAGGTATGTTCCTTCAATTCCTGCTTTCTGGAGAGTTTTAATCATAAATGGATGTTGAATTTTGTCAAAGGCTTTTTCTGCATCTATTGAGATAATCATATGGTTTTTATCTTTCAATTTGTTAATGTGGTGTATCACATTGATTGATTTGTGGATATTAAAGAATCCTTGCATTCCTGGGATAAAGCCCACTTGGTCATGGTGTATGATTTTTTTAATATGTTGTTGGATTCTGTTTGCTAGAATTTTGTTAAGGATTTTTGCATCTATGTTCATCAGTGATATTGGCCTGTAGTTTTCTTTTTTTGTGGTATCTTTGTCTGCTTTTGGAATTAAGGTGATGGTGGCCTCATAGAATGAGTTTGGAAGTTTACCTTCTTCTGCTATTTTCTGGAAGAGTTTGAGTAAGATAGGTGTTAGCTCTTCTCTGAACTTTTGGTAGAATTCAGCTGTGAAGCCATCTGGTCCTGGGCTTTTGTTTGCTGGAAGATTTCTTATTACAGTTTCGATTTCCTTGCTTGTGATTGGTTTGTTAAGATCTTCTATTTCTTCCTGGTTCAGTTTTGGAAAGTTGTACTTCTCTAAGAACTTGTCCATTTCTTCCAAGTTGTCCAGTTTATTAGCATAGAGCTGCTGGTAGTAGTCTCTTATGATCCTTTGTATTTCAGTGTTGTCTGTAGTGATCTCTCCATTTTCGTTTCTAATTTTGTTAATTTGGTTCTTCTCCCTTTGTTTCTTAATGAGTCTTGCTAATGGTTTGTCAATTTTGTTTATTTTTTCAAAAAACCAGCTTTTAGCTTTGTTGATTTTTGCTATGGTCTCTTTAGTTTCTATTGCATTTATTTCTGCCCTAATTTTTAAGATTTCTTTCCTTCTACTAACCCTGGGGTTCTTCATTTCTTCCTTCTCTAATTGCTTTAGGTGTAGGGTTAGGTTATTTATTTGACTTTTTTCTTGTTTCTTGAGGTAGGCCTGTAATGCTATGAATCTTCCCCTTAGCACTGCTTTTACAGTGTCCCATAGGTTTTGGGTTGTTGTGTTTTCATTTTCATTCGTTTCTATGGATATTTTGATTTCTTTTTTGATTTCTTCTATGATTTGTTGGTTATTCAGAAGCGTGTTGTTTAGCCTCCATATGTTTGAGTTTTTAATAATTTTTTTCTTGTTATTGAGATCTAATCTTACTGCACTGTTGTCAGAGAAGATGACTGGAATGATTTCAATTTTTTTGAATTTACCAAGACTAGATTTATGGCCTAGGATGTGATCTATTCTGGAGAAGGTTCCGTGTGCACTTGAGAAAAAGGTGAAGTTGATTGTTTTGGGGTGAAACGTCCTATAGATGTCAATAAGGTCTAGCTGGTCCATTGTGTCCTTTAAAGTTTGTGTTTCCTTGTTAATTTTCTGTTTAGTTGATCTATCCATATTTGTGAGTGGGGTATTAAAGTCTCCCACTATTATTGTGTTATTATTAATTTCCTCTTTCATCCTCGTTAGTATTTGCCTTACATATTGTGGTGCTCCTATGTTCGGTGCATATATATTTATAATTGTTGTATCTTCTTCTTGAATTGATCCTTTGATCATTATGTAGTGTCCTTCTTTGTCTCTTTTCACAGCCTTTATTTGAAAGTCTATTTTATCTGATATGAGTATTGCAACTCCTGCTTTCTTTTGGTCTCCATTTGCATGAAATATTTTTTTCCAGCCCTTCACTTTTAGTCTGTATGTGTCCCTTGTTTTGAAGTGGGTCTCTTGTAGACAGCATATATAGGGGTCTTGTTTTTGTATCCATTCAGCCAGTCTTTGTCTTTTTGTTGGGGCATTCAACCCATTTACATTTAGGGTAATTATTGATAGGTATGGTCCCGTTGCCATTTAGTTTGCTGTTATGGGGTTCACGTTTATATAACCTTTCTGTGTTTCCTGTCTAGAGAAGATCCTTTAGCATTTGTTGAAGAGCTGGTTTGGTGGTCCTGAATTCTGTCAGCTTTTGCTTGTCTGTAAAGCTTCTGAATTCTCCTTCATATCTAAATGAGATCCTTGCTGGGTACAGTAATCTTGGTTGTAGGTTGTTCTCTTTCATTACTCTAATTATGTCCTGCCATTCCCTTCTGGCCTGAAGGGTTTCTATTGATAGATCAGCTGTTATCCTTATGTGAATCCCTTTATGTGCTATTTGTTGTTTCTCCCTTGCTGTTTTAATAGTTGTTCTATGTGTTTGATCTTTGTTAATTTGATTAATATGTGTCTTGGGGTATTTCGCCTTTGGTTTATCCTGTTTGGAACTCTCTGGGTTTCTTGGACTTGGGTGGCTATTTCCTTCCCCATTTTAGGGAAGTTTTCAGCTATTATCTCCTCGAGTAGCTTCTCATGGCCTTTCTTTTTGTCTTCTTCTTCTGGGACTCCTATGATTCGAATGTTGGGGCGTTTCACATTGTCCCAGAGGTCCCTGAGGTTGTCCTCATTTCTTTTGATTCTTTTTTCTTTTTTCCTCTCTGCTTCATTTATTTCCACCATTTTATCTTCTACCTCACTTATCCTATCTTCTGTCTCTGTTATTCTACTCATGGTTCCCTCCAGAGTGATTTTGATCTCATTTATTGCATTATTCATTTTTAATTGACTCTTTTTTATTTCTTCTAGGTCCTTGTTAAACATTTCTTGCATCTTCTCCATCTTTTTCTCCAGGCTATTTATTTGTAACTCCATTTTGCTTTCAAGATTTCGGATCATTTTGATTATCATTATTCGAAATTCTTTTTCAGGTAGATTCCCTATCTTCTCCTCTTTTGTTAGATTTGGTAGGCTTTTTTCATGTTCCTTTACTTGTTGGGTATTTCTCTGCCTTTTCATCTTGCTTAGATTGCTGTGTCTGGGGTGGGCTTTCTGTGTTCTGCTGGTCTGTGGTTCCTTTTTATTGTGAAGATTTTACCCAGTGGGTGGTGTTGGACTATTGGCTTTTCAAGGTTTCCTGGTTAGGGAAGCTTGTGTCAGTGTTCTGGTGCGTGGAGATGATTTCTTCTCTCTGGAGTGCAATGGAGTGCCCAGTGATGAGTTTTGCAATGGGTCTATGTGTTAAGTGTGACTTTGGGCATCCTGTATGTTGGCACTTAGGTCTATGTTCCTGCATTACTATAGAATTTATGTAGTATGTCTTGTCCTGGAGCTTCTTGGCTCTTAGGTGGCGGTTGGTTTTGGAGTAGGTATGGGGGCTTTTGGTTGGATTCTTATTCCTTAAATTTCTGTGTAGTCAGGATTTTTATGGTTTTCTCAGGTTTGGGGCTTAAGTCTCCTGCCTCTGGATTTCAGTTTTATTATACCCGTAGTCTCAAGACTTCTCCAACTATGCAGTACTGGTAATAAAAACTTCTAGGTTAATGGTGAAAAGATCTGCCACTGTGAGGGACCACCAAAGAGGTTCATAGAGTTACACGAATAATAGGAGAGGGAGGAAGGAGATAGAGGTGAGCAGGCAAGGAGAAAGGGGGACTCGAGAGGAAAGAGACAGATCTACCCAGTTATCTGTTCTCAAAGTGTTATCCGTAGCCCAGACACCCACAAAGATTCGCCAAATTGGATTGGGAAGAGAAGGGGAAAGGAGGCAATAGAGTTGTTCTGAGGTAGAAAACAGAGTCAAACGAGGAAGAGAGTAATCAACACACTCCTGAATAGAAATGGGAACTGAATATTGGATTCTTAAATGTCCAACATTTATATCACATACTGATAAACAAAGATTAAAAAATTTAGCATAGAGGTTAGACTCTTTGAAATAAAATATTTCAAAACAAAAACAAAAACCCAAGATTTAGAGATATATATGGAGTTCAGTTTAAAAATAGGGCTTCTCTCTTCTTTTTTTTTTTTTGCAAGGTTATATTGAGATGAAAATGAAAATTAAGGAATAATAGAGGAGTATTAGAGGACTTTAAAAGGAAATAGGAGAGAAAAACAAGCAAAAGAAAAGAAAGAAAAGAAAAAAAAGAAGAAGAAAGAAAAAAAAGAAAAAAAAAGAAAAACAAATTTTTTTTTCCCTAATTGAAAAAAAATCATAAAAATATATGAAAATGAAAGTTGAGGAGTAATGGGGGAGTAGTGGGGAAGTTTAAAAGACAATAAAAGAGAAATAATTGAAAAAAGAAAAGAAAAAAAGAAGAAAAAAAAGAAATTTTTTTTTTTTTTTTTTTAATTTAGCAACAACAACAAAATATGCCAGTATATCTAGGAATTTCTCCGGAGCTGTTGCAGCCAGTGTAGGTTCAGTTCAATTTTAGATAGCTCCTTTTTCCAGCTTACACTTCTTGATATCTATAGGCCCCGTCCGGTGTAGTCAGTGTTGCTTTCAGGGATTTTAACCTGATGCACCGGACCTTTCTGAAGCGATTCCCTTTGTTTATCTGGCTTCTGTTTGCCGTCTCTTTGGTGTGTAGTTTCCGCCCTGACACAGAGACAGGCGGGCGGAGGTGATCTCTTATTTAGGTTCGCTAGTTCAGTTCAGTCCTGGGGCGGGAAGCGCGGGGTGCTGCAGGCAGCTGTCGCTGTGTGTGGGGAGCACTGGCCGTGTCCTGGCCGGGCAGCCAGAGGCTTGGCTTGGCGCTCTCACCACGGGCGCGCCGCGCCCCCTCCCTCCGCGGCCTCAGCGCGCCACCGGTCGGGTCTCAGGGAGTCTTCAGACAGGAACCGGGGCCTGTTCGCCGGGTCGGAGGGGGTGGCTTCTCTGGGGCTGAGTTTGCCCCTTGCCCCTCCCCCTGCCTCCTACCTCCAGCGGGGATGGGGCGGCTCTTCTCTGGAGTTTCTCAGTCCCTTTGTTTGAGAACCGCCGGCGGTGTGTTCCAGCCGGTCAATTCTTCCCCCGCTCTCCCACAGTTTAAAAAATCTCCCTCCGACTGCTCTCAGGGCCCTCTGGCCGGTCCCCACCCTAAGGAATGCCGCCGGCTCCTCTCCGTTCCGCCCCCTCTTGCTGGTAGCGGGTGCGGGCATCTGGGGTACTTTTCTGCTGGGAGTTGCTTTTAGCACATAATCTGTGGGCCTTATTTAATTTCTCCTCCCAGTTAGGTTGCCCTCCGAGATCTGAAAACTTCCCCCCGACCCGCCAGTGCGAGGGTTTCCTGGTGGTTGGAAACTTCCTCTATTGGGACTCCCTTCCCGGGACGGGTCTCCGTCCCTCGTTTCTTGTGTCCCTTTTTAATCTTTAATATTTTTGTCCTACCTCCATTCGAAGACAATGGGCTGCTTTTCTGGGCGCCTGATGTCCGCTGCTAGCGATCAGAAGTTGTTTTGTAAACTTTGTTCACCGTTCTGTTGTTCTTTCAATGAATTTGTAGAAGAGAAAGTGATCTCCCCGTCCTATTCCTGCGCCATCTTCAAGCATTTTTAAAAATAACTTTGACTGCAATATTTCTATTGACACAATGCGTTCACTAAGTAGTATTCTGGGATGCCAAGTTAGAGTACACATAATATATTCAAACAAAACTTAGCAAAGTTAAATTTGAAAAATAGCTATGTGGGGCTGCAAAATTGTTTGATGTATTTTGACTAGTCGATATCTAGTTTCCCTTTTACCGGTGTCTATAATTCATGTGTCTGATATGTTTCTTGTTGGTTTTTGAAGCTGAGAAATAAGTTTTATTATGCGGGGCTGCCGGGGCTGGGGCTGGCAGGCAGCCGGGACTTGGGTTTTGGTTTCCGTGAAATCCTAAGTTTGAACAAAAGCCCACGCCGTTTGTACCAATAGAATTGCTTTAAGTTTAAACAAAAGCCTGCGAAGTTTGTACCAATGGGATTGCTTTGCAAACATGTAACCAATCACTTTGTAACCCATATGTAATATGCTGATAGTATGGTTTTTTGTCTATAAAAAGCTTGCCCAATTTGCTGTTCGGTGTGCTCTGCCTCCCAGGAGATCGGAGTTGCGCAGCCGACAATAAACCCTCTTGCGTGTTGCATCTGCTGGGCTCGTTTATTGGGTCGCGCGGTTTTTCCTCCTTGGAACAAAGGCCCGAATTCTGGGTCTTACAGATATATTTCAAGAATGTTTCTAGTCACCTATAATTTGAATATTCCATCTGTCCTAATACTATGTGTGAGTTTTAAGACGTGACTATTTACTGCTTAAAGTTCTGCAGCATTGCTAAATGTTGTTCTATACATGGACTTGTTTGGGTACATCTTATCAGACAAGGTAGATGTACATGATTTATAAAATGTTATTATAATAACTGGATGTATATTTTTAGCTGAACACTTTTTAGAGATTGTCTCAAACTCATCAGATAACTGTAAAACACCACTGTCCTACTATGTCATTCAATCAGTTCAGTCGCTCAGTGGTGTCTGACTTTTTGAGACCCCATGAAATGCAGCACACCAGGCCTCCCTGTCCATCACCAATTCCCGGAGTTTACTCAAACTCATGTCCATCGAATTGGTGATGCCATTCAGTCGTCTCATCCTCTGTCGTCCCCTTCTCCTCCTGCCCCCAGTCCCTCCCAGCATCAGGGTCTTTTCCAATGAGTCAACTCTTGGCATCAGGTGACCAAAGTATCAGAATTTCAGCTTCAGCATCAGTCCTTCCAATGAACACCAAGACTGATCTCCTTTAGGATGGAATAGTTGGATTTCCTTGCAGTCCAAGGGACTCTCAAGAGTCTTCTCCAACACCACAGTTCAAAAGCATCAATGCTTCAGTGCTCATTTTTCTTCACAGTCCATCTCTCACATCTGTATATGACCACTGGAAAAAGCATAGCATTGACTAAATGGATCTTTGTTGGCAAACTAATGTCTCTGCTCTTTAATATGGTATCCAAGTTGGTTATAACTTTCCTTCCAAGGAGGAAGCGTCTCTCAATTTCATGGCTGCAATCACCATCTGCAGTGATTTTGGAGCCCCCAAAAATAAAGTCTGACACTGTTTCCACTGTTTCCCCATCTATTTCCCCTGAAGTGATGAGATCTGATGCCATGATATTAGTTTTCTGAATGTTGAGCTTTAAGCCAACTTTTTCACTCTCCTCTTTCACTTTCAACAAGAGGCTTTTTAGTTCCTCTTCACTTTCTGCCATAAGGGTGGTGTCATCTGCATATCTGAGGTTATTGATATTTCTCCCGGCAATCTTGATTCCAGCTTGTGCTTCTTCCAGCCCAGCGTTTCTCATTATGTACTCTGCATATAAGTTAAATAAGCAAGGTGACAATATACAGCCTTGACATACTCCTTTTCCTATTTTGAACCAGTCTGTTGTTCCATGTCCAGTTCTAACTGTTGCTTCCTGACCTGCATACAGGTTTCTCAAGAGGCAGGTCAGGTGGTCTGGTATTCCCATCTCTTTCAGAATTTCCACAGTTTATTGTGATCAACACAGTCAAAGGCTTTGGCATAGTCAAGAAAGCAGAAATATATATATTTTCTGGAACTCTCTTGATTTTTCAATGATCCAGTGGATGTTGGAAATTTGATCTCTGGTTCCTCTGCCTTTTCTAAAACCAGCTTGAACATATGGAAGTTCATGGTTCATGTATTGCTGAAGCCTTCCTTGGAGAATTTTGAGCATTACTTTACTAGCATGTGAGATGAGTGCAACTATGGCCATGTATAAAAGTGCTTCTGAAAATCAAGTGGCTCGGTTCTTTGTAGGTCAGGTGCAAGGAAAGGGAGTAAATGAGTCTATTATAATGACTGGAACAACCAGAGCACAATTTGACAACCAAAGTATTTCATAGATTTGGCATTTAACTGAAATACTTGGGCAAAAGTTCTGTGAATTTCACACTCATACACAGATACACGAGGCATGCCCACATACTACACCTTTAAAATATTTAATCCATTGGACAAATAACTTCTTGTATTTTTTTGCAGTGAATTTACTAGATAATGTGATATCCTTACTTACTGTCCTTTAATTTTTAAATCTTGACAGCCTTATATAGGATGATTTCAATCTTTACTTCAAAAGTTTCCCTTAATATTTTCATATACATACACATATGTGAATTTAAAATTCTGTGCAATTTACTTTCTCCACTCTACTTTTCCTAATTCCCATTTTATTTTTTCTTCCTTCATTCGACATATTTCAAAAGTTTGATAAAATATGACATGTTGTTATTATTAAATATACATTATATATTAATTTTATAGTTTACATTAAGATCATTAGTTATTTTTTAGGATGTTTGGGAGTTATGTTGATAATATGTTGTCTCTGTTTTATTCACATGTGCAAAGTCACTTATCTTTTTATTTATTTTTTTAAATATAAATTTATCTGTTTTAATTGGAGATTAATTACTTTATGTTGAGGTCCTTTAATGTACCGGGACCTGGTGGCCCAGAGTCAACAGTAAGAAAGTAAAGAGAGAGAGAAAGAGGCTGATATTCCTTGGTTTATGCAGAAAACCAATAAATCCCCTGACATGGGGCTTGCACTGCTTCAATTAGGCACAGGGTGCCCTCTCACGAGGGTCTTGCAAGCCCGGGCAAGAAAGTGAGTTCAGCGGGCTTCTGCACTCCAAAGAATTAGCCTGAGAGAGAGAGAGAAGGAAAGAAAGGAAGACAGACAGACACGGGGACCAAAGCTCTGATGGAACAAAAGTATTTTATTCAACATAGTGTGGAAATATATACTGTCTTACAAGGTAGCTTTTTTCAGCAAAGATAAAGATCAAAAGTCCAGACTTACAAATTATCAAGGGAACATAAGGCAATCCATATCAAAGAGAGGGTTGTAAATAATCACTTCTACCGTATGGTTCATGAAAAGGAAGAGGGGCATAAATAGTTACTTATCACTATATGGAGAAACTAACAAAAGAAATGCATGCATTCCTCAGTCCTGGGAGCAGCGTGCCACTCCTCTAAATTCCTGAATATTCAGGAATTAATAAGGAACAGAGGATTCATGACAGATCCAAAAGAGCACACAAGAAGCCTCTTATAAAATGTTTCCTGACAACTTTACAATATTGTAATGGTTTTGCCATACACTGGTATGAATCAGCCATGGGTGTACATGTGTTCCCCATCCTGAACCCCCTCCCACCTCCTTCCCCATCCCATCCTCAGGGTCATCCCAGTGCACCAGCCCTAAGCACCTGTCTCATGCATCGAACCTGGACTGGCGATCTCTTTCACATATGATAATATACATGTTTCAATGCTATTCTCTTTTTTTTTTAATTTTTATTAGTTGGAGGCTAATTATTTCACAACATTTCAGTGGGTTTTGTCATACGTTGACATGAATCAGCCATGGAGTTACATGTATTCCCCATCCCGATCCCCCCTCCCACCTCCCTCTCCACCCGATTCCTCTGGGTCTTCCCAGTGCACCAGGCCCGAGCACATGTCTCATGCATCCCACCTAGGCTGGTGATCTGTTTCACTATAGATAATATACATGCTGTTCTTTCAAAACATCCCACCCTTGCCTTCTCCCACAGAGTCCAAAAGTCTGTTCTATACATCTGTGTCTCTTTTTCTGTTTTGCATATAGGGTTATCATTACCATCTTTCTAGATCATCCCACCTTCGTCTTCTCCCACAGGGTCCAAAAGACTGTTCTATACATCTGTGTCTCTTTTGCTGTCTCGCATATAGGGTTATCATTAGCATCTTTCTAAATTCCATATATATGCATTAGTATACTGTATCAGTGTTTATCTCTCTGGCTTACTTCACTGTGTATAATAGGCTCCAGTTTCATCCACCTCATTAGAACTTATTCAAATGAATTCTTTTTAATGGCTGAGTAAGATTCCATTGTGTATATGTACCATAGCTTCCTTATCCATTCATCTTCTGATGGGCATCTAGATTGCTTCCATGTCCTGGCTATTATAAACAGTGCTGCGATGAACATTGGGGTACACATGTCTCTTTCAGTTCTGGTTTCCTCGGTGTGTATGCTCAGCAGTGGGATTGCTGGGTCATATGGCAGTTCTATTTCCAGTTTTTGTAAGGAATCTCCACACTGTTCTCCATAGCGGCTGTACTAGTTTGCATTCCCACCAACAGTGTAAGAGGGTTCCCTTTTCTCTACACCCTCTCCAGCATTTGTTGCTTGTAGACTTTTGGATAGCAGCCATTCTGACTCGCGTGAAATGGTATCTCATTGTGGTTTTGATTTGCATTTCTCTGATAATGTGTGATGTTGAGCATCTTTTCATGTGCTTGTTAGCCATCTGTATGTCTTATTTGGAGAAATGTCCATTTAGTTCTTTGTCCCATTGTTCGATTGGGTTGTTATTTTTCTGGAATTGAGCTGCAGGAGTTGCTTGTATATTTTTGAAAATTATTTGTCAGTTGCTTTGTTTGCTATTATTTATTTTCTCGCATTCTGAAGGCTGTCTTTTCACATTGCTTATTTCATTTGCCAAGGTTTTCTTTTCTATAGTAGGAGATGGAAACCAATTTCCTAGGATCTTCATCCTCTTCCAGAAGACAAAAGATTTTAAATCTGTTTCAAAAGCACTTTTTTGTTTTTCTTTTCCAGAACATAACCTGAACATCATCTCTATGTGATAACACAGAACTCATAGGTTTCTGTTCTGCTTTTTACCTTCCAGGACACTAACAATACTGGAGTGGGTAGCCATTCCCTTCTTCAGGGGATCTTCCCGACCCAGAAATTGAACCCGCGTCTCTTGCATTGCAGGCAGATTCTTTATCACCTGAGCCCCCATGGAAGACCCTTTCTTTCTATAAGAGTAGATAGAAACCAATTTCCTAGAATTATCATTCTCTCTCAGAAAACAATAGAAATTAAATCTACTTCATAAACCTTTTTTTTTTTTTAACAGAGTATAACCTGAGCATCATTCTGATGTGACAACACATAACTCATACATTAGTGTTCTGCTTTTCATGGTCAAGGACACTAAAGTCCTCAAAGTCATGGTTATTTCAGCTAGTTCATAGGGCTTCCCTGATAGCTCAGTTGGTAAAAAATCTGCCCACAATGCAGGAGACTCTGGTTCAATTCCTGGGTCAAGAAGATCCCCTGGAGAAGGGATAGGCTGCCCACCCCAGTATTCTTGGGCTTCTCTTGTGTCTCAGCTGGTGAAGAATCCTCCTGGAATGCAGGAGACTTGGGTTTAATCCTTGGCTAAGAAGATACTCTGGAGAAGGGAAAGGTTACCCACTCTGGTATTCTGACCTGGAGAATGCCATCGACTGTATAGTCCATGGGGTCACAAAGAGTCAGACTCAACTGAGTGACTTTCACTTTCACTTTCAGCCAGTCATAGATAAAGTAATATAGAGTTAGTCATGTTCAAACAAGTCCAATTAATTGAAGAGAAGGAAAAAGAAAAAGGATGGGATATGCACTTTACAAAGCTTGTTTCAAGAATTGCTGTTGTTCTGTTAGTTCTACGTGTAAATAAATATGTGATATTTTAAAATACCATCACAAATTTAGTTATCTTTGGCTGTTTTCTCTTGGTTATTTGGTTGTTTTGTACTTTTACATTTTCAGACAGTATCACCCAAACACTTTCAGATTTGTTCTCCTCTTATTGTGTAATCCTGGAGAGCCAGCCATCCTAATGTCAGTATTACTAGGCTTTCACGGAACTTCATTCTTTAGTTCTGAATTTTCTTTATTTTTTGTGAAATCAGTGGAGAGGGATGACATGATACCATTGATGTGTTAAAAATGTGTGTTGATAATCTTCTACCTTGACTTTGGCCAATTGATTTAAGCTTCTAAACTTTGATCTGGAGCTACAGTATTGCTTGCTGCATATAAAAAATCTAAGTGACATCATGCCACTGGATTATATATGACATCTTTGCAGAATTGCCAAACAGTGCTACCATTATACCCCACAATTTTTTGGCTAAGCACTATTGATTCATCTATTTTGATTGTTTTATCTATTTAAAATCATTGCACAATCACCATAGTGTCAGTTTGGGCAAAAAGCTTGGCTTTCACTTGAACATAACCTGTTCACAGTGAGATGACTGTGCAAAGTAAATGACTGCTTGTATTTAATTCAAATATATATACAATTGCTCCAATTTTATATTTATTAAATATAAACAAAGGGAATCTTGAAAGTGTGAAGACAACCCTTGAACAGATGATAAAGAATTGGAACTTTTGGAGAAGTGTTGCTATAGTCACTTGATGAATATTTATCAATCCAAATATCTGAGGTGTTACATGTTTTATTTTTTTTTTTATAATTTATCTTGCTTTTTGTGATGAAACTATAGAAACAGGAAACTGTTTTGCAGGAAACTGTAGAACAGAATTTAGACTTCATGGAAATCATCTGACATAGCAAGTAAAGTCTACATTTCCCAGAGACTTAAAACTGTATTAGCAAAACACTCTTGTATCAAATAAGATGGTTTTGCTCTATAAATGGCACATGTAGAAAATACCCAAGTTATGTTATTTTAAAAATATATAATTGTGGCTAGATTTTTTTAAAGTCTGCATTTTAATTAGAGGTAGCAGATTGAAACTCTTATTCAATATTGTCAGTTAAAACAGAACCAAAACACAAAACCAAGTTTCTGTCAGTGCCTAACACATGCAGGTACTTGAGACTTGTAAATAAATAGATGAATGAAATGGTGTTATACACTACTATCATTACAAAACTACTAATTTCATTGAGAAATAGAGACATGGAAGTCATTTTTAATTTTGTATAGTTCCAGAATTCCCCTACCCCAATGGGTTTTTGAATACATTCCATGATGTCTTAATATTTTTTTAGCAGTTTTATAATCTTTTGAACTATGGTTCAGTTCCACATGCTTAGACACTATTTTTCAAATAAAAATGTCAAGCTGTTCCAAAGATTTTGCTTTTTTAAAAAAATGTATAATATATCCACTTGCAGAAGGCAAAAGCATTAAAATGTCCCATTATTGCCTCTGGTCTAGTGACTTGCAAATGTGCTTTGCACATAACAGACAACCCCTGAATATATTTTTTTTTTTCATCATAAAGATCCTAAGACCTAGGTTTTTTCATAAACATCACATTTAGTGGGTGTTTTAGTATACTCTTCTTTTCTCCCTGCCTATGATGAAGAATAAGCCAGTGAAAACTGAACTATTATTTTGAAATTTAATTTTGACAACTGAGAATCCCCAAAGACATTCCAGTCAGGTACAACAATCTTTTATTTCACTCTGGGAGTCTATTAAACTGGAAAATGTTGCTGTGTACAACTTCTTGCTTTTTGGAGATGGCAGGGGCAATGTAGAGCCCTTATATATGAGCAAATTGTGTTGTAGCTAAAAGTCAAAATATATCACAGAAAGGAACAATAGACAGTACTGTTTTTTTTCCACCATTAGTTAAGGTCTTTATTGTCTCAAAATGCTTATTTCTTTTTTCTTCTTTCTCTTCATTAAGCATTTTAGGGTGGACTTTTGAGGTATCTATGAGCAAGCCCACATTGCAGAATTCTTCTGGTAATTCTTAGTCTAAGTACGCTCTTAAAATTGTAGAAGACGTGTTAATATACTATAAATGCCACATAGAATTTGCAGTGTGGAAAAGTTGGAGGTTAAGCTATAGCTTTAGTAATATATACTCATAGAATGTTGCTAACAGGTGTAAAGGTATATGATATAGGGCTATATATTGATTTCTCTTAAATGGGAAAGAGAAAACTGTTATTTGAGGGTCTATTAATATTCTAATTTGAGGAGGAAGAAATTGGAGTTTAAGATGATACATTTTTTTAAAAACCATCAGCAGAAATAAAATTGTGAATGGGACTTTTGAATTACTTTAGGCCTAAAAGAATTACCTTTTTAAATGACAATAAAACCTGATAAATTTAATCCTCTTATTTGATCATAGTCTCTAATTGCAACATTTTCTGGATAACTTTATGCCTTCAGATTTTTTGGGAAACCTTTTCAAATTTCATTTCCAGGGGACTTCTTTTTATATTCTACCTTAATGTGTATTAGAAAAGAAGGCTCTGGTTATTAATTGGGCTTTGGGGCAACAAAGCTTTGTTGTACAATGACAAATAATGAAGGGGGTGGGGGGAAAAAGAAGAACATTTCTTTTAAATCTTGCTTGCTTGTTTAAACTATTGGCAAGGTGTTCACAGGTTTTCCTAAAATCCAGCAGAGAACTTGATGACAGTTTGACTTCTTTTAGTGATAAATCATTTACTTAAGGTTAATTGAATTTCTTAATTCACTACATACCTATTTATCAAGAGGGAAATTACCAAAATTGCCAGACAAGTTGACAACTTTGGAGCAGAACACTGGAGAAGTATCAAAGCTATGATAAAAAACAGTAACTCATTTTCTACTCTTATTGTCAGGCAAAATAACTGAATGTAAAAATTTTTTTGTATTCAGTGCAACATAGATTTGAGATAAATACAAGCAAGTACAAGTATTAATAAATTAGTCATAGAATAATATAGTTCTGTAATCTTTTCTATTAAATTATAGACTGTCTAGACTTGTACATAGTACTCTAATATATTTCAGGGTCTTCAGGCCAGGAAAACTTCCTAAAATCTTTGAAACCTTGGCAATACTGAAACTTCTATGATAATGGTCTGAATTGAGATGTGCTGAGTATAAAATATATATCAGATAGTAAATATTTAGTGTGAAAAACAATCTTATGAATGAGTTTCATATTGATGATATTTTGAAATCATTTTTGTGTATTGGGTTCAATAAACTATATTGAAATTAATTTCACCCATTTCTTTTTACTTTTTGTAGCATGGCTAATAGAAATTTTAAAATTGAATACATGGCTTTCATTTGAGATTTGCATTATATTTCTTTTGAATAATGCTAGTCAAAAGGTAGAAGCAAAGTTACTTTTCTAAGGTGGAAAAACTTCTAATGAAGGGAAGGTTAGTAGGACATTCTTGAGTGTCAGGGAAGCTTCTTTTGTACATTGTTAATTAGAAACATAGTAGTCACAGGCAAGGTCCAAGGAGAGGGGGAGAGGTAACAAAAATGATCAAGCCAAAATGGAGGAAGGTAATAGCTGGGAGCTTGGGAAGTGGTGGCAATCCTTACTGACAGAACAAAATATTCATCTCAAAAAGTACTTATGTAGAGGCAATTTTAGAAATATAAATCTAAGAAATTCAGTTAACCTTAAAATTATACGATCTTAAATCTAACAGCTGCTCAACAAGGTCACCTAAGTACCCAAATTGTAATAAAATGTACAGCATTATGTAATTTGAATTTGACATTTTAAACTTTACCTTTACCTAATTTTTACTTCTTTATGTATTAAATAAACAAAGTTTTATGTTCCTGTTTTCTCTTTAGCGTCAGAAGACAGGAACTTGTTTGGGAGCTTTACCTATTTAATTCTCTTTAGAATAGGCTGCAGTTTTCCATTAGTACAGAATACACTATGGCATGTTATTGTCTGTGTTAAAAATTTCTAATAATTTGTTTCCAAAATGGTATTTGTTGTCCTAACATAAACCTAAAGATTTTCTTCTTTTTTCCTTCTATGTAGTTATATTCCTCACTTACTGAAATTCTTCTTAGGGCACAGGAATAACATTTATGATAGACTACAATACAACCACTTACTTAGCACACCTATTGCAAGCACATCTAGACTTACATAAAATATACATTAGGAAATTATGTTATTTCACAAACATGTTCTTCAGCCACTTAGAAAACATTTTTTATAAGGTCATCTGCAAGAATAATTTCAGGAATTCACCTTGGATCATTTGACATGTATGCAAATATTAATATGATTGGATCTTGAATTTTTTTATTTTTTTAAATTATTTTTTCCATTTATTTTTATTAGTTGGAGGCTAATTACTTTACAATATTGTAGTGGCTATTGCCATACATTGACATGAATCAGCCATGGATTTACATGTATTCCCCATCCCAATACCCCCTCCCACCCCCCTCTCTACCTGATCCCTCTGGGTCTTCCCAGTGCACCAGCCCCGAAATAATATTCTTAATTTTGTTAACATGGCATATTATATTTATTTTTTAGTGTAATTTGGTTGTGAAACAATTTATAGATCTATAATCTTTTGCTTCTGTTTTGGAGATAAAATGTGAACAAAGCTTCATTTTAGTATCTGCTGGAAAAGATTGAGGCCAGGAGGCAAAGGGGATGACAGAAGATGAGATAGTTGGATGGCATCACCGACTCAATGGACATGGGTTTGGGTGGACTCTGGGAGTTGGTGAGGGACAGGGAGGCCTGGCGTGGTGGGGTTCATGGGGTCACAAAGAGTTGGACACAAGTGAGCAACTTTCACTTCACTTCAGTTAAATAAGAAAGGTGCTTTATTTAACTATTGCATTACTATTTCTAAACATCTATCTCTGGAATATAAAATCTAGTGGTTGTAGTATGTCCTGTATCAAAACACCTTGGTGGCTCAGACAGTAAAGAATCCGCCTGCAATGCAGGAGACCTGGGTTCGATCCCTGAGTTGGGAAGATCCCCTGGAGGAGGGGATGGCAACCCACTCAGGTATTCTTGTCTGGATAATCCCCATAGATAGAGAACCTGCTGGGCTACAGTCCATGGGGTCACAAAGAGTTAAACACAACTGAGAGACTAAACACAGCACAATTATTTAGAAGACGGTTAGAGCACATTTTCCAAACCTGAAACTCAGCAAGGGTCATCCACACAATGTCCCTAATCTTTGAGAACCATACAATAAGGTATCTTTCTGGTGTGCAGCATAGTAGCTTTTATGAATGTCTGAGTTGAATCAATTTCCTATTACTGAGATAAAGGCCCTATTCTTCCTCACCTTAAACTTATCAAATGGTTTGTCTTCTACTATTAATCTGCTGATCATCATAGGTCTTCACTTTCTTTCTGTTATTGTTCTCATAATCAGCATCTATTAAGAAGCTCAGTTAGAACATAAAAATATTTTACCCTTTCTATCTTTTTTTAGGTTTTTATTTCCATCATGCCAATTTTCTTTTAGAATTTTTTTGTGTTCATTTTTATAATATAAAGAAATACTTTAACAATATCAATAATAGTCCGATTCTTTTTGACTGCATGGACTGTAGCCCGCTAGGTTCCTCTCTCCACAGGATTCTCCAGGCTAGAACACTGGAGTGGGTGGCTATTTCCTTCTCCAGGGGATCCTCCTCACCCAGGGATTGAACTCAGGTCTACCTGCATTGCAGGCAGATTCTGTACCATCTGAGCCACCAGGGAAGCCATTGATAACAGTATTTGTTACTAATAGCATGGAAAATAATAACTTATGTATTGAAAACCAGTTCAACAGTGCCTTTCTGCTCTAGGTAAGGAAACATCAAGAATACTTTTTAATAGTTTATCAGTTTTAAATCCCAATATAGTTGCACTTCATAGGAAATGTGTTTTATAAATAGTTGGCTCTGTTCACCTTATTTGTCTTTGTGATCAATAGCTTGAATTTTAAGACTGATCAAATAGCAATGCAGTTTAGAATCTTCTCTGCTTTTCCTGGGTAGCTCAAATGGTAAAGAATCTGACTGAAATGCGGGAGACCTGGGTTTGATTTCTGTGCTGGGAAGATCCTTGAGTCACTGGGGAAGCCCTTCTAGATTCCATATATATGTGTAAATATACAATAATTGGTTTTCTTTTTCTGACTTGCTTCACTCTGTATAATAGATTCTAGGTTCATCCACTTCAGTTCAACTGATTCACTTTTTTTCATGACTGAGTAATATTCCATTATATATATGTACCTGAACTTCTTTATCTATTCATCTATCAGTGGGCATCTATGTTGCTTCCATATCCTGGCTACTGTAAATAGTGCTGCAATTTGCATTGGGGTTCATGCATTTCACAATTTTAAAAATTAAATTATCATTTAAACACAGTGTACTTTCTAAATATAAATGAATCATCTTGACCCAAAGAGAAAACTTTAATAGTTGAATTATATTGCTATCTTTATGGTCCTCTTAAATTAGGTAATAAGTCCTGTTTTCCAATTTTAAATCAATAATTTTGTGAGGAAAAGTTTTTAATTAGTATTATTATCTAGTTTTCAAGTATCCTGCACCTTGCAGAATATTAGAAATAATATTTATTTCTAATAATATTTATAGCATTGCCTTCCAGTTACTGACATAAACTAATAAAAAGTGTGATTGCTGGGCTTTTTAAGTTTTATTTTATACTAGAGTATACCACTAGTGCCACCTGGCTTCCCAGGTGGTGATAATGGTAAAGAATATGCCTGCCAATGCAGGAGACTTAAGAAACTGAAGTTTGATCCCTGGGGCAGCAGGATACCCAGGAGGAGGAAATGGCAACACAACCAGTATTCTTGCCTGGAGAATCCCATGGACAGACAAGCCTGGTGGGCTACAGTCCATATGGTCACAAAAAGTTGGACACGACAGAAGTGACTTAGCACATAATTGATTTGCAAAAAGTAGTGCGGTTTCAGGTGTATAGCAAAGTGATTCAGTTATACTTGTATCCATTACATTATGTTGCTTCTTTTTTCTTTCTAGTTTTGTTTTGTTTTATTTTGGTTTACTAACTAGAAGGACTTTATTATTGAGTCAGAATGTTAGAAAAGTAACATTTAGCCCATATAGAGAGGACAGAGTAGAAAATTGCTTAGGGAGGAACATACCATAATTATTTTTCTTCATTTCTCTTACTAATTATAAATAATTAAATTTTGCTGTGTATTGTCTCATTAGAAATAGTCTGAGATATGCCAGGAGTGAATGATGTATTTTTGAATGTTTTTGAGTGAAAACTTTGAAGTGAAGTATGAACATACATAAAAAAGCACTGAAAATGTGAATAAGACTAAAAACAAAGTCAGTTGCTTCAAATAAATATTAACACATCCATCTGACCACGAATTCTTGAGTTAAAAGCATAGCAGTCTTGATGCAAGAACTCAATTTATAGTATGATGTGTGAGAAACTATCCTCATGATAATATTTTAAGATTGAGTCATTGATTTGAAAAAGTAATTTTAAAATATCATGACTAGATGTAACAAAGAGTTCCAGATATATAAGAACACAAAAAGAGTTGCATTGCAGACCCAGTGTAAAATCTCTAATTTAAATATGCTCTGATAAGCGCCAATCTCTATGTACATTTTGAAAGATGAAAATGAGTTGAGATCACAATCTCATTTTGTATTTGGTTGATATTGTTAACAATTAACATGGACTCCCTCAAATAAAGCAGCCTCCATACTACCCTTAATGTATTCTCAAATCATCCTGCCTATGGGATTTTGATGTCTATACAGGGTATTTGTTATAGCATCTTTTTTTCTTGCTCTATTACATATGTTATGCCCCACTTAAACAGAATTAGGCAGCACAAATGAAAGAGATTCAGTCCAAGGGGCCATTGGCTTTGTTGTAAAGTGCCATGGATGTACCATAATTATATTCAACTCTACATTGCTACTGATGTTCCATAATTATCAGTGATATATATTATTGATTTTTAAAGCAATTTAGAACTGGTCCATGCTCAGATTTGAGTAGTTATGTGCCTTGTAATGGCTTTGGTAATGTGTCTGGTATTATATTTAAATGCTTAAGGATGGCTTTCCAGCTAATAAAAAATCATTGTTTGCACTTTTGCATTTCTAGTACTTCCTGTTATAAATGCATCTTCCATAGCAGGAAATAATTTTCATGAAATTCTTAAAAGGATTATGTGACTATCACTAGACACACAGAAATTGCAAAGGGAATTTGGCCAAAAAAGACAAACTAATAAAGTTATATCATCTGCATTGCAAAAAGACTTGAATGAGCAACATAACTCAAGGATGTTTACCTGGTTCTTTGAGTTACTATGAGGATAGTATGTGTGAATGACATTACTTCTGTTGTGTAAGCTTATGAAAATATGTGTTAAAACAATGTGTAGCTAAATATTGTAATATTAATATTTAAATATAAATTGAGTTTCCAAGTATTTCTTTATATACTGTTTCTCTTATTAAAGTTCTGAAGCTAACCATTGCATTGTTTTATTTCATCATACAATAATGAAATATATTTTCAATACTTTAAAGGGAAAATAGCTATCATTGGTATATATTAGTACTAATGAGATTAAGTGTTCAGAGAATGCACATACTGTACTGCATTCAGTTAGTGCAATTATTATATCAATCTTATTTTTACAAAATGATGGTCTACTTTTAATTTGATGTTACTTCTGATCCATAATTATTTTGAGTAGATATGACTATGCTTTTTAATAAAAGAAAATAATTTCTAATTTTATAAACTATTTAAAATATGAGTTTCCACAAACTTCACAATTCTATACTTTGTATAACATTTCACATGGAGCTCTTGCTGATAAATGTCACCTTAATCATCTGAACACTACTTATATATATAAAAAAATTGCCTAAGTAGAAATTTTTAAATATCAGAACTTCTTTTGCCCAAACAGAATTTCTTGCAACATTTCGGTTATAAGAAATTCATCTGACAAAAGAGGCAATTAGTTTGCTGAATGACAACAGGAAATGTCACCAATGGTTGTAAATTAATGATTCTATTCACTATCATGTTAGCAACTCTCCTTATTATGAACATTAAAATGATTACTTTCCTGTCATTTAAACCTGCACCTGCATTTCTTTTTGCTGAAACATCTTAAACTCAATTGTATATTGTAGTTTTACCTGCTAATTTTTGTTTCTTTTTCCTCACTCAATATGAAGTGCCATATTAAACATTAAAATATTTATTAAAAAGATTCTCTAAAAACTATCAAAACTGGAAGTTATATGGCTGAAAATGAAGCTTCTCTGAAGTTTTAAAATAAACATTGAGTAACACTGCAGATGAATAATTTTAAGTCTAAATGAGAAAATAAGCAATCTAGAGACTCTCAGCCATAGAATCATGAAGAGAAATATTTATTCATATTTCAGTTGAAAATGGAAATATAGCAATAATTTATTTGAGTAAAATATTTGGTGTCTACTTTACAAGACAACATCTAATGATATTTAATTTCAGGGAATTGTGTGGTTTTTGAAAGAGTCAAAATCAAATCTCATTTTCCAAAGTCTGCTTTTATTCATGTTCTTCATAACTATTAATTTCTTGTATTGTCTTAGGATGAAAACAAAATTTGTATCATAGAAAATGGTTATAGGTATTTCTTTGCTCTTTAATAATAGATGACTTTGAACAATTAAATTCCTGGAAAGATCTGGTTACCTGTTTTGTTATTTAGTGATTTTTTATCATAATCATTGGTCATATGATTTCTTCCTCTCCTAAAAATGAGGCAGATGGAAAAAATTAGAGAGTGGGATATCACTACAATCTGTTTATAAATTTATATTTAAATAAAATTATTCATTGTATAATACAAAATGGGTAAGTATATATCTGATGAGTTCTGATTGGGATTATTGAAGAAAACAAGTTATAGCTTGCTAGGATGAGGACTAGATCAACCTGTGACTCAAACGTTAACATTGTTGCCTTATTTGCAACAAATTTGGAGTACACAATAATGTCTTAAACCATAAAAGTGTCAAAATTTGAACAGAAAATAAACTTGTGAGGGTGCCTATTTTTTGTAGTTTTGAGGACAAATTACCAGCTTTCCAATTTTTTTTTTTACCATCAAATCATTGAGTTTTACCACTGAAAGTAATTTTAGATATCCTCTGCCCAATAATCTCATTTAAAAGAAGAGAAAAATTAGGTTCAGAGAGACAAAGTGAATTTCCTAAGTTCACATTCTTGGGCAAAGCCAAACTAGAATTTGAATCACAGTGCTATCAAGTTCCGTATATTTTATGGTCAGCTCTGGATCTAGGTTGGTGACATGACAATTTTCCTTCAAATTTTCAAAGCTGGGTAATAGTGCCTTGTCTAAAACATGTCATGTGTGTGTTTTATGAAATTATTATTAGATTATATGGCAAACTATTGAAGGATTATTTTGCTAACAAAAGACTAGAAAACTACATTCTTGATTCTTTAGACTGAAGACAGTATCTATAAAATACTTTCTCAAGTTAAATGGAAGGAAAATAAATTGGGAAATGTAAGTCAGTCTTCATTTCTGGGAAATGAACTGTTTGTAGGGACAAAACCTGAGAATGTTTAAATCCACTTGGAAGAATGTAAGGCTGCTAAAGTATACAGTAGCAGAAATAGGAATATATCATTGTATTCTCTCTCCCTTACTTTAATCTCTCCCTTGCCTATCTTCACTCAGTTAGGGGAAGTCAGTTCAGCTCAGTTCAGTTGCTCAGTTGTGTTCAACTCTTTGTGACGCCATGGACTGCAACACGCCAGGCCTCCCTGTCCAGCACCAACTCCCAGAGCTTACTCAAACTCACGTTCATTGAGTCGGTGATGCCGTCCATCTCGTCCTCTGTTGTCCCTTTCTCCTCCCACCTTCTATCTTTCCCAGCATCAAGGTCTTTTCAAATGAGTCAGTTGTTCGCATCAGGTGGCCAAAGTATTGGAGTTTCAGCTTCAGCATCAGTCCTTCCAATGAATATTCAGGACTGAGTTCCTTTAGGATGGACAAGTTGGGTCTCCTTGCAGTCCAAAGGCCTCTCAAGAGTCTTCTCCAACATCACAGTTCAAAAGCATCATTTCTTTGGCTTTCAGTTTTCTTTATAGTACAACGCTCAAATCCATACATGACTACTGAAAGAGCCAAAGCTTTGACTAGATGGACTTTTGTTAGCAAAGTAATGTCTCTGCTTTTTAATATGTTGTCTACGTTGGTCATAGCTTTTCTTCCAAAGAGCAAGCGTCTTTTAATTTCATAGCTGCGGTCACCATCTGCAGTGATTTTGGAGCCCAAACAAATAAAGTCTGTCACTGTTTCCCTTGTTTCCCCATCTATTTGCCATGGTGTGATGGGACTGGATGCCATGATCTTAGTTTTCTGAATGTTGAGCTTTAAGACAACTTTTTCACTCTCCTCTTTCACTTTCATCAAAAGACTCTTTAGTTCTTCTTCGCTTTCTGCCATAAGTGTGATGTCATCTGCATATCTGAGATTACTGATATTTCTCCCAGCAATCTTAATTTCAGCTTGTGTTTCATCCAGTCCAGCATTTCTCATGATGTATTCTGCATAAAAGTTAAATAAGCAGGGTGACGATATACTTGACATACTCCTTGGCAATATACTTGGCAATATACAAGATGTACCTGACTTGACAATATACTTGAGGTACTCCTTTCTTGATTTGGAACCAGTCTGTTGTTCCATGTTCAGTTCTAACTGTTGCTTCTTGACCTGCATACAGATTTCTCAGGAGGCAGGTAAGGTGGTCTGGTGTTCCTATCTCTTTAAGAATTTTCCACAGTTTCTTGTGATCCACACAGTCAAAGGCTTTGGCATAGTCAATAAAGCAAAAGTAGATGTTTTACTGGAACTATCTTGCTTTTTCAATGATCCAGATGATATTGGCAATTTGATTTCTGGTTCCTCTGCCTTTTCTAAATCCAGCTTGAACATCTGAAAGTTCACAGTTCACGTACTGTGGACGTCAGTTACATTCATTTACAATGGAGGTCTAAACTTGGTTCAATGCCTTGAAGTATTGTGAAAATTATAGACTTCAGGTGAGTCTTCTAACTCTTATGGGAGAAAAGCGGCTATAGTATGATGCTTTCAGAGATATTAAAAAAAATTCCCTAAATTTATATGACAAAATTAGAGCTAAGAATGAATTTCAGAAACGTTCTTACTCTTCTGAATGTTTTCATCCACAGCACTCCTCATAGCAGATGGAGACTGAAACACAGAGTTTTAATTTCACAGGAAAAGAGTTAGTGAGCTTCTTACATTTAGGTTTTAATCCAAATGGCAAATGGCAACTATTTCACCACCCCCATATATTTCTGGGCCAATAACTTTAGAAAGAGACTGCATATCTATTATTTGAATTAATTTAGCCAACTTCATGAATAATTGATTGGATGTGTTCTTAATATAACCTCTTTGCTATTTTGTATTTTTGATACACTGGAATATATTATTGTATTTATTCCATCTTCAAGGTCCATAAACACTTTTTCACTGCTCACTGTAAGCTATGGAGTGTGCTAAACATTAACGTCATTGAATTTTTACCACCTACCACTGTATCTAGTTGAACATAAACACTAAGAAAAAAGTTTTCAATGGGTGATACAATGACTAACAAGATACAGTTCCTGCCTTCAAAGATCTCACAATCTTTTGGAGGAGACACATGTAAAAATATTTGTTGTAATAACTTTTTACAGTGTGGATTATGAACAGAGAGCAGTATAGACCCAGTGCGTGCTTCAGATGTGCCCAGCTCTTTGTGACCCCATGGACTGTAGTTCACCAGGTTTTTCTGTCCATGGGAGTCTCCAGGCAATAATATGAAGTAGGTTGCCATTTCCTCCTCCAGGAGATCTTCCTGACCCAGGGATCGAATTGGGTCTCCCACATTGTGGGCAGATTCTTTATGGATTGAGACAGTGGTAGGTTTTAACTTCAGTTCAGTCGCTCAGTCGTGTCCTACTCTTTGCGATCCGTGGACTGCAGCATGCCAGGCCTTCCCTGTCCATCACCAACTCCCAGAGTTTACCCAAACTCATGTCCATTGAGTCAGTGATGCCATCCAACCATCTCATCCTCTGTCATCCCCTTCTCCTCCCACCTTCAGTCTTGCTGAGCATCAGGGTCTTTTCAGATGAGTCAGCTCTTCCCATCAGGTGGCCAAAGTATTGGAGTTTCACCTTCAACATCAGTCCTTCAGGACTGATCTTCTTTAGGATGGACTGGTTGGACCTCGTTGCAGTCCAAGGGACTCTCAAGAGTCTTCTTGAATACCACAGTTCAAAAGCATCAGTTCTGCACTGAGCTTTCCTTATAGTCCAACTCTCACATCCATACATGGCTACTGGAAAAACCATAGCCTTGACTAGACGGACCATTATTGGCAAAGTAACGTCTCTGCTTTTAACTTAGGCTGAAGAAATTCATAAAAGTACTTTCCAGCCTAATTATTCTATGGTTAATGTCACATGATTTAGAAAAAGCGTACATTTTGCCTGAAAATATGGACATAGAAGTAAAATAATATTTATCTATATATTTCATATCACCCTCAGTTCCTAGCAAGGTTGTAGTTATTATTGTCTCAAAAATATTCTGTGCTAAGATGCATAAAAGATTATACTATCTTTTCCTACCCAATATTACAGATATATTTAAAGGAAACTATTAATTTTATTAATATTTTATCATTTATCTATGCTTTTCCTGCCAAACAATATTATATATTTAAAGTATATGTATATGAATAATGCATCTAAAAAAGTTTGGTTCTGTTATTAAAGAATAGAAAATCTAAGGTTACTAAAGGACAGTTTAGTCCTTTAAAAGGGAAATGTAAGAAAATATAGTAGTCCCTGTAATAGAATCAATTCTCAAATTTTGTTTCAGGGGCGAAGAAATGAAAACTTTCACACACCCAGCAAATAATTTAACAGTGCATTTATTAATTTAGCAGTAGACAATATACCCAACACCCAAATTCTACCACTAACACTTCTCCTTAAAACCTAATAATTTTTGGTTACTTTTTATGGTCAATTTTTTTTTCATACAAATACTCACATTAACACTAAAGACCAATAGTATTATGCTGATTTTTACAACTAAAGGAATGGAGATTCAGTGTCACCTTTCAGTTTTAGTGCCCAGAAATGTTATTTACATTTACACTGTGGTTCCTCACCTTGGTTGCACATATTGATAACATTGGTCCTACCCCCAGGGATTTTGATAGAATTGGTCTGGGACACTGTCTGGGTATTGGGATTTTTAAATGCACTCTAGCTTACTCTAATGCACACTAAAGGCTGAGAAACTCAAAGTAGGTGTTAAAAAATTGGTTGACAAATGAATGCTGAGTAATTTTTTTAATTGCTTTTTACAACAGCGTTTTTGAGATACAAATCACATACTGTAAAAATCCATTTATTTAATGTGTACAATTCAATGATTTTTAATGTATTCACAAAGTTTGCAACCACCGTCACAAAAGATTTTAGAGCATTTTTATCATTCCAAAAGGAAACCCAGTATCAATTAGCTGTCATTCACCAAATCCCTGTAAGCCAAGGCAACCACTAATGGTCTTTCTATCTCTGTAAGATGTACTTCTTCTGGGCATTTTATATAAGTGTAACCAAATAATAAGTGGTCTTCTGCGTCTAACTTCTTTCCCTTAGTGTAATGTCTTCAAGGTTTATCCATATTTTGGCATGTATCCAGTACTTCCTTTTTATGACTGAACAATATTCCATTGTATATATGTGTGCATGCGTGCTAAAGTCACTTCAGTCATGTCTGACTCTGTGTGTCCCTATGGACTGAAGTCCTCCAGGCACCTCTGTCCAGGGTATTCTCTAAGCAAGAATATTGGAGTGGGTTGCCATGCCCTCCTCTAGAGGATCTTCCTGACACAGGGATCGAACCTGTGTCTCTTATGTCTTCTGCATTGGGAGAAGTTTTTTACTACTAGTGGCACTTGGGAAGCTCATCGTATGTATATATAACTTTTTCTTTTTTTATCCATTCATTAGTTTATGGTCATTTGGATTATTTTCACTTTATGACTACTGTGAAGAGTGCTCTATGAGCAATTATTTGTGTACAAGTTTTGTATGGACATATGTTTTCAATTCTCTAGATGTGGAATTGTTGGGTCAGTGATATGCTTAACATTTTGAGCAGAACTATTTTCTAAAGCACCTGTACCATTTTACATTCCCATCAGCAATATTTGAGAGTTCCAACTTCTCCATATCCTCAAAAACATGTTATTGTTTGTTTTTTTGGTTGTAACCATCCTATAGTATGGGGCTTCCCTGGTGGCTCAGTGGTAAAGAATCTGCTGGCCAATGCCTGCCAATACAGGAGATGCAGGTTCAATCACTGGGTTGATAAGTTCCCTTGTAGAAGAAAATGGCAACCCACTCCAGTATTTTGCCTGGAAAATCTCATGGACAGAGGAACCTGGTGGGCTACAGTCCCCAGAGTTGCAAAGAGCTGGACACGACTTAGCAACTAAACAAAAGCAACTAATCCTATAGTAGGTGTAAAGTGGTAACTTATAGCAGTGTTAACTTGTATTTACCCAATGACTAATAGCATTTATCATCTTTTCATGCACTTTTTGTTCATTTGTGCATAATCTTTGAAAAAAATTCCATTCTTATTTATCCTTTTTAATGAACTTTTAAAAATTCTCTATGCATGCATTATAGACAGAGTCTACCGTCAGATACACTATTTGCAAATTTTCCCCTGATTCTGTAGTTTGTCTTTTCACTTTTATTGTGGCATAATTTAAAGCATAAAATTTTTAAATTTTGATTAATTTCAATGTTATTTATTTTTATACTGATATTTGTGCTGCTAGCTTAACCCAAATTGATAAAAATTCCCTCCTATATTTTTTATCAGGGTTTAAAGTCTTAGCTCATAAATTTAGGTCTATGACCCTTTTTGATTTAATTTTTCATACAATGTGAGAAATGATTCCAAAATGCTATATTTTTTTTGTATGTAGGTATCCATTCTTTCTAGCAACATCTGTTGAGAAGACCTTTTTTCCCCATTGTGCTTAGCATGTGCTGTGTGCTAAGCCACTTCAGTCATATCTGACTCTTTATGCCCCTATAGACCTCCAGGTTCCTCTGTCCATGAGATTCTCCAGGCAAGAATATTGGAATGAGTTGCCATTTCCTACTCCAGGAGACCTTCCCAAACCAGGGATCAAACCCAAGTCTCTTGTGTCTCCTGCATTGGCAGGTAGATTTTTACCACTAGTGTCAGCTGGGAAGCCTGTCTTTAGTATAACCCTGTACAAAAGAAACTGATTGAAAATGTGAGGGTTTATTTATGGACTCAATCATGCTCCATTGATCTATATGTCTCTTATTTTTAGTACTACTCTTTCTTGCTTTGTAATACATTTTGAAATTAAGATGTATGAGTTCTCCAATGTTGTTGTATTTCTTTCTCAATATTGTTTATTGCTTGAATGAGTTCTATGTATTTCCCTATACATTTAAAGATCAACTGGTCAAGTTCTTCAAAATAATGCAGTTGGAATTACGATAGAGATTATGTTGAATCTACAGATTCATTTAAAAAGTTTTGTCATCTTAACAATATTAAGTGTTCTGTTCCATAAATATGTAATATCTTTCAATTTATTTAATATTTCTTTGATTTATTTCAACAGTATTTTGAATCTTCACTGTACAAGTATTTTGCACTTTTTGGGTCTAAATGTATTAAAATTTTATCTTTTAGATACTATTGTAAGTGGAATGATTTTAATTTCATTTTTGGATAGGAATTGCTACCATAAAGCAGTTCAGTTAAGATTTTCTATATACAAGACCATGTCATTCTCATATAAAAGTAGCTGTACTTCTTCCTTTCCAATCTAGATGCCATCTGTTACTTTTTTCTTGCCTAATTGTTCTACCTAGAATCTCTAGCACAATGTGAATTGAAGTGGGAGGCCAAATACCCTGGATCTTAGTAAAGAAGCATTTAGTCTTTCACCTGGAGTAGGAAATCACAACCCACTCCAGTATTCTTGCCTAGAGAATCCCTTGGACAGAGGAGCCTGGTGGGCTGCTGTCCATGGGGTCGCACAGAGTTGGACACGACTGAAGTGACTTAGTGTGCATTGGAGAAGGAAATGACAACCCACTCCAGTATTCTTGCCTGGAGAATCCCAGGGACAGAAGAGCCTGGTGGGCTTCCATTTATGGGGTCGCACATGGTCAGACACGACTGAAGCGACTTAGCAACAGCAGCAGTCTTTCACCATTCCATATGATGCTAGCTGCGGTTATTTTATAGTTGTCCTTTGTTAGGCTAAGGGAATTTCCTTACAGTTCTTGTTTATCTTTTTATCACCAAAAGTGTGCTGGCTTCACAGAGATTTTAGTTAAAAAACTATTTGACTTTAGATTATTGGTGAAACTGTATGTACAGTGCTCAATAATTCAGTAGAGGAGCAGCAAAACCAAACAAACAAACAAACAAAAAAAACTTGTGGGCAAAGTGTTTAATCCATATACATCTCAGCACATAGTTTTGTAAGCTAGCTATGTAGCTAGCTTCAGTGAAGAACACAGATCTGAGCAGTGGATGAATTCCAAAAAAAAAAAATCAGTTGTTTAGAAAATGACTGAGATTGTTCTTAAGTGATACCGGTTTCTTGTTGTGTTTAAAATGAATGAATATTCTCTTTACATGTTTGGAAATATAGCATTCACTAGACATGTCTATTCAAAGCAGAAATCAGGAGCACAATTGTTCACCTAAACAAGAAACTTTGATAAATGAGAATAAAGATAAGAGCAAACCCATTAAGGAAAACAAACAAACAAACAAAAAAAAGCAAATGAAATATTCGACAGAATCTTGGATGGAAATTGGGACAAAAGAGAAGCTACTTTTATTTTAGTGTTGAAGGTGATCCTAAAAACAAGAAACTATATACAAGAGTTATTAAAATTAGTAGTACAAAGAGATAATAAACCTATAATAACCCAGTTGTAAGTAAGCAAAGGTGGATAACAGAGCAAAAGGTAAAGATGTTATTGATTGACTTGGAAGAGAATATGATGATTTTGCTAGAGTCTTTCTTAGGTTTGAGTTCACATTATTGGAATGGAGACCACCAAAGATGTTTCCACTGCTTGAAAACTATACTGACAATAATGCTTATGGGAAAATGGAATGGCTGAGCATTGAGTTCAACTGAGAAATTGATTTCAGTTTTTTTTTTAGGTTGCAGGTATCATGACACATGCATGTGAGAATCAGAAATTGTAGAGAATCAAATATTAAACAAAGAGCTACATCATAGTTCGAAATGCAGATTTGAGAGGATTGCATGCTGAAACCAAAAAAATGCTTGACTTGAAAAGAAAGATCTAATTCTCTAAGAATGAGAGCTTCCCTCATGGCTCAGACGGTAAAGAATATGCCTTCAATGAGAGACGTGGGTTTGATTCCTGGGTTGGGAAAATCCCCTAGAGGAGGGCATGGCAACCCACTCCCACATTCTTGCCTGGACAGACGTGCCTGGTGGGCTACAGGCCATGGGGTTGCAAAGAGTCAGACATGAGTGAGCGACTAAGCACAGCACATGCTTGGGTACCACCGCTCTTTCACCTACCTTTCTGAGGTCTCCTGGTTACATAAAATTAAGTCCTTAAACTATCCAAAATAAATGTTATTTTATGATATTAAGATCTAGAACTTTTACCATCTTTTTGTTCTACGCAGCAAAAACAAACAAAAATCTAGCTTCATAGCTCCTTGTATTTCAGTAATGAAAAATGAGAGCTTCCCAGCAGCTATTAAACATGGTTAACCACAACAGAACAATTCTAAGAAACTTAGTTTCAACATAAAACAGCCTAAAATATACAGAATTTTTAAAGTGTCTTTTAATCATTCAAGGAAAAGAAAGATAGATATTGTAAATAGGCAGCTTCCCTGCAAAACTATTACAGCCTAGCATTGTTGTTGTTATTGTTTAGTTGCTAAGTCATGCACAATTCTTTTGCGACCCCATGGACTGTAGCCCATCAGGTTCCTCTGTCCATGCGATTTTTCAGACAAGGATACTGGAGTGGGTGGCCGTTTCCTTCTCCAGGGGATCATCTCGACTCAGGGATTGAACCTGAGTCTCCCACATTGTGGGTAGATTTTTTTACCACTGAGCCATCTCGGAATCTCATACAGCCTAGCATACAGTTCAATATACTGGGTGGGTGGGTGTGTGGAAATCTGATTTTGCAGAAAAGTCGTGAAGAATAAGCCATACTTTTCGATGATTAATTCAATGATCATAGTGGGTCTAAAAGATTCAAATATTAATTAAATAACCAACATCCTACTTTATAGCACAGGCGGTATATTTGATATCATGTAATAACCTATAATGAAAAAGAACTGAGAAAGGATAGGTTTGCATGTGTATTGTGTGTGTGTGTGTGTGTGCTCACACAAAAAGGATTCAAATTTTAGGCACCTCTAGCTAAAAATTTCAAACTTTTTGAGGCAGGTATGAATTATGCATAACTGAAGAAGATATTCTCCCCTGAAAAATACACACATGTACACAAAAATATGCATGTATTCATGTACCTCTGTGATAAGCTAAAATCGCTCAAATAAGAACTTTCCAATCTATAACTCCATGAAGGCAAATTATTTAGATTGGTTTCCTTTTTTAGTTAAAACATTGCAATTTTTATATTTAACAGTCAAAATAACTGTCTTAAAATGACAGAAAAAGAGGTGGCAGATTTTTCTGGTGCTCCAGTGATTAGGACTCCATGCTTCCAAGGCAGAGAGCATGAGTTCATTCCCTCGTGGGGGAAGTTCCACATGCTGGTGTGGCAAAAAAGAAAAAACGTGGCAGAATAAAACTGAATCTAAACTGATTTTTATGTACTCCTTTTCACTGTGACACACCACTACACTACAAGTTTACTGGAAGTAGCAGAATGAACAAGCACAGCCAACATATGGTTCATCATTGGAATGTTACCTTGGTTTCCAAAAATTTAGGATGTACATAGGAGCTGACTTCTCAGATTGGGTTTAGGAAAAAAAAAAAGAATAGATTTACAGATTTTGACTTGATTCTTATTATTCATTGTAATGGATTTCACAAGAGCTTTAAAATCCTCACTGAAAATGCCACAGGAATTTAATGGATTAGTCAAATCACATGCTTGTAGATATTTTCAGGCAATGTGCTGAGTTGCTAGAAAAGTAAAGCTTCCTTTATCTTCCAAGTTTAACTTCCTTCAATTCTTACAACACCTGCCAACACATGTAGTCATTCAATGTGCAATATAGCAGGTAATATTGTTTCAAGAATTAGATTCAGATTCAACATGCAGAATATTTGTCGGTTTTGAAAGTTAACCTTTATATCTCTGCTTATAAAACCATATGCAGTTCTATAATACAAGCTGTCTACTACTTTTATATGAGAGTAGAAGAAGAGAAAAATATATACATGAAGATATTATAATATTCCTGCTTCAGTTAATAGCTTCTACCATATTCTTTAATGTTCTCTAGGGCATATACCACAGACCTTGGAATAGTTTTCCATACTTTTGTGAAGAGTGTGGGAATGGGGAGTCACAGCCCTCACTGTAACTATCAGTTGTTTTAAACTGTAAACTAAGTGACTTAAGTGATTCTTAATTCAAGCTTAGTTAGGGACATTGTGCCCTGTGCTTTTCTTTGGAGGAGTTCTGGTACAAATAATGCACCTAGCTATTAAAGTCAGAGAAGGAAATAGCAACTCACTCCAGTATTCTTGCCTAGAGAATCCTGTGGACAGAGGAGCTTGGTGGGCTGCCATCTACAGGGTCGCACAGAGTAGGACACGACTGAAGCGACTTAGCAACAGCAACAACTATTAAAGTACAGAGGTTAAAACTCAGCATTCTGATTTCATTACAAAAGCATCTTTGTGGCTACAATCCAGAATTGAGATGATCCAAAACCCTCTCACTTTGAACATGACCATTTCCTAATAGACAGTAAAACTTACAAGTCAGTAGAATGATAGGGCCATTTAAATTTTTAGTCATGTAGCCAAATGAATTTTGAACCTTTGGGGTTTGTCCACTTACATTTTAGAAACATCTTGATGTGTTTAAAGCATAAATGTAATAGTCATTTTTTGAGTTGAATTCTTGAATTTTAGTGTGGCATTCAAAGGAAACAGAACAGTTTTTTAGAACTGAGCCAGTTTTTTGCAATACATATTTTTATATGATACATAAGTGTTATATGGGCTTTCCAGGTAACTTAGCCGGTAAAGAATCCGCCTCCAAAGCAGGAGACCCTGGTTCAACTCCTGGGTGGGAAAGTTCCCTTGAAGAAAGGATAGGCTACCCACTCCAGCATTCTTGGGCTTCCCTGGTGGCTTAGCTGGTAATGGACTATAGACTTCTACCCACAATTCAGGAGACCTGGGTTTGATCCTTGGGTTGGGAAGATACCCTGGAGGAGGACAGGGCAAACCATTCCAGGATTCTTGTCTGGCAAATCCCCATGGACAGAGGAGCCGAGAAGGCTATAGTCCATGTGGTTTCAAAGAATAGGGTATGACTGAATGACTAAGAACAGCACAATAGTTGTATATAATTACAATTTCTTGAAGAATTTTTATTTATGTGTACTCATATATATTTAAAATTTTCAAAATGTTCTATATTTAGTGGCACTACTGAATATTTGTTTTGCTTTTGGCATACTTTAACACCTCTCACCAGCCGCCACCACCACACACTATTTACACATTGAGCCTTCATTGTTTCAAGGACAGATTATAAACCATTGATAAATGAACATTTATTTTAATAACATTATTAATGTTATTAATATGAACATTATTATTATAATAATGAACATTATTATTGTGAGGAAAATTCAGATTGATTTATTTTCCCATTATTTTAAAGATAAAAATTCACAAATACAGAACAAAATTTTTTTTACAAAATAATTTGAAATTTATTTTGTGAACAGTATGAATCCCAAGTAGAATGAAAGCACTTAAAATTCTTACAAAAATCCTGAAGGCCCCAGTGACTCTTAAAATAATGAAAATTGAAGAAAAATGTCTGGATTTTATAGTGTTGCAGCCATGCGTTCCAGGAAACAAACTCACTCAGAAGGACAATGCAGATACTGGAGTGAAGTTTATTTCACCAATGGGACCAAGGCAGACTCTGCTCTTAGCCAAGGACCCTGAACCTTATATACCTTATATGGAAAGCCTTATATACCCTAAGAGTACATGCTCAAACCCACCTCTCCAAATTCCCCGAAACTGCTCTGAACAAAGGAAAAGAAAGATACAATCAAAGTTAACCCGTGAATCATACACCTTAAGTCTAGGCAGTTAACAGTGGACAATTATCAATAGGCCTGTGGTCAAATTTCAATAAGAACAATAGAATTTATGATTCTTTTAGGTTGCACAGATAATTCAGTTCAGTTCAGTCATTCAATCATGTCCGAATCTTTGTGACTCCATGAATCACAGCATGCCAGGCCTCCCTCTCCATCACCAACTCCAAGAGTCCACCCAAATCCATGTCCATTGTGTCGAGGATGCCATCCAACCATCTCATCCTCATTAGTACCCTTCTCCTCCTGCCTTCAATCTTTCCCAGCATCAGGATCCTTTCAAATGAGTCAGCTCTTCGCATTAGGTGGCCAAAGTACTGGAGTTTCAGCTTCATCAGTCCTTCCAATGAACACCCAGGACTGATCTCCTTTAGGATGGGCTGGTTAGATCTCCTTGCAGTCAAAGGAACTCTCAAGAGTCTTCTCCAACAGTACAGTTCAAAAGCATCAATTCTTATGCCCTCAGTTTTCTTTATAGTCCAGTTCTCACATCCATACATTACCACTGGAAAAACCATAGCTTTGACTAGACAGACCTTTGTTGAAAAAGTAATGTCTCTGCTTTTTAATATGCTGTCCACATTCGTCATACGTTTACTTCCAAGGAGTAAGTGTCTTTTAATTTCATGGCTGCATCACCATCTCCAGTGATTTTGGAGCCCCCCAAAATAAAGTCAGCCACCGTATCCTCTGTTTCCCCATCTATTTGCCATGAAGTGATGGGACCGGATGTCATGGTCTCACTTTTCTTCTTCTTTTTTTTTCTTTTTATTATCTTATTTTAATTTATTTATCTTAGCTGGAGGCTAATTATAATATTGTAGTGGTTTTTGTCATACAGTGATATTAATCATCCGTGGGTTTACATGTGTTCCCATTCTGAACCCCCCTCCCACCTCCCTCCCCATCCCATCGCTCAGGGTCTTCCCAGTGCACTAGCCCTGAGCACCTGTCTCATGCATCAAACCTGGACTGGCGATCTGTTTCACACTTCATAATATACAAGTTTCAATGCTATTCTCTCAGTTCATCTCACATTCACCTTCTCCCACAGAGTCCAAAAGACTGTTCTATATATTTGTGTCTCTTTTGCTGTCTCGCATATAGGGTTATCATTACCATCTTTCTAAATTCCATATATATGCGTTAGTATACTGTTGGTGGTTTTCTTTCTGGCTTACTTCACTGTGTATAATAGGCTCCAGTTTCATCCATCTCATCAGAACTGATTCAAATGAATTCTTTTTAATGGCTGAGTAAGATTCCATTGTATATATGTACCACAGCTTCCTTATCCATTCGTCTGCTGATGGGCATCTAGGTTGCTTCCATGTCCTGGCTATTATAAACTGCTGTGAGGAACAATGGGGTACATGTGTCTCTTTCAGATCTGGTTTCCTTGGTGTGTATGCCCAGGAGTGGGATTGCTGGGTCATATGGCAGTTCTATTTCCAGTTTTTTAAGGAATCTCCACACTGTTCTCCATACCGGCTGTACTAGTTTGCATTCCCACCAACAGTGTAAAAGGGTTTCCTTTTTTCCACACAATCTCCAGCATTTGTTGCTTGTAGACTTTTGGATAGTAGCCATTCTGACTCGCGTGAAATGGTACTTCATTGTGGTTTTGATTTCCATTTCTCTGATAATGAGTGATGTTGAGCATCTTTTCATGTGTTTGTTAGCCATCTGTATGTCTTCTTTGGAGAAATATCCGTTTAGATTTTTTGCCCATTGTTTGGTTGGGTTGTTTATTTTTTCTGGAATTGAGCTTCAGGAGTTGCTTGTATATTTTTGAGATTAATCCTTTGTCAGTTGCTTCGTTTGCTATTATTTTCTCCCATTCTAAAGGTTGTCTTTTCACCTTGCTTATAGTTTCCTTTGTTGTGCAGAAGCTTTTAATTTTAATTAGGCCCCATTTGTTTATTTTTGCTTTTATTTCCAATATTCTGGGAGGTGGGTCATAGAGGACCCTGCTGTGATTTATGTTGAAGTGTGTTTTGCCTATGTTTTCCTCTAGGAGTCTTATAGTTTCTGGTCTTACATTTAGATCTTTAATCCATTTTGAGTTTATATTTGGGTATGGTATTAGAAAATGTTCTAGTTTCATTCTTTTACAAGTGGTTGACCAGTTTTCCCAACACCACTTGTTAAAGAGATTGTCTTTTCTCCACTGTATATTCTTGCCTCCTTTGTCAAAGATACAGTGTCCATAGGTACATGGATTTATCTCTGGGCTTTCTATTTTTCCATTGATCTATATTTCTGTCTTTGTGCTGGTACCATACTGTCTTGATGACTGTGGCTTTGTAGTAGAGCCTGAAGTCAGGCAGGTTGATTCCTCCAGTTCCATTCTTCTTTCTCAAGATTGCTTTGGCTATTCAAGTTTTTTTTTTTTTTTTTTTGTATTTCCATACAAACTGTGAAATTGTTTGCTCTAGTTCTGTGAAAAATACCGTTAGTAGCTAGATAGGGATGGTATTGTATCTATAGATTGCTTTGGGTAGTATAGTCATTTTCACAATATTGATTTTTCCAATCCATGAACATGGTATACTTCTCCATCTATTTGTGTCCTCTATGATTTCTTTCATCAGTGTTTTATAGTTTATTATATATAGGTCTTATGTTTCTTTAGGTAGATATATTCCTAAGTATTTTATTCTTTTCATTGCAATGGTGAATGATATTGTTTCCTTAATTTATCTTTCTGTTTTCTCATTGTTAGTGTATAAGAATGCAAGGGATTTCTGTGTGTCAATTTTATATCCTGCAACTTTACTGTATTAATTGATTAGCTTTAGTAATTTTCTGGTAGAGTCATTAGGGTTTTCTATGTAGAGGATCATATCATCTGCAAACAGTGAGAGTTTTACTTCTTCTTTTCCAATCTGGATTCCTTTTATTTCTTTTTCTGCTCTGATTGCTGTGGCCAACACTTCCAAAACTATGTTGAATGGTAGTGGTGAGAGTGGGCACCCTTGTCTTGTTTCTTATTTTAGGGGAAATGCTATCAATTTTTCACCATTGAGGATAATGTTTCCCATAGTTTAGTCATATATAGCTTTTATTATGTTGAGGTATGTTCCTTCTATTCCTGCTTTCTGGAGAGTTTTTATCAAAAATTGATATTAAGTTTTATCAAAGGCTTTTTCTACATCTATTGAGTTAATCATATGGTTTTTCTCTTTCAATTTGTTAATGTGGTGTATTACATTGATTCATTTGCCCATGTTAAAGAATCCTTGCATTCCTGGGATAAAGCCCACTTGATCATGATTTATGATGTTTTTAATATGTTGTTGGATTCTGTTTGCTAGAATTTTGTTAAGGATTTTTGCATCTAAACTCATCAGTGATATTGGCCTGTAGTTTTCTTTTCTTTTCTTTCTTTCTTTCTTTCTTCCTTTTTTCTCTCTCTCTTTCTTTCTTTCTTTCTTTTTTTTTGTGACATCTTTGTCTGGTTTTGGTATTAAGGTGATGGTGGCCTCATATAATGAGCTTGGAAGTTTACCTTGTGCAATTTTCTGGAAGAGTTTGAGTAAGATAAGTGTTAGCTCGTCTCTTAATTTTTGGTAGAATTCTGCTGTGAAGCCATCTGGCCCTGGGATTTTTTTTGCTGGAAGATTTCTGATTACAGTTTTGATTTCTTTGCTTGTCATGGGTCTGTTAACATCTTGAATTTCTTCCTGTTTCAGTTTTAGAAAGTTATACTTTTCTGAGAATTTGTCCATTTTATTGGCATATAGTTGCTGATTGTAGTCTCTTATGATTCTTTGTATGTCTGTGTTGTCTGTTGTGATGTCTCCATTTTCATTTCTAATTTTGTTGATTTGATTCTTCTCCCTTTGTTTCTTGATGAGTCTGGCTAACGGTTTGTCAATGTTACTTATCTTCTCAAAGAACCAGATTTTATCTTTGTTGATTTTTGCTATGGTCTCTTTTGTTTCTTTTGCATTTAATTCTGCCCTAATTTTTAAGATTTATTTCTTTCTACTAATCCTGGGGTTCTTGATTTCTTCCTTCTCTAATTGATTAGGTATAGAGTTAGGTTATATATTTGATTTTTTTCTTGTTTCTTGAGATAAGCCTGTATTGCTATGAACCTTCCCTTTAGCACTGCTTTTGCAGTGTCTCATAGGTTTTGGGTTGTTGTGTTTTCATTTTCATTCGTTTCTATACATATTTTTATTTCTTCTATGATTTGTTGGTTATTCAGAAGGGTATTGTTTAGCTTCCATATGTTGGAATTTTTAATAGTTTTTTTTTTTTCCTGTAATTGAGATCTAATCTTACTGCACTGTGGTCAGAAAAGATGACTGGAGTGATTTCAATTTTTTGAACTTACCAAGGCTAGATTTATGGCCCAGGATGTGATCTATCCTGGAGAAGGTTCCGTGTGCACTTGAGCAAAAGGTGAAATTGATTGTTTTGGGGTGAAATGTCCCATAGATATCAATTAGGTCTAGCTGGTCCATTGTGTCATTTAAAGTTTGTGTTTCCTTGTTAATTTTCTGTTTAGTTGATCTATCCATAGATGTGAGTGGGGTAATAATGTCTCCCACTATTATTGTGCTATTGTTGATTTCCCCTTTCATATGTGTTAACATTTGCCTTACATATTGCAGTGCTCCTATGATGGGTGCATATATGTTTATAATTGTTTTATCTTTTTCTTGAATTGATCCTTTGATAATTATGTAGTGTCCTTCTTTGTCTCTTTTCACAACCTTTAACATCTATTTTATCTGATATGAGTATTGCTACTCCTGCTTTTATTTTGATCTCTGTTTGCAAGAAATATCTTTTTCCAGCCCTTCATTTTCAGTCTGTATGTGTCCCTTCTTTTGAGGTGGGTCTCTTATAGACAGCATATATAGGGATCATATTTTTGTATCCATTCAGCCAATCTTTGTCTTTTGGTTGGGGCATTCAACCCATTTACATTTAAGGTAATTATTGATAAGTATGATCCCACTGCCATTTACTTTGTTGTTTTGGATTTGAATTTATACACCCTTTCTGTATTTCCTGTCTAGAGAAGATCTTTTAGCATTTGTTGAAGAGCTGGTTTGGTGGTGCTGAATTCTCGCAGCTTTTGCTTGTCTGTAAAGCTTTTGAATTCTCTTTCATATCTAAATGAAATCTTTGCTGGGTACAATAATCCGAGTTGTAGGTTTTTCTCTTTCATTACTTTAAGTACGTCCTGCCATTCCCTTCTGGTCTGAAGAGTTTCTATTGAAAGATCAGCTGTCATGCTTATTGAAATCCTCTTGTGTGTTATTAGTTCTTTTTCCCTTGCTGCTTTTAATATTTATATTTGTGTTTGATCTTTGTTAATTTGATTAATATATGTCTTGGGGTGTTTTGCCTTGGGTTTATCCTGTTTGGGACTCTCTGGGTTTCTTGGACTTGTGTGACTATTTCTTTCCCATTGTAGGAAAGTTTTCAACTATTATCTCCTTGAGTATTTTCTCATGACCTTTCTTTTTGTCTTCTTCTTCTGGAACTCCTATGATTCGAATGTTGGGTTATTTGACATTGTCCCAGATGAACCTGAGATTGTCCTCATTTCTTTTGATTCTCTTTTTCTTTTATCCTCTCTGCTTCATTGATTTCCACCAGTCTATTTACCTCTATCTATCTCACTTATTCTATCTTTTGCCTTCATTATTCTACTGTTGGTTCCCTCCAGAGTGTTTTTGATTGCATTTATTGCATTATTCATTATTAATTGACTCTTTTTAAAATTTCTTCTAGGTCCTTGTTAAAAATATTTTTCATCTTCTCAATCCTTGTCTCCAGGCTATTTATATGTAATTCCATTTTGTTTTCCAGATTTTGGATCATTTTCATTATCATCATTCTAAATTCTTTTTAGGTAGACTCCCTATCTCCTCTTTTGTTTTATTTGGTGGGCATTTATCATGTTCCTTTACCTGCTGAGTATTTATATTCATTTTCATATTATTTAGATTGCTGTGTTTGGTGTGACCTTTCTGTATGCTGGCAGTCTGTGGTTTCTCTTTATTGTGGAGGTTTCTCCCTGTGAATGTGGTTGGATGAGTGGCTTGTCAAGGTTTACTGGTTAGGGAAGCTTGTGCCAGTGTTCTCATGGATAGAGCTGCATTTCTTCTCTCTGGAGTGCAATGAAGTGTCCTGTAGTGAGTTTTGAGATGTGTTTAGGTTTGGTGTGACTTTGAGCAGCCTATATATTGATGCTCAGGGCCATGTTCCTGCATTGTTGGAGAATTTGTGGGGGTATGTCTTGCTCTGGAAATTATTGGCTCTTGGGTGGTGCTTGGTTTCAGTGGAGGTATGGAGGCTTTTGGATTATCTCTTATCAATGAATGTTCCCTAGGGTCAGGAGTTTTCTGGTGTTCTCAGGTTTTGGGCTTAAACCTCCTGCCTCTGGTTTTCAGTCTTATTCTTACAATAGCCTCAAGACTTCTCCATCCATACAGCACTGATAATAAAACTTCTATGCTAATGGTGAAAAGATTATCCACAGTGAGTGACACCCAGAGAAGTTTACAGAGTTACTTGGAGAAGAGTAAAGGGAGGAGAGAGATAGAGGAGACCAGGAGGAGAAGATGGGGAATCAAAAGGAGAGAGAGCAATCTAGTCAGTAAATAATTCCCTATGTGCTCTCCACAGTCTGGAACCCTCAGAGAGGGTCACGGAGTTACATATAGTAGAGAAGAGGGAGGAAGGAGATAGAGGTGAGCAGGAGGAGAAAAGGGGAAAAGGGGGAATCAAGAGGAGAGATATGGATCTAGGTAGTACTCTGTTCCCTGAGTGTTCTCCAAAGCCCAGAACACCCACAGAGATTCACAGAATTGGGTTGAGAAGAGAAGGGGGAGGGAGGAGATGGAGGTGACCTGTGGCAGAAAAAGGTGAGTCAAAAGGGAGAGAAAGTAATCAAGTCAGTAATTACACTCCTGAGTAAAAATGGGTACTGAAGATTGGATTCTTAAATGCACAAAACTGATGTCAAATACTATAAAACAAAGATTAAAAATCCAGAGTAGAGGTTAGACTCTTAAAAATACAATATTAAAAACAATCACAGAAAGTATAGGAAATATATATGAATTTTGATTTAAAAATAGGGTCTTTTTTTTTTTTTGCAAGGCTATAGTGGTTTATAAAAATGAAAATTAAAGAGTGATAGAGGATTTTAAAAAAGAAAAAAAATGATAATAGTAAAAATATATCTAGGAATTTCTCTGGAGCTGTTGTGGGCAGTGTGGGGTTAGTTCAGTTTCAGATAGTTCCTTGTTCCAGATTATACTTCTCAATATCTATAGTCCCCTTCCAATGTGGTCGGTGCTAACTACAGGGATTTTAAGCTGTTGCACCTGTCACTTCCAAAGTGGTTCCCTCTTTTTATTTGGCTTCTTCTGTTTGCAGGTCTCTTCAGTGTCTAATTTCCGCCCTGACCCAAGGGGACAGTGGTGGTCTCTTGTTTAGGTTCATTTGTTCAGTCGTGCTGTGGGGAGGGAGGAACCCTGCAAACAAATATACCTGTTGTGTGTGGAGAGTACTTGCAGTGTCTTGGCCACACTGGGTTTGTACCACTCACGGCTTGTGCTTTCCCAGTCTACACTGCTCAGGCTTCAGGTTGCTCTGCAGGGAGCATACTCTGAGTTGCATGCACTTCTCAGATCTAAACAACTCAGGTTCAGGTTCTCGGGTATTCCACAAAGGTGTAGACTCGGTTGGGCCTGTGTTTTGTGCCGTTCCCTGGTCTGAGCAGCTCAGGCGACCAGGTGCTTGGAGAGCACACTCTCTTCAGGTGCAGTGTGTCTTATCACCTCCCCAGTCCCAGCTGCTCGGTTTCCAGGCGCACCCATTTCTGGTGAGCTATGTGTCTCTTCTGGGGAGCTGATCTCTGGCTGCAACCTTCCCGGTGGATGTCAACCGTTTGGTAGGGTATGCCCACTCTGTGGCCAAGTTTGCCCCTTTCTGGCTCTGGCTGGCACCTGCCTGCCCCTGCATCTGGCTGGGGATGAGCCAGTCTGCAGCTGGCTAGATGTCTTCTGGTGTTGCTCAGTCCTTTGTTCTGTGATCCGTCTGGCAGTGCCTTACTTTAGGGCTTTTCATGGGATAATTCTCTCTCTCTCTGGCTATCCCACAGTTTGGGTCACTGTCTCACATTAGCTCCCTCAGATTGTCCTCAGGGCATTCAGGCCCAGTCCTTACCTTAAGCAATGTCATCCGCTCCTCTCTGTTCAGCCCCCACTTGATGGTGACGTACATGTCAGGGGTACTTCTCTTCTGGGAGTTGCCTTTATGCATGTAATCTATGGTTTTTATTTATTTATTTTTCCTCCCAATTATGTTGCCCTCCGAGATTCAAAAAATTCCCCCAGACCCACAGCTGAGAAGGTTTCCTGGGGTTTGGAAACTTCTCCTCTATTAAGACTCCCTTCCTGGGATGGATCTCCATCCTTAAGTTTTTTGTCTCTCTTTTTATCTTTTATATTTTGTCCTACCTCCTTTCAAAGACAATGGGCTGCTTTTCTGGGTTCCTGATGTCCTCTGCCAGCGTTCAGAAGTTGTTTTGTGGAGTTTTCTCAGGGTTCAAATGTTCTTTCGATGAATCTGTGGGAGAGAAAGTGGTCTCCGTGTCCTATTCCTCTGCCATCTTAGGCGATCTTAGTTTTCTGAATGTTGAGCTTTAAGCCAACATTTTCACTCTCCTCTTTCACTTTCATTAAGAGGCTCTTTAGTTCTTCTTCACTTTCTGCCATAAGGGTGGTGTCATCTGCATATCTGAGGTTATTGATATTTCTCCCGGCAATCTTGATTCCAGCTTGTGCTTCCTTCAGCCCAGCAATTCTCATGATATACTCTGCATAGAAGTTAAATAAGCAGGGTGACAACATACAGCCTTGACGTACTCCTTTTCCTATTTGAAACCACTCTGTTGTTCCATGTCCAGTTATAACTACTGCATCCTGACCTGCATACAGGTTTCTCAAAAGGCAGGTCAGGTGGTCTGGTATTTCCATCTCTTTTGGTATTCTTTTAGGCAAGTGGGGTGCCATTGCCTTCTCCACCATTCATCTTGAGGAGTTACTGAGAGGAAGAGTAAATCGGTGGTTGAGCCCATTTGAAGAGTGGGTCTTTCATGGGGGGAAAGGTCATTTGTGCCCTCAATTTAGACAGAAAATATCTTTGCAACAAAGATACTGGCATTCAGGGATATATAAAAATTCATGAATCACTTGGTGTCTCCCCATCTGATACTTTTGCAGTAGGATTGAGACACAAGGCTACATTTATCACCATCTGAGGCCCAGCAGTCGCTGGACCTATTGGCATATAAACTCTAAAGGCCTCACACAGTCTTTCATAGAACTCAGAGAGTAATTCACTTTCCCTTTGAATCACTTTGGAGGGTTTTGCCATACTTATAGGTTTTTGGGCCCCCCTCTTGAGGCCTTGTAAAATAGCTGTCTGATATCTCTCCAGGAGGCCCCTCCCTTCCTCTGTGTTAAAGTCTCAGTTAGGCCTCTCATCTGGGGTGGCTAGTTCTGCCCAATGCTGGGGGTTTGCAGTACCCTCAAGTGCCAATTTTCTTAACCATTTTCTGGCCTCAGTTAGGATCCTGTGTCTTTCCTTAGTGCTGAAAAGGGAGACTAGTAATTGGATTATGTCATCACATATAGGGTGGTGGGTTTGAAAAATAGTCTCTGTTAGCCTAATCATGGCTTGTGGCTCCCCCAAGTATGGTGGAGTGTGTCTCTTCTAGTTTAATATATCCGCAGAGGAAAATGGCTGGTAAGAATAGTCTACAAGGGGCTGATGGTAGTGCCCACGTGCATCCTGAATTGGAGGCTGTTGTAGCTCTTTGAGGGGCATCTGTAGTGGAGTCTTCCCCCCTGTTCCTTGGCAGAGTGCAGCCTCTAATTCCTGTGTTTTCTTCCCCCTTCCCATCAGTGCTCCCCGGGAGAGGTGGATACAATCTAGGAGATCCTGCTGAGGTGGGGGTGTTGACCAGAGGTCTCCATCTCTGGGATCGGAGCCTGCCGAAATGGTGGCTCTACAATCTCTGGGAGAGCTGCCCGAGGAGCAGCAGCTGCTGCATGAACTTCACCTGGCCCTGGATTGGGCTTTAACCAGGCTCTGGTCCTGGTGGAGTACTGGGAAGTGGGCATGTCATCATCCAGCATGGGGGAGGGGGGCAGGTCATCCCCGTCCAAATCCTGTAGAATTTTTTTTTTTTTTATCATCTGTCAATTTTTGTGCCATTAATATTTTCCCCTGTCTCTTCTGGATACAGAACCTCACCCAAGGAAGAGGGTCTTGAGCTAACCCTTGCCATGAGTCAATATATGAATATTGATCAGGGTGTCCTGGCTCTCTGTGACTACTGTATAGACTGCTCCCACTGTTTTTCAGTTCATGGTATCCTCTGGTGGCCATCCTACTCCCATAGGGGGCCATTTGATCTCACAGAGTATGTGGAGGCTGCTAGGTGTCATCAACCCATAGTTTCCTCCAAATCCCTCTTTAAATTTTTAATAATGCACTCCAGTACAGTAGCCTTAGATTCATTTCCTCACATCTTGCTTACCTTCTCAGACCTTCTTCTATTTTTCCATTTCGTTCTGTCTATGAAGTTCTCTGTACCTTATGCACTTCTGATATTTTCACTCAAAGAAATACATTGCCATTCCGCCTCCTTCCTAATTGGGATGAGAAGGGCCTTAACCTGCCAGATCCCAGAGGGAGAAGGGAGATTGGCATGTCTTCACCTGCCAGTTGGCATGGCCCAACCAGAACACCATGTGCTCCAAGACTGTTTCTCCCTTAACTTTTAAAGTCCATTCTGGCTTGGTGGGCTTGATTGGGTGCAGATGAAAACACAGATGGGCTAAATATCCCACATCCCAGGCCATCTCAGGAAAAGCCAATTTGTACTCACTTATATACCCCCTGCTTCTAGCCTGACAATTCTGAGGGGGTCAAGAATTCCACAGCAGATGGGACATTTCCTCTGGGAGGGCAGAATATGACTGCACAAAGACCAAGTTTCTTCTCCTAACAATCCCCTGATGATTGCTTGGTAAGAATTTTCCCCAAGACGGCGTGGACACTACCTCCTAAATGACATTCACAAATTTCCTTCCTAAGCCCTAAAACACTTGTCAAACTTTGTACCAAGCAATCTCCACACCTGTCTAGTCCAGACTCCTATGGGTCCATGTCCCTTCTAGTCCTTTCCAGAGGGGTAGGCCCCCTCTGACCCTGGACCACCCCCTGAAACCCCCTGACAGTTGGGTTCCTCCTCACCTGAGCGCTCAGTTACCCTGCTGCCATCCACTACCTGCTAACGTGAAAGGTCCAGGCATTGAGAAGCAGAATCCTTCCAGAAGGGCGAGGCACCTTCTTCCCTCTAGAAGATTCAAGCCACAAGACCTCAGAGTAATCCCAAGTGGGACTTTTCTCCTCAAAGTGAGGAGTTTCCTGGCCAATGCACCAAATGTTGTAGCCACGCATTCCGGGAAACAGACTCATTCAGAAGGACAATGCAGATAGTGGAGTGAAGTTTATTACACCGGTGGGCCCAAGGCAGTCTCCCCTTAGCCAAGGATCCCAACCAGGTTTTGTTAAAACCTTATATACCCTAAGCGTTGTGCTCAAACCCACCTCCCCAAATTCCCTGAAACTAGTCTGAACGAAAGAAAAGAAAGATACAATCAAACTTAACCCATGATTCGTATGCCTTAAGCCTAGATAGTTAACAGTGGACAATTTTCAATAGGCCTATGGTCACACCCCAATAAGCATAATAGAATTTATGATTCTATCCAGTTACACAGATAATTAGGGTATTGTTTTAGGCGACAGAGTCTAGGCATGAACCCTTTGACTCTTCCTCCCAGGGGGTCTGGTTTTCCAGTTGGTATGTCATTTCCATAGATACCAGGCATATAGCTCAAGTCCACTGGCCCAAGATGGAGTCCTGCTTTCAAGATGGAGCCTATTCTGTCTGTTTCCTCCTCCTATAGCTTATTGTTAACACACAACAGTGTGCGTTTCAATGGCACATGGTGAATAACCAGTGACTATTATCCAGTAAACTAGGATGTCTATAGATATTCAATTGATATTCATCACTTGCATCCATCCTTTCCTGCTTCAGATATTCTATAACCATAGAATCACATCTAGCTGCAGACAGATCTCAAAAATTAAAACATGAATTTATTTAGTATTCATATTCTTATGATATTATTCTGTATTACTTAATGCAGTGGCTTGATGATGTCTACATACTTTAAAAATTTTGAATATGACAAAATATTATTGTAAATTCATGTAATTTGGAAATATATATTTGAAAATGTATCTCTAAATTGATTTTTTGCCTTGCTTAAAATTCATCAGATAATTGTGCAGTTTTCACTTATGTCCTATAATCCATGGTTTCCAGGTTCTAAGTCTTTTTAATAATTTACATATATTAAGGTCCATACTGACTTCCCAAGGACAATGGTGAATATTCCTTAGTATAGACAGATATTTCTCAAGCTTGAAAAAACTCTCATCTAATGATAGAAATAATGAATTTCACTATGTATTACAAGCCAAACAAACTTCACAATCATTAAAACTAAAAGTTATAAAGAAAAGGTTCTTTTGTTTCAAATCAGAGACTATTTTAGGATTAAATGAAACATTTTATGTAAAATGGGCAAGTAAATCTTTCACTGCCATTATTAATATTAAACACATGAATTCATACGAAATGCTTTCAGGTAATGCTTCTTTTCTCCATCAGTTTTCCCCTGTGTGTATTTTGTTTCTCAGTCAAGAATATCTCTCATGTTTCTCCACATATATAAGAAAGTATAAGAATGAAACAACTTAGTAAACCCAAGTCAAAAGATCACATTCTCTGAAATTTATAACTAACAGAAGCAAAAGCTTTATTTTTTCTTAGGAAAAAAAATCAACTTCACAATATATAATGAGCATCTCTTCATGTAATAGGTGTAAAACTCTCCTGCTGATAGAAACTACAGATTGAGTCAAAAACACAGGATTCAATTAGGAGCTGGTGAAGCTGTACTTTTTTATCTTAAAGTATTTGAGTTATTTCTTTAATTTTCCATTTCACTCTGTATATAAACAAGACAACATGGACCGTTTAAAGCAAATGGATATTAATAATTATAGTATAACATTTTTATGAAGGATATAAACACGTAAAGGAATCAGGTTTCATTTTACAAAAGACAGACTACTTCAAGTAACCCTCTTCTCAGAAGCATTTTTGCTTTATTTTACTGTATATACCCATCTCTAATGAGGACACAAACATTTGAAAATTTTAATCCATCTGAATTTCAAAAACTGAATATAAAACTATATTACTATTGACCATAAAAACATTGTATAAAAAAGACACATGTCTAAACTGCTCAGCATATAATTAGAATAACATGGAGAAAGAAAAATAGTAAAAAATTGTTCAGTTCTTTGAAAAATGGTATAAAAATATCACAATTTCTTGTTAGTAAAACACTTATTACTTTATGTGTAACTTATGCAATGGAATAGGCAGTATTAAAAATGAATTCCATGCTTGTATCATGCTATTTTTTTAAATTTATTCAGAAAGCAGTTAGGAGTAATATGGTTGTAAAAATCTGAAAAATGTTTGGATAGCCTGACAGATATCTTATCCCCCCTCCAATCAGGAGTTCCCCCTACTACTCAGCTGAAGTAGCTATGGCAAGATCAATACTTATCTCTATGTGTCTATATATAGTGATCAGTTCAAAATTCCCATCTTACTTAATCTGCTTGTAGCATTTGGTTAGATTGGTCACTCACTCCTACTTGAATGACTTTCTTCCATTGACTTCTTGGACTTTACTGTCCCTTGTTGCTCTAACTCCAAAGCCATTTATTCTCAGGTGTCTGTTGCTGAATCATCTTCTCAGCCTCTCTACATTGCAGGGGAAAGGGCTTGAACTTCTCTTTTCTATTAATTCTCACCCTCTTGGTGGGCTTATACTGCCTCATGGCTTAAATAACATCTGCATACTGATGACTTCCAAATGTATATCCCCCAGTTGTCCATCTCCCCTAAACTCCAGAGCTTCTACCTGAATGTGTTACAAACTTTTCTAACATTATACCCAAGATTCAATGCCTGATTCCCTCCCTCCAAATCTGCTCTTCCTGAGATTTTGCCATCTCAATTGGTCCTGAAGAAACTTTGGGATCCGCCTTTACTCCTCTGTTTCTGTATCATCACATATCCAATCATTTAACAACTCCTGCGGGCTCTGTCTTATATAGAAGCCAGCTGGTTTTGACTAGCTCATTGATAAGCCCTTTGTCCAAACCATCATCATGTCCCTCTTGGATTATCAAAATGGCTTTCTAACAGGTGTCCCTACATTTCCTGTTGCCTTCCAATCTATTTACACGCATCTAGAGAAATCCTTTAAGAACTCAATCATATTATGTCTCTCCTGTGTTCAAAAATTTCCAATTCCTTGTCACTCACTCAGAATAAATGTCAATGTTCTTAATGGTCTGAAAGACCCTATATGATTTTCTAAGCCTTGTATCTCTTCTCTAATCTCATATGTTTCTATCCTCCTTAATCATTATACTCTATATACACTGGCCCCTTTACTGTTCATTAGATACATCTAGGATATCATTTTTTTATGTTAGGAACATGATTCTTGCTGCGTTATTTGCTTAGGACTCCCTTTCCCCAGATATCCCTATAGCTTGCTTTAAAAAAACAAAAACAAACAAACAAAAAGAACTCCTTTAGGTCTCTACTCAAAATCAGATTTTCAATGAGACTTTCTTTAATCTCTCTATGTAGAATAGCAACCACACTCTCTAGAAATTTTTGCCCCTCTGATTTGCATTGAATTTTGTCCCACAGCATTCAGTGCAGTGCAGTTCAGTTCAGTTCAGTCGTCTCAGTCGTGCCCAACTTTTTGTGAACCAATGGGCTGCAGCAACACCCAGAGCTTCCTCAAACCCATGTCCATTGAATTAGTAATGCCATCCAACCATCTCATCCTCTGTCATCCACTTCTCCCACCTTCAATCTTGCCCAGCATCAGGGTCTTTTCTAAAGAGTCAGGTTTTGCATCCGGTTGCCAAAGTATTGGAGTTTCAGCTTCAACATCAGTCTTTCCAAAGAATATTCAAGGCTGATTTTTTTTTAGGATGAATTAGTTGGATCTCCTTGCATACCAAGGGACTCTCAGAATCTTCTCCAACACCACAGTTAAACAGCATCAATTTTTTGGCTCTCAGCTTTCTTTGTGGTTCAACTCTCACATCCATACATGATTACTGAAAAGCCATAGCTTTGACTTTTGTCAGACCTGTGTCAGCAAAGTAATGTCTCCGCCTTTAATAAGCTGTCTAGGTTGGTGATAGCTTTTATTCCAAGGAGAAAGTATCTTTTAATTTCAGGGCTGAAGTCACCATCTGCAGTGATTTTGGAGCCCAAAAAAATAAGGTCTATCACTGTTTCTATTGTTTCTCTATTTGCTATGAAGTGATGGAACTGGATGCCATGATCTTAGTTTTTTGAATGTTGAAGTTCTAAGCCAATTTTTTCACTCTCTTATTTTCATCAAGAGGATCTTTAGTTCCTCTTCATTTTCTGACATAAGGGTGGTTTCCTCTGCATATCTGAAGTTACTGATATTTCTCCTGGCAATCTTGATTTCAGCTTGTGCTTCATCCAGTCCAGCATTTCACATGATGTATTCTGCAGGACGACAATATGCAGCCTTGACATACCCCTTTCCCTATTTGGAATCAATCCACTGTTCCATGTGCAGTTCTAACTGTTTCTTCTTGACCTGCATACAGATTTCTCCGTAGGCAGGTAAGGTGGTCTGGTATTCCTGTCTCTTGAAGAATTTTCCACAATTTGCTGTGATCCACACCGTCAAAGTCTTTGGCATAGTTAATAAGGCAGAAGTAGATGTTTTTCTGGAACTCTCTCACTTTCTCAATAACCCAATGGATGTTGGCAATTTGATCTCTGGTTCCTCTGGCTTTTCTAAATCCAGCTTGAACGTCTGGAAGTTCTCAGTTCATGTACTCTTGAAGCCTTATTTGGAGAAATTTGAGCATTACTTTGCTAGTGTGTGAGATGAGTGCAATTGGTGGTAGTTTGAACGTCCTTTGTCATTGCCTTTCTTTGGAACTGGAATGAAAACTGATCTTTTCCAGCCTTGTGGCCACTGCGGGGTTTTCCAAATTTACTGGCATACTGAGTGCAGCACTTTAGCAACATCATCTTTTAATATTTAAATAGCTCAACTGGAATTCTATCACCTCCACTAGGTTTGTTTTTAGTGATGCTTCCTAAGGCTCACTTGACTTCACACTCCAGGATGTCTGGCTCTAGGTGAGTGACCACAGCATCGTGGTTATCTAGGTAATTGATATCTTTTTTGTAAAGTTCTGTGTATTCTTGCAACCTCTTCTTAGTATCTTCTGCTTTTGTTAGGTCCATACCTTTTTTGTCCTTTATTGTGCCCATCTTTGCATAAAATGTTCCCTTGGTATCTCTAATTTTCTTGAAGAGATCTCTAGTCTTTCCTATTCTGTTGCTTTCCTCTATTTCTTTGCATTGTTCACTTAGGAAAGCTTTTTTTTTTTTAATCTCTCCTTTCTAAAAGCATACAGACTATGCATTTTGTTGATTTAATTTCTTTTACACTTGCTGCAGAATATAAGCTCCATGAGGCAGAGATTTTGATGGTCTTATTCACAACTGTCCATATATGGAGCAGTGTATAGTACTTATTAAGTGAAGTGAGTGAAGTCGCTCAGTCGTGTCCAACTCTGCGACCCCGTGGACTGTAGCCTACCAGGCTCCTCCATCCATGGGATTCTCCAGGCAAGAATACTGGAGTGGGTTACCATTTCCTTCTCCAGGGGATCTTCCCAACCCAGGGATCGAACCCGGGTCTCCTGCATTGGAGGCAGACCTCTGAGCCACCAGGGAAGCCCATAGTACTTATTAGGTGATTATTAAATATTTACTGAATAAATGAGTGAATGAATGTTCATGTGAAGTGTCCTTGTCTTAAGTGTCCTGCACAGTTCATGGTGACCTGTACTCATGAAATTTTATATATTATGAGCTTTGGAGGAAATGTAGATACTGTGCTGCCAAACCCACTGAATTTTCTTACATCCCAACAAATCAGCACTAGTCAGTATTTTCAAGGCTGTCATTGTCATTTAAAATGTTTTGTGTCTAACCTATATATTTACATATTTCAGAATAAATATGGTTTAAATTCACCATGTGGTAGGTGTATTGGTTTCCTATTGTTACTGTAACATATACCACAAAACCAGTGCCTTAAGACAAAAAATGTTATTATTTTACACTTCTGTTCATCAAAAATCTCAAATGATTTTTATGTGGCTGAAATCAAGGTGTCAACAGCTCTATCTATATTCATTTCAGAGGCTCTTGGGGTGAATCTGTTTTCTTGTTTTTATCCAGCTTCTAAAGACTGCTTGCATTTCTTGGCTCAGGGCTGCATCTATTTGCCTTCTACTTCTCTCTTCACATCTTTTTCTCTGACTCTCCTCATTTTTTTCCTTCCTAAGGACACTTGTGATTACATTGCATCCACCTGGATAATCCAGGATAATCTCTCGAACTGCAAGTACCTAAATTTAATCCAATATTCAAGTTAACATTTTACAAATTCAGTGTTTAGGATGTGGACAGGTTTGAAGAGTCATTATTCTACCTACTATAAAATGTTGAATTTACAATGGAATTAATTTAAAGTTGTGATGGAAAACACTATCAACATCTAAGCAAACAATGAAATCCTTCCTAAGACAAAACATGTATCTTAATATTTTAAGAAATTAGTTATAAAAGTAGAAGTTTTATGCTGTTTATAATTCTGCCAGTACTGTTGAAAGAATAGATCCTGTGAAGTAATCTGCAAGTTTAGGTTTTCATTTCAGCAAAGAAAAAATTGCAGACACTTCTGAATATGTGATTTAAAATGTTATCATATCTCTATTAAATAACATGAATGATTTGTTTCCAGTATGGGATGAAGGCTCAAGTGATTTTTGTTTGCTCTAAACTGTGGTTAACCTTGGGTTTTCTTGTTTTGTTTTGTTTTGTTTTTTTACTACACTGCATGCAGGATCTTTGTTCCCTAACCAGGGATATAACCCACAGCCCGTGGATCCCCATGGCTAATCTTGAATATAAACATGAGGGTATTTATTCTTCTCTTGTTATCAAAGGTTTGAAAACCCCCTATATGGATTTTTACTGTCAGTGAAAACAAGAAGCAAAAGGTGATGACTTAGATGAAGTGTACAAAGGGAGTGAAACTTATATATGAAAACTGATTACATAAAGTCCTTGAAAAGTCCAGGAGACTGAACAACTGACTGAAAAAATTCTCGGCTCATTCCATGGGTGGGTTTTATATTCATATATACCCATGAGGAGAGTTAGGAACTCCTATAATTTATGTGACAGGGGATGAGAAAGCTGTGACTAGATATGAATGGCATGATTGGGAAAATGATGAGACAGGACTGGGGGGTCCTATCTCCCTAATTTCCTGCTTCTCTCTTTTTCTCTCTAGGTTCTCCCCTCATTGGCATTTCCAGTCTCTACATAGTTATGATTATAGTTATTAAGTTGGATTAAGACATTAGTCTCTATGAATTTAGCCTAATAAGAATTAGCAGAAAAGAGATGAATACTTTAGGATATATTAGTCAAATTAGCCTGTGATTGACTATAGATGATTCTGAGAAAACAAAACTCTAAAATCTATTTAATGGAATAATAGAGAAAGGAAATTTATGTTGGGGACTTGCTGAGGAAGAACAAGTCTAAATGGGGTTTATAAAGAAGGGAATCCTAGGGCAGCCACTCAAACATTTTTTTTGTTTTGATTAGAAAAAACTGGCATCATTGAAAATAGCTACAGAATATTGCATGGGAGGAAGACATCACCTATTAAATTTCCTATTATTTTATTCATATTTTCTTTTTTATTCATATTCTTATATTTGGCAATGAGAGAAGATGGATGAGATGAGACTGAAATGTATTCTGGAGAATCTCAAAGGGCTTAAGAAAGGAACTTAAATGAATATCTTTGTCTCTATTTTTTCAACAGCTTACAAAGACATCTATATTTAACAAGTTTATATACAAAAGTGATCTCAAAGATGATGCCAAAATTATTGATTTTATGACATTTACAAGAGAAGAACTTGAATAATGGAAGTTCTTTCATTGTGGTAAAATATGTTTTCAATATAATCACATATTTGTGTGATATTCACCATGAATATATATACCTGAAATATAATTTCAGATGGTCAAGTTTGGTTGGCAGAAATCCAAATATAAGTGATTTTAATATAGCAATATGACTAAGATTCTAACTCCTGGTGACACTCTTAAAAGTAGTTTTTATACATTAAATTATTTTAGCACTTTGAATGAATATATGATCTATCTTAAGCTTCTATAGAAATGATAATGGGAAGCAAGGACATTTAAAATTTAAATTTAACAGTAGATCTGCAGTTATTATTGCTCAAGTATTATACAGATACTAAACTATCAATGGTTAAATTTTTGTCAGCCTATTACATAATGTATATTCACATTACAAAAATTTTCTTTAAAAGTTTGTATATTGGCACTTTAACAAATCTCTGTTGATCGTCCTCTCGGTCTAGAAAATATTTCTTAGCAGATGCAACTTTATTTTTTCTATCAAGCATATTTTAAAGCATATATTGCTAAGCATATTATTTTGCTTTCTTCTTAGTATATCATTTGATAATTTCATTTAACATTTTATGTGATGTTTTTATATCTGTCATGCTTTTTAGTGTAATCATATGCATTTTAGTGTAGTCAAGCTAACATATTTATTTTCAGCTTTTAATCTTAACGCTCAGTGTGTTGGGAGTATCTGTAAAATACTTAATAATAAAAATAGAGGCAGAAGGTTAGTTAGCTTTTTAGATGCCTCTAAATCTTTGAGATAATGACACTGAATGAGAACACATCAAACATTGTATAGTAGTGATGACACAATCTCAGACAGCTATGTCCTTTGACTCTATACCCTACAACTCTCTTTGGCATATAGTGGCTTCTCAGTTAATGTTGATTGAATAATTTAAAAAAAATGATCTTATTTCTACTTAACCCATAGCCTTAACATCAGCTTGCTCATTTCTAACAAATAAATTATTCAAAGCAGTCCCTATTCCAGGAAATGAAGTGACCATGATTATTTTTTTCCTTTCTTTTCTTTCACATGTAGATACTTTTGGCTTCAAAGGCTATACTCTTTTCTGTATTTCTTCACACAGTCTGACCCTATTTTTCAAATTCTCTTTTCCTGTTTTTTTTCTTTTTTCTACTTTTGGCTTCAGTTATCTTGATAACCTCTGTGTCTCATACACATTTTCTTCTTCATTTAGTTAACACATATTTATTAGCTCCTGTTGTGTGCCAGAGGCACAAATATAAACAAGGCACAAATATAAACAAAAAAAATTAACCCTTGTCATGGACAGCATTCTAGTAAGGGGACACTGAGAATGAACAAATAGATGAATAAATAAATATAGATAAACACATTTACACTAAATCTAGTGGATTAATATGTGTCCTTCCAAAAGACATGTCCAAGTCCCAATCCCTAGTACCTATAAATGTGACCTTATTTGGAAAAAGAATATTTGCAGATATAATTAAGAATCTCATGTATTGTGGGTGGGGAGTGAGTTAGATCCATTGATAGGTCCCTTATAAGAAGAGGGGAAGGCACAGAGACTCAGAAAAAAGGCTATGTGAAGGAGGCAGAGATATAGCCCCAAGTCAAGGAATGCCAAAGGTTAACAGTAGCCATCAGAGGCCAGGAGAGAGGAGGCATGGTACAAATTTCCCCTGAGAGCCTCCAGAGGGGACCAAATCTGCTAACACATTTGGACTTATGACCTCCCAAACTGTGAAATTATTTTCTGTTGTTTCAAGCAGTCAAGATTGTGGTAATTTGTTATAGTGGCCTTAGAAAATGAATACAGTCAACATATTAAGTACTATTGAATAAAATAGAGAAAGAAGTTAGAGATTGTGAGAACATAATGAAAAATTGCAAATTTAAATGTGTTCTTGTTCAGTCACTAGGTTGTGTCCGACTCTTTGTGTCCCCATTAACTGCAGCACACCAGACTTCCCTGTCTTTCACTATCTCCCAGAGATTGCTCAAACTCATGTCCATTGACTCAGCGTTGCCATCCAACCATCTCATCCTCTGTCAACCCCCTCTCCTTTTGTCCTCAATCTTTCCCAACATCAGGGTCTTTTCCAGTGAGTTGGCTCTTTCTATCGGGTGGCCAAAATACTGGAGTTTCACCTTCAGCACCAGTCCTTCCAGAGAATATTCAGAGTTGATTTCCTTTAGGAATGACTGGTTTGATCTCCTTGTTGTCCAAAGGACTCTCAAGAGTCCTCTCCAGCACCACTGTTTGAAAGCATCAGTTCTTCAGTGCTCAGCCTTCTTTATGGTCCAACTCTCAAATTCATACATGACTACTAATAAAACCATGAAGTGAAGTGAAGTGCTAGTCTCCCAGTCGTGTCCAATTCTTTGTGACCCCATGGACTGGGAATCTCCAGGCTCTTCTGTCCATGGGATTCTCCAGGCAAGAATACTTGAGCAGGTTGCCACTTCCTTCTCCAGGAGATCTTCCTGATCCAGGGATCAAACTTGGGTTTCCTGCATTACAGACAGACTCTTTACCATCTGAGCAACCAGGGAAGCTCAATAGCTTTAACTTTACGGGCATTTGTCAGCAAAATGATGTCTCTACTTTTTAAAACGCTGTCTGGGTTCGACATAGCTTTCCTTCCTATGTCGTCAAAGATCTGAAAGCAATGAGGTGAAGTGAAACTGCTCAGTCGTGTCTGACTCTTTGCAACCCCATGGGCTGTAGCCTTCAAGGTGCCTCCATTCATGGGATTTTCCAGGCAAGAATACTGGAGTGGGTTGCCATCTCCTTCTCCAGGGATTAAGCCCTATGGAAATCTAGAGGAAGACATTTCAAAATGCACAAGAACAAAGAGTCAGAACATGGTTATATAGTAAAAGGGAAACAAGGAAGACGGTGTGGATGGGCCAGTATGAGGAAGGCAGAGAGAGAAGTATAATTAATAATGTAGTCTGAGGCTGTTTCATAGGATATCTTGTAAGTGAACTTATGTGGAATGAGATGTAAATTGTTACAAAGTCATTCTCAAAGAGGTGATATGTTATGACTGAAGTGCTGTATTGGGCTATGATTTTCTTCCTTCTTGGAGTCAATAGGAAACTAAAGTAGACCTTCTTATGCCCAAACATTGATTATGGATCAAGGTGATTATATTTGCTTTGGACTAACATGAAGTAGACGGCAGCATCTATTGAATACTAATGATATATGCCAGGTACTTTTGTAATTGCTGTACACATATATCTGTTTAATCATCATTCCAATCCCTTTTAAAGGTGAGGAAACAGAGATTCAGATAAATTAACTAACTTGTACAATAATTTAGAATAAGTTAACATGCACAAAAGGCATTTGATTCAGGTCTGTGTGATTCTAAACCCTGTGTTCTGAAACTCTGTTATTTTTCCTATCAACTCAAACTATTTATATACAAAATATTTTGTTGCAAATAGCCAAATTGATTAGATATTTAAGATTTAAAACATAATATGCTTCCCTTGGTGGCTCAGATGGTAAAGAATCCCTTTGCAATGCAGAAGACCTGAGTTCAGTCTCTGGGTGGGGAAGATCCCCTGGAGGAGGGCATGGCAACCCATCCCAGTATTCTTGCCTGGAGAATTCCCATAAACTGAGGAGCCTGGTGAGCTACAGTCCATGGGGTCAGAAAGAGTCAGACACAATTGAGCAGCTAAGTATGCAGCACATAGGTAGAAGAATCATTACATTCATATCTTCTTTGAAAAGCCCTATTTGGTATATTATTTAATCAGGTTAGCCTTGAGTTAAAGTAAGCAGCTTAAAAAATAATAGTTCAAAATCTTTGCTATTAATTTGGTTTATTTCTGCAATTACTGTACCCACTAAACACTGCCAAACTATTGCATTTTCCCTTGACTTCAAAAGGATCTCAACATTCCTGTCTTTCTCATCAGTCTAAATATTGTTCCCATGTGTGTATATAATGATTGCTCATTTCTCTTAAGATTCCAATGAGTCTAGTAAATAGATGTTTCCTCAATACATTCAATGGGAAAATAATAATAATAATACGTGATCATAAATTTCTTGATATATGAAATGTTTGCTTCCTCAGAAATATAGATTATTCATTTTTCCCCTTTTTAGCTAGTCCTTAAAGACCATTTTCTATAAAATTTACTGTGAAATAAACTTGAAATTTTAATCTAACATAGGTTTAGAAAATTTCCTATAAAGAGACATAACTATGATGTTGTTACTTTGCTGGTGCTTTTATTACTTTTATTATAATGTCATAATATGCAATTTTTCTGAAAGTTCTAATACAAAAATAACCAGTGCTAATTTTCTACTCTTTGTAAATTAATTCCAATTTTAACATTCCATTTTTATATTTGCTTGCTATTCCTTTTGTTTTGGTCAAGGTAAATTTGCTATAATTAAGCTAATATGGACTCTATTTAGTTCTTGTTGTTGACATTGGGATATTTCCCCTTTGCCTTACTATCCTTACTAGGGGCAGAGTTATATAGGTTATGTCTCTATTTTACCTACAGTATTTCCTATAATATTTCAGACAGCTAAATTCTTTCTTCACTAATTATATATATATTTTTTATTTTTCCATTCTTACTTATTTGCATTATTCTCCATTCCTTTGTTTACTCTTTGTTTCAGGTTTTTAGCTGATTGATGTAGGTTGTAGACAAATTCAGGTCAAAACATTTGCTTAGCATATCACTTGAGATTTCCAGAAGGATCTCTTGAAGAATTAGAAATGTCATTGTTTTATGAAGGACTTTAGTATAATAATATTAACATAATATTCTTCAGGTTCTTACAAAAAGAAATTAGATTTAACAATACCTTAGTCTAGCATATTTTTGAACTGTAGAAATCACCTTATTTCATTACTGATTATTCATATCAACCTAGGAACTGGAGATATGTATGTTTAGCAAGCAATACTGATGAATGCTTTTAAAGTAGCTAATTAGTAAGCTTTTTGATCTTGAAAGCTAATTTTAATTAGTAGCTTAAATAGTGTCTACATGGATTGTTTTTAATTCTTTAATATTGAATTTATGCTTACAAAGTCAAGTTCTCATAGTGGCAGTGAGGATCCCTATTTGATCATGCCATGGGATTGCAAAGAGTTGGACATGACTGAGAGACTAAGCACACACACATGTTGCCAAAAAAATCAATATAAGTAGCACCTTTGAAAAATTTAGAAGACTTTCATGACAGCAATCTCATGAGATAGTTTTCTTTCAGACAAGAATCAACTAAGTGTGTGAATCTTTATTTGGGAATGAAAACAGATTTTCTAAATTCTTAATATACCTTCACTAAATTTTCATGGTTGGGAAGAAGTCTCTTTTTATACCTTATGATATAAATACTGAGGGAAATCATGATTTCCATAATGAAATAGGACAATTCGCTCTCTCTGTCCCACACTTGAATCTAATGTCCTGATGTAAGGAGGCAAAAAAGCATATAATTTACAATTTTTGACTTGTAATTTGATTTTTGGAGAAGAAAGCTAATTCATAATTGCTGTGACCACTAGCTGTCTGACAACACTTTTCCCATAGAATTTGTGTTCATGGGGGAAACATTAGAAGAAAAAACTAGAAGTCCATAATTCCATTCTCTATTTAAATAATTGGTGTCATCATTTTTGTGTCTGAATGATCACAAGTTAGAATAGACACAGATGATACAATTATAATTCATTTATAGATAAGGGCAAACGTGTTTAACACTTAGGAATTACCAATCAAGATTTTAATATGTAACTGAAAGAGAGATTTTGCATTTGACATAATCATTAGGAAAACTTACTGCAAGCAAGATTACAGACTGGTGGTAGAGATAAAGACATTGTTTTATGTGTGTGTTCTTAAGGAAGGTTAATTTATCTTTACTAGAGATTGTCAGGGAATGTGGTTATTAGTACTATTGATATACAGCATATCCTCTTCATGATGGCATCTAGTTTATATACTGATCTAGTTCCTTTATTGGAGACAAAAAAGATGCCAATAACAAACAACTTTTATTATGTCATATTTTCCATTGCAGGAAAGAGTTAAATCTTCAGGGGTTTAGCTTCATCTATACTGTGTACATTTCTCTGGATAATAGGAATATTACAGTTTTTGATAAATTGCAGTCAAATTCATTATTTTTAGCATCTATTTGATCAAATTTGCTGTATTTTTCTTTCCAATTGCACAATAATATTTACATTTAAACTTAAACATTGTTACAACATGTAATAAATTATCATATATTTCTCCATTAAAGAGATTTATACATGGGAATGTTTCTAAGTGAAAGACACATGTTTTAAAATGTGCAATAAATGCATGAATTATTTCTGCTGTTACATGTCTTAGAAAAATTATAAAAATTAATGTTTATATAAAAATTACCCTACATTAAGCTGCTAAATAATCAGTTAATCTCACTCTTTAGAGCTCTTTCAATTCCTATTAGAAAAAGTACTTTAGAGCAAAGGTTTACTACCAACCCCATCCATTCTTTAACAATTTATAAAATATTTGAAAAGGTATAACTGTTATTTTTTAATTGTAAGCTTAGAGTAGTTTTTAATGCTTTCTTAGCCACCTTTAAAGAATTTGAAATCATTTAAGAGATTAGCTCACATTCTTCTTACATGGTGTATTCTTGGAATTTATGGTAACTGCAATGACTATAATTACTTTGAAAAGTACTAAATGAATTTTGTAACTGTGTGTGTGTGTGTGTGTCTGTGTGTGCATGTGTATGCCTGTGCATATACATGTGCTCAATCATATATGACTCTTTGGGACCCCATGGATTGTAGCCAAGCTCCTCTGTCCATGGAAAATTTCAGCCAGAATACTGGAGTGGGTTTCCATTTCTTTCTCAAAGGGTTTTACCCACCCAAGGACCGAATTTGCATCTCCTGTGTCCTCTGCATTGGCAGGCTGATTCTTTTACCACTGAGTCACTTGGGAAGCCCATGCATGTATATACTTTTGGCTTTATTTGGTTCTAGTTCTTGAAAAATAATCAGCAGTGATTTGTTTGAAATATCTGTGTCTACTTTGAGGAGTAATTTCCAGTCATTATCAGAGAGTTGAAAGCAAGAATTAATCCAGTGGATAAGCAAACACAAATTGTTCTTTAAAGGTGTTAAGCATACTTTATTGGTATATTCTGTAACTGTTGATATTTAAAAGATGAAAATTCAAACAATCTGGTGTTAAATAATCTGATGATGGCATAACTCTTCTACTGCATATTTGAGACTCATTATTAAGACACATGCATTAGTTAGCTTTTAGTAGGAATAATGAAATATGAAAATACATACAGGATTATAGTTCTGTGTATTACCTTTTGGGTCTTTTGTGTGCTAATAAGAATATGTATTTTTAATGTGCAGTAAACTTAATTTATGTAAAACTGAGAAAAATGCCTTCTCCTTCAAATAAAATCAGTAAGCTGGGACTAAATATAAATTACCTGGTAAATACATATTGTACTTCATTTTTTTTTTCCAGTAAATGTCTGTGACAGACACAATCTCTCTCAAGTGCCCTGGGGCAAGCCACCTCCTAGAGATAAGATCACTGAGTCTTATTATCTAGATCTGATTGCTTGTCAGGATCAGAGTTCTTCAAAGAAACATTAAGAAAAAGCTTTTGCACTGTGAATGTTTCAACATGTACATATAATCTGTGTGAAAATCATTGTTCTTCAATAGATGACCTCTTTGCACAGAGTGATAGCTTTATCCATTTGCACATCATTATGTTTTCTGGAGGAAAATCCTGCTGTGCTGTGTGCTACATCATAATAACATGTAATCTTCTCGCTCAGTTTAGCTGAGATTTAAGGAGACTCTGTTTATAGAAGCTGTTCTTTAAAGCCTGATCTATAATTTTGCAGAATCACCATAGCAGAAGAGCAAGAGGCTTTATAAAAGATATACAACCATTAAAACTCTTAAACAAAGATTAGTTTCAAGTTTTACAATCCAGTACCAAACCATCTGGCAAATCTCATGTCAGGTTTTGTTAAATCTTTGAGCTTTCTAGGTGTTAATTCATCTCCCTTCTATAACACTTCCTCCCTTCCCTAAACACACAAGCATGCACTTGACTTATTGATTATTAAGATAAAAGATCTAATTAAGTGCTCCAAGCCTGTTGATTTTTTCACCTGGTCATTTCTTACCCTTGAAGACAATTTCAAAATAGCTGTTTGCTTTTCACAGAACCATTGGAATTTTCATGAATAAGTGAATATATTCTTCACAGCCTACTCCCTTCTTTTTGTCACATTTTCCTTAAGCCTAACTACAACCAGAAGGAGGGTCAAAATATTCTTCAAATGCTAAACCACATCTGAGGGACTCAGACCAGTCTGGAAAACACTGGATATGCCTACTGAATAAGTCAACAAACAGTGTTTTCCCTAAGCCTTCATCCTTTAAGCTTTGATGATAGCAGTTATCATAGAAAAACTATGTATTCTTAAAATAAATTTTAGTTTATATTAACCTGATGTTCTTTGGCATTGCCTTTCTTTGGGATTTGAATGAAAACTGACTTTTTTCAGTCCTGTGGCCACTGCTGAGCTTTCCAAACTTGCTGGCATATTAAGTGCAGCACTTTCACAGCAACAACTTTTAGGATGTGAAATAGCTCAACTAAAATTCCATCAACTCCACTAACTTTGTTCATAGTGATGCATTTAGAAAAGGCAGAAGAATCAGAGAACAAATTGCCAGCATTCATTGGATCATCAAAAAAGCAAGAGAGTTACAGAAAAATATCTGCCTTATTGACTACACCAAAGCCTTTGACGGTGTGGATCACAGCAAACTGTTGAAAATTCTTAGAGATGGGAATACCAGACCACCTTACCTGTGTCCTGAGAAACCTGTATGCAGGTCAAGAAGCAACAGTTAGAACTGGACATGAAACAACAGATTGGCTCCAAATTGGGAAAGGAGTATGTCAAGGCTGTATATTGTCACCCTACTTATTTAATTTATATGCAGAATACATCATGCAAAATGCTGGGCTGGAGGAAGCACAGGCTGGAATCAAGATTGCCAGGAGAACTATCAAATAACCTCAGATAAATATATGACACCACCCTTATAGCAGAAAGCACAGAAGAACCAAAAAACCTCTTGATGAAAGTGAAAGAGGAGAGTGAAAAACCTGGCTTAAAACTCAACATTCAGAAAACTAAGATCATGGCATCTGTTCCCATCACTTCGTGGCAAATAGATGGGGAAACAATGGAAACAGTGATACTTTATTTTTTGGGGCTCCAAAATCACCACAGATAGTGACTGCAGCCATGAAATGAAAAGACACTTGCTCCTTGGAAGAAAACAGGTGACCAACCTAGACAACATATTAAAAAGCAGAGACTTGACTTTGCCAACAAATGTCCATCTAGTCAAAGCTATGGCTTTTCCAGTAATCATGTATGGTTGTGAGAGTTGGGCCATAAAGAAAGGTGAGTGCAGAAGAATTGATGCTTTTGAATTGTGGTGTTGGAGAAGACTCTTGAGAGTCCCTTGGACTGCAAGGAGATTCAACCAGTCCATCCTAAAGGAAATCAGTCCTGGGTATTCACTGGAAGGACTGATGCTGAAGCTGAGCCACCTGATGCGAAGAACTGACTCATTGGAAAAGATCCTGATGCTGGGCCAGATTGAAGATGGGAGAAGGGGATGACAGAGAATGAGATGGTTGGATGGTATCACTGACTCAATGGACATGAGTTTGAGCAAGCTCTGGGAATTGGTGATGGACAGGGAATCCTGGTGTGTTGCAGTCCATGGGGTCTCAAAGAGTCATACACAACTGAGCAACTGAACTGAACTGAACTGAACTGAACCTGGTAAATCTTTTCTACACCATTCCATCTACCACTAACAAATGTGTGCTTTCCTTTGAGAAACCAATGTCTCTTAACACCAGCTTGCAAGTAAAGAAAAAAAAAAAAGAGCAAATAAATAAATAAATAAAAAAGATCCAAACAATAAAGAAGAATTAGTCATAGTACATAAGGTGTTCCAGAACCACAATGTGCTATCTATACCAGAATTCAGATAAACATAGGTTTTCATAACTTTTTAACTCTGACAAATGTGTCCCAATTACCACGTGTAAAGGAAGCATAGTAAATAGTGTATTTTATGGCATTACTTCCTTGCCCAAAAATGTGGTATAAACTTAGTCTGTGAGTTTATATGGGAAGGCTTTACTCTGTATAACTTATTAGTTAAAATTAAATTTGTCATATTTCTTCAAACATGTAATCTATGCAGTACCTTTTGGGACAATATTTTAAGGAAACTTGAAAATTTTAAATGAATACCAAGTATCAAACTCCCATCTTTAAATTTATTCAGTCTAAACTCTCTCTTTCTTGCCTCAATCCAAAAATTTTTTTTCATTGAAATTTCAGCAAATTTACACATTCTATAACATTTTATTATTATTATTATTATTTATTGTAGTGGATTTTGTCATACATTGAAATGAAACAGCCATGGGTTTACATGTGTTCCCCACCCCGATCCCCTCTCCCACCTCCCTCTCCACCCGATCCTTCTAGGTCTTTCCAGTGCACCAGGTCCGAGCGCTTGTCTCATGCATCCAACCTGGGCTGGTGATCTGTTTCACCCTAGATAATATACATGTTTCCATGCTGTTCTCTTGAAACATCCCACCCTCGCCTTCTCCCACAGAGTCTAAAAGACTGTTCTATACATCTGTGTCTCTTTTTCTGTTCTGCATATAGGGTTATCATTAACATCTATAGCATTTTAATTAGGAAATTCATTGAAAAATTTTAAATAGTCAATTTGGCCTTATTAATCTTTAGACATTCATAAACATGATTAATGTTGGCTTTCAGACTTAGAACATTTCACAAAATCTCTGGCTCTATAAACCAACTTTTTTGGAAACACCAACTAAATTCACAAATAATTTATTTTTACATTGCTAAGAGGAATTTTTTCTATAATCAAAACAGGTTTCTTCCAATTAGAGGCTATGCAATAATTTGAAAAAGTAGAGAATAGTATCTGCCTTCCTTGTGTCCTCTCCCTTCAATCATTATATTACTGTGCTATTTATTGTAGTGGTTTGTAATTTTTAATGTTTCAAATATGCAACAACCTTTTGTAAGTAATTGGAATTACTAGTTTCAAAAATATTGAAGCAAAAAGAAAGAAGAAGAGGGAGGGGGAGAGAGAGAACCACATGGTGGGTGACTTTAGATGGTTTCCACTTCATGTAATTAGGGAAAATATATCCATAAGTTCAAGTGAAGAGGATACTTGTAAAGTGTCAGGCACTTTACTATAGTGACTTGGTATAATACAACAGTCCTAAGAGGCTCATATTGTACTCATTTCACAGATAATGAAACTGAGAGTCATCTTTAATCTGACTGAGTCTGTAAAACTAGTAGGACGTAGAGCCAGAAGCAGATTCAATAGCCCTGCCTTTTCCACTGTAACACTATGTTGCTAAGTAGATGTTGATTCCTTTTAAATATTTAATACATACCTTTTCCTTTTTACACATTACCTATTACTTTGCTAATTGTGAGACAGAAAAACATGCAGAAGGACCTTAAGAAACTTTAAAGAGAGTAGGTATTAACTAAGGGATTTTTCCTATTTCAGGAACTTTCTGGAGTGTACTCTCTATCACTGAAAAATGTTCCCTGTGATTTATAACAAAAATTGAAAGTTGATATTTTCCCAAGGCATTTAATACAAAATCCTTCAACTAAACAGATTATGGGCAAAAATAGGGATCAAAGTACACTTCATATTTGTAAATGTTGCCACAGTTTTGATGGATATTATTTTGATTTCTTTTAAAGTAAATGAGAATGAGGGAAAATTTTTGTAAATGTTATCTCTAGAAACATCACCTGCATACTTACATTTCTTTGGGCATATATCTTTCTGGTAGATATTACATAAGACTCTCCTAAAATTGTCTCATATGCTAGTTTGAGGAGACTTTCCCCCCTAATCTGTCAATATGTCAAATATAGGACAAGAAAATAACAATAATCTATGAGTTAAATTCACTTGTAGTCTTTGGTAGTTAAATAAAGGGATGGTTGTGACAATTTAGAATGTCACATTTCTGCAAAATTTGAGATTCCTGGAGTGTGTATGATTGCCAAGAAAATGGAAACATACTTGCATTTCTAATGAGAAACCAGTTATATTTGACAAAGAAATGTAATTGCTAAATCACTGAAGCTCCTCTGGATTCTCTTTTTTTGTTAGATTTTGAAACAATAATATGATCTTGAGACTCTAGTCAGAGATATCATGATCTTATTTTAACTATGATTTTCTTATCAGTAGATTTAAGTGGCAATAAAATTTTTCAACAGGGAGAATAAGGGATGCATTTCACATTTCACTTTAAAATGATCACAGAATCAGTCTGGGTTTGCCTGGCCCAGTAATTTGGGGATTAGTCGGGGGAAGGTATGCAGTCAATACGTTAAGCCCTAAAGCTCAGATTCTGTGTGACACTGTCAGGAAAATTGAGAAGAGTTAGAATGTCTTGCTATATTTAGAGGGTTCAATCAAGTTGTTTTGCTTCATAAGCCTTTTTTTGGCAAGGCACTTACCGTTGAGTTGAGTTCAGTTTGGTCTCTCAGTTGTGTCCAACTCTTTATGACCCTATGGACTGCAACACACCAGGCTTCCCTGGCCATCACCAACTCCCAGGGCTTGCTCAAATTTATGTCCATCAAGTCAGTGATACCATCCAACCATCTCAACCTCTGTTGTCCCCTTACAGCTGGGGAAGTGAATTTTACTCTTGTAGGTCACTTGTAACAGCTTCCCATTATTTTTTGAAAGACTAAATCCTGTGGAAGCTGAAAATATATTTCTGATGATCACAGAAACTATATCACTGTATATATTTTGAGCTATAATTCATATTTCTGTGAATAGAAATTTGGCTGAAATTTCCTTACTTCTTGCCTCAGACCCCCCCCAAACTGGGAGAGATTTAATTGAGTTTTGGTCATTTACTCTGAATCAATACTTCTTATTAACTGTACTCTTTACACATTTGTAGATAAAATCATTCAAGCACACATAGTCAAATTTTTAAGCCATAAAATTTCTGGATTATGAAAGGTGAAATAGATAAATGAACTTTTTTTTTCTTTCACATATGACTATTTTATTAGACCAACAGAACATCACAGGTGAAATATTAGTGTTTAAGGATCTAATACATTTTGAAATAACATTGAATTCCTTTCCAATGTCTAAACTATGAACTAGTAATATTTGACTCAAAAATGATAAGGAGATACAACATCTATCCATCCTTCTCTTGAAAGTATTACTTATTTTTTACTTTTAGCAATAATACCAGTGACACTTCTCAAAACTCTTTAGGCTCAATAGTAAGAAATACTTCCCACTTTTTACTATTGAGCCCTGTCTTAGTATGAACTGAATTAAAATGAGGTTTAAATCTTTAAAGATAGTGATTATTATAAAGCACTTTACTCTTTACTTGGCATCTGATTCCATAAAAGGAAAAATGCAGTTTGGTTCAGTTTGTGGTACATGTAAGGGAACAGAAATGTAGATCAGCATACTAATTTTCACATGTCAATGGTGAACAATATTTCATTTTTTTAAAAATTAAAATATATATTTTTGAACACTAAAATTCCTAGAACTGCCATTTATCTTACTTTCATTGTTGTTAATGCTCAGCAGTTCTGTATGTTAGAGCTATTTTATTAGATTATTTGCTAGTTATTAGCATTAAAACTGTGGGGCTTGGTAGAAGGGGGGGTAATGGAAGAACATTTTTAGGGGTGGGAGTATTATTTTAACTTTAATTTGTTATTTTTTTACAAAACAAATTTCAATAGATTTTTTCTTAATCTTTGAATTATACAATAGATATGTTTAATTGCCAGATTTAAGTGGAAAATATACATCCAAATAGCTTTAAGTATTTGACCACCTAAAATACCATCCTTATATAGTTCAGTGTATATTTGAATGTTGTCAGAGAGGAAATGGGCTTCTCTGTTGTGTCAGATGGTAAAGAATCTGCCTGCAACACTGGAGACTTGGGTTCAATCCCTGGGTTGGGAAGATCCCCTGGAGGAGGGCATGGCCACTCACTCTAGTATTTTTGCCCCAACAATCTCCATGGACAGAGGAGCCTGGCAGGCTACAGTCCATGGAGTTGCAAAGAGTCGGACGTGACTGAGTGACTAAACACAGCACAAAGAGGAAAATTGTTACTCTACCCTTCTAAGTTCTTCTGGCTGGTCTAAGAATTAAGTTGACATGAGACAAATTAACAGGAAAAAATCAAACAAAAATTGAATAATATGTATACATAGGAGAGACCTAGGAAAACTGAATAACTCACCAAAATGGCTGACAGTCTCACCTTAAATACCATCTTCAGCTCTACACAAAGAAAGATCTTGGGGGTAGTGATTTGGGACTTCAAAGCTGAAGGAGGCAATTCGCATGGGGATGGAAAAGCAAATGTTTGGTAAACAAATGTTCCCTGGGCCCTGCAGAGAGGGTGGGACACAGAGGCCCTGCTGAGTTTCCCCCATCTCATCATGCTTATGTTCTTTGCAAACATCTCTAGTGATAGCTCTGTTCTTGGAATAGGCCCTTTATCTAAATGCTTTTAGGAATTCAAGGGGGAAGGAAAAGGAAAAACTTCCTGAGCCCTCTGGTTCTTAAAAATAATCAGCCTACATTAATCTTCATGTCAAAAAAATATATCTTAGGGTTGCAATTTTGCTCCTCTACAATGTGACATGGTATTTAACAGATAGCTCCACAGACAGACATAAAACTGCTCACAATTGACAGAAAGTGTTAAAAACAAATGGTTAAAATGTGCATGGGAAATGTAGCACTAGTAGACTTGGTTTAATAACAAAGCTAAATCTGAGACCTGAACACAAATCTGCCTAGGAACGCCTATGGCACAGAACACTTTGCTCAAATACATTTGAGCATTTCTGCTTTTTTTTAGTGTCTAATGAAAACATGAAATTGAAACTCGCTTGGTTGTGTCTGACTCTTTGCAACCCCATGGACTGTAACCCACCAGGCTCCTCTGTCCATGGAATTCTCCAGGCAAGAATACTACAGTGAGTAGCCATTCCGTACTCCAGAGGATCTGACCAACCCAGGGATCAAATCTTGGGTCTCCTGCATTGTAGGAAGATTGTTACCATCTGGGTCACCATGGAAACCCCGGTAAAATCACCAGTTGACTTTACAAGTCCATCAGGAGTATATGCTTAATTCACTTTCTCATATATTTTTCCCATCATTCAGTTACATCTTCCATTATATAGAACACATCTTGGATTTCCCTACTCTAGAATAAATTGCCAGAAAAAACTCTTCTCTTCACCCTCTGCTTCTAGGGACTGTATTTATTTCATAGACTTGTCAATCAATTATAGTTACTAGTGTTTCTTTTCTTTTCCTCTAGATCAGAGGTCAGCAAACTTTTTCTGTAAAGGGTGAAGTAGAAAAGAATAGCTTTATTGCTTTGCCAGGTAAAGGAAGACATTGCAGGCAAAGGAGGCCACAGTGGGCTAATGACCTCAAAATCATGTGTCCCATTCCAAGGGAGCTTGTGATGAGTTTTTTAGTAATGGTTCAAGGAGCAAGGGTGCTGAAAAGGATCAGGGTGCATGCAGGGCATGCTTTCCTTCAATGCACAGATCATCTGGCATCATGTGGTCTTATGAGGGGCTTCTGTGGTTCTCAAGTTATCAAACTCCGACTTTTTCTCTGTATTGAAGAATGTTTCATCAAACAGTTAACATCTCCCATTTGGTTGGGATTTTAGTTCCAGTAGAAGAACTCAAAAATATTGTTATATATATCCGTTGAGGAGGAACCAGGACCCTGCCCCAAGATTGCACTATTGTTTCTTAACTGCTCCTCCTTCTTCTCCTATCCCTTCCTTTCCCTGATTAGCAACAGTTTGAACATGCCCTTTGGAACTAGGAATGGTCATGGCGCCTGTGTGAAGCCGATTTCCTACAAACAAGAAACAGGGGAAACAGAAAGACTTTTGTGTCCAGGAACCCCACAAAGCCCTGCTCAGTTTCAGAAAGTTTTATATATAACAAAAGAGAAACCAAATTTCCACAAAATTTCAATTGATGATATTTACATCATCAAGTGTAGTAATAATGAGTACAAAATTTTATGTAGTCAGTTCAGTTAGTCAGTTCAGTCACTCAGTCGTGTCCGACTTTTTGCGACCCCATGAATCGCAGCACGCCAGGACTCCCTCCCTGTCCATCACCAACTCCCGGAGTTTACTCAAACTCATGTCCATTGAGTCAGTGATGCCATCCAGCTATCTCATCCTCTGTCGTCCCCTTCTCCTCCTGCCCCCAATCCCTCCCAGCATCAGGGTCCTTTCCAATGAGTCAACTCTTCGCACGAGGTGGCTGAAATATTGGAGTTTCAGCTTCAGCATCATTCCTTCCAATGAACACCCAGGGCTGATCTCCTTTAGGATGGACTGGTTGGATCTCCTTCCATGTAGTAGAGAACTACTAAGTAATGGGCTTGTGTATCTGATCTTGGAAAATGTCTTTTCACACAGATAGGTACTGCCAAATACTGATATCAGTCCAGAAGCATGTAGTTTTAACTCAATATATCTATCCTTAGAAGGCACGTGAAAAATTCTATTAGATTTTTTCTTCCTATCTGCCATTTAGGGTGATTACATTGAAGATTAATCATTCCTTTAAAAAATATTTATTTATTTGGCTGTGTTAGGTTTTAGTTACACCACTAGGGATCTTATGTTGTGGCACATGAGCTCTCTAGTTGTGATGCACAAGTGCAGTAGTTGTGGTGCACAAGTTTAGTTACTCCATGGCATATGCAATCCTAGTTTCCCGACCAGGGATTGAACCTGTGTCCCCTGAATTGGAAGGTGGATTCTCAACTACTAGACCACAAGGGAAGTACCAAAAAATAATCATTTATAATTAACAGTTAGTTAAACTCCTTAATTCCATATTTACTGCAACCCATTGAAAATGTGTGTGTGTGCACAGATGGAAATTTTGCTTATTTGAACTTCTAGAGGTCTGGAGTGTATATAGTAACTTACCATTACTTGTGATTCAAAATTTTGATTGTCATCAAAATGAGTTTACTGTAGTATAAATTTTGCATATAAGCACTCATTAACCTTACAATTTTAGACTGATTTATTAAGACATTATCAAGTTTGCAATAAAAGCTAACTGCCAGAGTGAGTCAGTATTCAATAATAATGGTCAAGGGAACTTCTAATTCAGCAAAATTTCAGTCTTGGCTTTGAGCTCAAAAATAAACCTTTGCCGTTTATAAGCCAATTTATATTCTAACTACTTATATGGTAGGGCAAGCCAGAACATTCAGTGTGCTGTTTAGATGAAAGTTCACAGAATGAATATCATTCCATTATCAATAGTGAACAAATTCATTAGTTGAATAACACATGATACACTCAAATATTTTGCACAAAATACCTGCTGATGTATAATATTAGTACAAATAAACATAGGCTTTGAACACCTTACATTGTCCCAAGTCTTGTGTATTTGTCCAGTTAAACTTTTTTTCTGTGCCACATTTATCTTACCCACCATTAATTATAAGGCACCTTAGAAGATTCTACATCAGGTTTTGTCAAATTCTTTGAAAATATTTTTCTCTACTCTGTTCAACACAATTCATTCTTCAGTCACTTCAAACTTGTTATTGCTTCCTCAAGTAAGTGTCATTAATTAAAAGTTGTTGGTAGCACCTGTTAACTGATGAAGAAGACAAGGGAAACCACCTAATATCATTTGCCTTAAAAAAAAAATCACCATTAATGTTACTCTCAATGTGGTGAGATGCTAATAGTTTTAAGTTTATTTTCTCTAGACCTGTTTCTTTGGTTATCTAAAGAATCCTGATTTAATAACTCACATCAGTAAGTGGTTCTCTCTGATTGGGTAACAAAGGAAACTTTCAGAAACTAACTTTTGTCACTAATTTTTATTTATTTTTGTGATGAAATTCTATGATGATATGCTTCATTTTAATTCCCTAATTCTTTTGTTGCTTTCTTGTGTGTTGGAATGTTGTGATGAGTGCTTAGATTGATAATATCAATGCGTATTGAATTATTTTTGTCACAGCTATAGTGTCAAAAGAGGAGAGTGAAAAAATTGGCTTAAAGCTTAATATTCAGTAAACTAAGATCATGACATCTGGTCTCATCACTTCATGGGAAATAGATGGGGAAACAGTGGAAACAATGTCAGACTTTATTTTTGGGGGCTCCAAAATCACTGCAGATGGTGATTGCAGCCATGAAATTAAAATAATCAAACTAGAACCTTTCTAACAGCATACACAAAAATAAACTCAAAATGGATTAAAGATCTAAATGTAAGACCAGAAACTATAAAACTCATAGAGGAGAACACAGGCAAAACACTCTCTGACATAAATCACAGCAAGATCCTCTATGACCCACCTCGCAGAATATTGGAAATAAAAGCAAAAATAAACAAATGGGACCTAATTAAATTTAAAAGCTTTTGCACAACAAAGAAAACTATAAGCAAGGTAAAAAGACAGCCTTCAGGATGGGAGAAAATAATAGCAAATGAAGAAACAGACAAGGATTAACCTCAAAAATATACAAGCAACTCTTTCAGCTCAATTCCAGAAAAATAAATGACCCAATGAAACAAAGGGCCAAAGAACTAAACAGACATTTCTCCAAAGAAGGAATACAGATGGCTAACAAACACATGAAAAGATGCTTAACATCACTTATTATCAGAGAAATGCAAATCAAAACCTCAATGAGGCACCATTATATGCCAGTCAGAATGGCTGCTATCCAAAAGTCTACAAGCAATAAATGCTGGAAAGGGTGTGGAGAAAAGGGAACCCTCTTACACTGTTGGTAGGAATGCCAACTAGTACAGCCACTCTGGAGAACAGTGTGGAGATTCCTTAAAAAACTGGAAATAGAACTGCCATATGACCCAGTAATTCCACTCCTGGGCATACACACTGAGGAAACTGGAACTGAAAGAGACACGTGCACCCCAATGTTCATCACAGCACTGTTTATAATAGCCAGGACATGGAAGCAACCTAAATGCCCATCAGCAGATGAATGGATAAGGAAGCTGTGGTACATATACACCATGGAATATTACTCAGCCATTAAAAAGAATTCATTTGAATCAGTTCTAATGAGATGGATGAAACTGAAGCCCATTATACAGAGTGAAGTAAGCCAGAAAGATAAACACCAAAACAGTATACTAATGCATATATGTGGAATTTAGAAAGATGGTAACAATAACCCTATATGCAAGACAGAAAAAGAGCCACAGATGTATAGAATAGACTTTTGGACTCTATGGGAGAAGGCAAAGGTGGGATGATCTGAGAGAACATCATCAAAACATGTATATTATCAAGTGTGAAACAGATCACCAGTCCAGGTTGGATGCATGAGACAAGTGCTCAGGGCTGGTGCACTGGGATGACCCAGAAGGATGGGATGGAGAGGGAGGTGCGAGGGGGGTTCGGGATGGGGAACACATGTAAATCCATGGCTGATTCATGTCAATGTATGGCAAAAACCACTACAATATTGTAAAGTAATTAGCCTCCAACTAATAAAAATAAATGGAACAAAAAATAAAAGTAAAAAAGTAAAAAAAAAATTAAAATTAAAATGCTTACTCCTTAGAAGGAAAGTTATGACCAACCTAGATAGCACATTAAAAAGCAGAGACATTACTTTGTCAACAAAGGTCCATCTAGTCAAGGCTATGGTTTGTCCAGTGGTCATGTATGGATGTGAGAGTTGGACTGTGAAGAAAGCTGAGTGCTGAAGAATTGATGCTTTTAGACTGTGGTGTTGGAGAAGAGTCTTGAGAGTCCCTTGGACTGCAAGGAGATCCAACCAGTCCATCCCAAAGGAAATCAGTCCTTCCAAT
>CM035303.1:58245114-58276129 GCA_020226075.1 Hydropotes inermis | reverse complement strand
AAGATGCTTACTCCTTTGAAGGAAAGTTATGACCAACCTAGATAGCACATTAAAAAGCAGAGACATTACTTTGTCAACAAAGGTCCATCTAGTCAAGGCTATGGTTTGTCCAGTGGTCATGTATGGATGTGAGAGTTGGACTGTGAAGAAAGCTGAGTGCTGAAGAATTGATGCTTTTAGACTGTGGTGTTGGAGAAGAGTCTTGAGAGTCCCTTGGACTGCAAGGAGATCCAACCAGTCCATCCCAAAGGAAATCAGTCCTGAATATTGATTGGAAGGACTGATGCTGAAACTGAAACTCCAATACTTTGGCCACCTCATGTAAAGAATTGACTCACTGGAAAAGACCCTGATGCTGGGAGGGATTGCGGACAGGAGGAAAAGGGGACGATGAGGATGAGATGGCTGGTGGCTGGATGGCATCACCGACTTGATGGACATGGGTTTGGATAGACTCTGGGAGTTTGTGATGGACAGGGAGGCGTGGCATGCTGCGATTCATGGGGTCGCAAAAAGTCGGACACGACTGAACTACTGAACTGAACTGATAGTGTCTTTGCAGAATAAACACAATTTTCATTTAAATGAAAGCATAATAATTCTTGCTCAACTGAGCCTTAAAACGTGATGTTCCAAACTCTTTATCACATATACTAAATCCACACATTTAAAAAATATAGTCAGTCAGTCCAGTCACTCAGTTGTGTCTGAATCTTTTTGACCCCACAGACTGCAACAGACTAGGCTTCCCTATACATCGCCAACTCCCAGAACCTACTCAAACTCATCTCCATCATGTCGGTGATGCCATCCGACCATCTCACCCTGGGTCGTCCACTTCTCCTCCCGGCTTCAATCTTTCCCAGCATCAGTGTATTTTCAAATGAGTCAGCTCTTTGTATCAGGTGGCCAACATACTGGAGTTTCAGCTTCAGCATCAGTCCTTACAATCAATATTCAGGACTGATTTCCTTTGGGATGGACTGGTTGGATCTCCTTGCAGTCCAAGGGACTCTCAAGACTTCTCCAAAACCACAGTCCAAAAGCATCAATTCTTCAGCGCTCAGCTTTCTTCACAGTCCAAATCTCACATCCATACATGACCACTGGACAAACCATAGCCTTGGCTAGATGGACCTTTGCCAGGGTCCAGCCTCAGCAGGATCCAGGGGTACCCTCAGGATGAACGGCGTCAGTGAGAGAGAGATGGAAGACACGTGAGACCAGCCTTGATAGGGCCAAGTCTGCGAGGGAGAGGGAAAGAGAGAGAGAGAGAGAATGACCAGACCGGGGTGTAGTAGGGTCTGGCAGAGTCTGGCAAATCTTTATTTTTTACTGTAGCTTTATATTCTAAGTTAGTACATTTTTAGGGGGAAGATAGTTTAATATTACATCAGCTTATCCTTCATGAAACCAGGGTGTTTTCTGGAACTTCTTTGTGAGATTCTTACACATTATCTTCTGGCCTTAGGGCCTATTGACATTTTGTGACCTAGGTGAAAGCAAAGCTGTTTTCCATAATCTATTCTTTAATGAACACAAAGGTCAGTCCTTTTGCAGAAGTTATCAGTTAAATTTATCTAAAAGGTTTATCACACAAAGACTCTGCAGCTCTGGTGAAGCAGCCCCTGTTTAGCATTCCTGGTTAAGATGAACAATTCTAAACTCTTATTTTTCTAAATCTTTAACCACTTTTAGAATAATATTTTTGTGTTCTCTAATAGGGCTTCCTCACCCCCGGAAGGGCTCTGTGCCTATTAGGGCCTTTTGTGTGATCAGGTTTTTTATGCTGTTTATGATTACGGTGTTGTGAGCAGTCCTGTGCATTAGTACGCATTTGCCAAGCAGGCTACAATGCCAGCAAAGGGGTCTAAATTGAAACACGCCTTTCATCCTGGATAATCTTATAGGATACCGCCATCTGGGGGACATGTTGATTAAAGTTCTAAGTTGATTCTATTTGGAGAGTGATAGGGGAATTCCTTCTACCCGTGTCACAGAAATTAGGGAGTAGTCTAATATAGCAAGCATCAGAAAGACAGAGACCATCTTTAAGGTGAGCGCCGGGACAGCTTTTCAAAATCCCTGAAGTCCTGATCTGCCTTGCTTGTCAGGCCTCCTCCTCATGATCTTGTCATGGGTGTGATCTCATGTGCTGGTTCCCGGCAGACCTTTGTTGGCAAAGTAATGACTCTGCTTTTTAATATTCTGTCTAGGTTGGTCACAACTTTTCTTCCAAGGAGCACATGCCTTTTCATTTCATGGCTGCTGTCACCATCTGTGGTGATTTTGGAACCCAAGAAAATAATGTCTCTCACTGTTTTCATTGTTTCCCCATCTATTTGCCATGAAGTGATGGGAGCAGATGCCATGATCTTAGTTTTCTGAATGTTGAGTTTTAAGCCAGGTTTTTCACTCTCCTTTTTCACTTTCATCAAGAGGCTCTTTAGTTCTTCTGTGCTTTCTGCCATAAGGGTGGTGCCATCTGCATATCTGAGGTTATTGATATTTCTCCTGGCAATCTTGATTCTGGCTTGTGCTTCATCCAGCCTGGCATTTCTCATGATGTACTCTGCATATAAGTTAAATAAGTAGGGTGACAATATACAGCCTTGACATACTCTTTCTCTATTTGGAACCAGTGTGTTGTTCCATGTCCAGTTCTAACTGTTGCTTCTTGACCTGCATACAGAATTCTCAGGAGACAGGTCAGGTGGTTTGATATTTCCATCTCTTTAAGAATTTTCCACAGTTTGTTTTGATCCTCACAGTCAAAGGCTTTGGCATAGTCAATAAAGCAAAAGTAGATATTTTTCTGGAACCTTCTTGCTTTTTCAATGAGCCAGCAAATGTTGGCAATTTGATCTCTGGTTCCTCTGCCTTTTCTAAATATATTCAACATTATTAAAACAGATAATATGCTCTCTGTCTTGAGAAAAATAAAATGGATAAAAAAATGTCTTTTTGAGATCATGATAATTATTCTGGGTTGGTATGCTACTATCTGTGTACCAATTCATAAATTCATTGCCATTTATAGAAACTATTAAATATCTTCCTATGATAAATAGCAAATTTGTGATGTGGTGGCACTTCCAGGATAGATTTTAATTTCAGACACTGTAACTTTGCAAATACAAGTTATTGAAGCCATTGAGTTGTAAAAGCATTGTACTGAAAGTGTCTGCAGCTTGAAGTTCATCCATTTAAATATTTTAAAATCACCCTCCACAATCCTAATCATATGTTTAATGGAACTCTTAAATGTAACACTGGTATATAAGCTTTGTGAAAAAAAGAATTCTCTTTTCTCTTGTTTATTCCCTTACCTAGAACTGTCCCTGTTGCATTATAAATTCTCAATAACTGCAATGTCTAGAAACAGATATTTACCCAGGCACTCTTTTAACTTACCTGTGTTTTATGCTTGTGTGCAGTGTACTGTTTTTCATTTTTAACAAATCATTTAACAAATATTTCTGTTTTTTCCCTCTTTAAAGCCAATGAAGGAAGTTGTACGATCTCACACACCCATGAAAGAAACAACTGCTGTGGAGATCTGGACTCATCCTCATCAGCAGGTTTGAAAGGAAACATGATGTTTCCCTTTAACTGATTTTTATGAATGTATATTAAAAAATTGTTATATTTCTCAATATATGTTCCTTGAAACTTCTTTAGGTGACTTTGCCCTCTATTCATGTGAAAATATGACTATAAATACCTATTTCTTCCTAGTGTGGTTCGATAATAATAGTGGAGGTAGTTTATTTGTTGAATCAGATGCAAGAATCACCCAAAAAGTATCTTCTAAATGATTGTTTCACTAATGTTTAAGTCTAGTCACGAGGTAGTGGGAGAACAACAACAACAGAAATTGAGAGCCACTGTTTTGTAGTATGACTTAAATTTAAGGTATATATGTGTGCATGCTCAGTTGTGTTCAACTCTGTGACCCTATGGGCTGTAGCCTGCTAGTCTCCTCTGTCCATGGGATTCTCTAGACAAGAATACTGGAGTGGGTTGCCATTTCCTCCTCCAGGGGAATCTTCCAGACCCAGGGATTGAATCTGGGCCTCCTCCATCTTCTGTGTTGGCAGGCAAGCTCTTTACCGTTGAGTCACCTGGGAAATTTAAGGTATAGGACAATTTGATTTTATGTTAATTAGGAAAATTTTAGTATGACCTCCTTGAAACAAACCAGTTTGAATTTAAAAAGAAATTAACCTATAAGCTATTTTTAAAGAATCCACTTTTACTCATCTCCATCAGGACTGCTCAGAATGCGACTGACAAAGCCAATCACATTTGTTTTCTTCATAGAGGCCTTAGAGGAATTTAAAAATGAAATGAGATCAATCTAAACATTTGTTTGTGATTTGTTATTCTGTAGCTGGTTTACCTAATGTTGCTAATAACATAGAGGTCCTGCCTCTGACCCCTTGGGTGCCAAATTAATAACCATAAATTACCCTCTATCCAGATATTTTCAAATATCTTTTACATGTTACTAAGGAAATAAATTTTTAAAAGGTAGTTACATAAATGTATATCTAGAGTATTAGAAAAACAACCCGAAAGGAATGAGGAGAGAATCACATTGTTTATTATTTGATGAGTGCTTCTGAAACTCATGGAAGTTATGTGTTCTATAATAATAATATCCTTAAATATTTTGCAGAGTTAATTTATGCTCTTTAGGAAGAGTTGCAGAATTAATGCATGCACTATTGGAAGAAATGATTAATTTAATAAAGTTCATTGCAACCCAGGAGCTGTCCAGATTCTTACTAGATATAAATTACTTGAATCCAAATTCATGAAGTTCTGCCAGATTTCAAACTTTGTACTCTTGCACTTCTGATCCAGTCTCAAGAAAACTGATGAGAGTGTAGAATACATGGTGATATAATCCACATCTATATACTTAATTAAGAACTTATCTAGTCTTCAGAATAGCAGTTTTGAGGAAAAGCACACAATTTTAAAATCTGTACTTTAAGGTCCAAAGATTTAAACTACTAGTGTGACATGAAATGGGCTAGGGTAAATAGATATCAAGTGAAATTAGACTTTGTTAAGTAAGACTCTTCATCTATGAATAATATATTGCTCTATCAGCAATATATTTTTCAGCCAGTTACTCCTGATTGTATTCTGCAGTATAATTAAGTGTACTAATTTCTTGCTGATTACTGATTCTCCTGTTCGTTTAAATCTTGTTAGACACACAGTTGTTTCTTATACAGTGTATTTTACTTGAGACTCTTTTATTAGGTAAATCTTGTAGGTATCTGACAGCTTTGGGTGTCCTTACTGCCTGAGATTTCAATTGAAATTTAAGATGTGTCATAGAGTGGTGGATTGCACTGCATACTATTACTATGAATATAATATAGATAGGGACTTTCCAGACGTATTTTTGGTAAACACTGAGCTAGCCTCTGAAAAATTTAAAGAAAACATATTTTATAAATAAGTTTTATAGTTCCTTATATTTAATAAGATATTCATTACTCAGTTGCAGGATTTCAAAAGCAACAATCTAAACAGAAACTACTGAAATAGAGTATAACCTGAAAATTAAATTATTTTTATTCCTCCACTGAAATCTGTAAACTCTTTGATAATGCTTCCCTCTGCCATTCGGATGACAATTAAGACTCATAATACAGACAGTGACTTGGAGGGTTTATTTCATTTAAATGGGCAAATACTGCAATGGTGTCCCATTAAGCAGAATTGTTCTTATCTGTAAAGTTCAACTAATTAAAGTAACTTGTGAACTGTGAAATAGTTCAACTTATTCTTTGAATAATGAAAATAAAAATGTAAGTGTTCATTTCCTTATAAGAAATAGCTTTATAAGTAAGTTTTTAGATTTTTGTTAGAATCTTTAGAAAATTCTGTATACAACTGGGGTGCATGTATTGAAATTTCAAGTTACATTTTTAAAAATTAACATGATTAAAAAAAAAAAAACATTGAAAAGAAAAGCAAATCACTCACAGTAGCTTTCCAGTATGTAGGGGACAACTATGAGGTCATAAATATTCACTGCAGCTAATATCCTAGCATCTGTGTAGTACTGGGGGACATAGAGAGCTACTCAGAAATGGTCATTTCCTAGTTTTGGACATGCTGTTTACATATGTCAATTCATGTGGAATTCTTATTTTTTTGTAATGAAGCATTTTATAATAACTTGAACTTTCCCCCTTGGATCATAAATTTTCCCAGTTCAACCACCTTTTCTGCCCCCTGACTCTTAGTAATTACAATGCTCAGCATGCAAGCAAGTCTAAAACTGAATAACATTCTGTCAAAAATTTAAAAGAAAATAAAACTAGTATATGTGGGAGGAGTCTTTTTATGGTTTTCTATGACTTTCAATAACAATGGCCTTGCTTGTGAAAAACTTCTAAGGATAGTCTGATTATGAATATAGACATTAACTTGGTTGCCACTATACTTCATTAAATCCAGATGTATTGTGATCATGACTTATATTCATTAATAAATAAGTGGCTTAGAACAGTAGTATTAGGAAACTGCTGTAGAATATGTGAGTGAGGAATGGACCCATTCAGGTCAGTTCAGTTCAGTCACTCAGTCATGTCCGACTCTTTGCGACCTCATGGACTGCAGCATGCCAGGCTTCCCTGTCCATCACCAACCCCCAGAGCTTGCTCAAACTCATATTCATCCAGTCAGTGATGCTATCCAACCATCTCATCCTCTATTGTCCCCTTTTCTTCCTGCCTTCAGTCTTTCCCAGCATCAGGGTCTTTTCCAATGAGTTAGTTCTTTGCATCATGTGGCCAAAGTACTGGAGTTTCAGCTTCGGCATCAGTCCTTTCAATGAATATTTAGGACTGATTTCCTTTAGGATTGAGTGGTTGGATCTCCTTGCAGTTACTTGTCATTAACTCCTCAAACCTTCACACCCATAGCTAGTGACTCAAGTCTCCCACAAAGAACACAAATGACCTCTGACACAGAAAGTAAATAAAATAGTGCAAACTCTATGAAGTGGTACAGGGAAAGAAGAAAAGTGTTGGGATGGCCAAAAAGTTCATTTGAGTTTTTCCATAACATCTTATGTACACATTTTCACTTTGGAAAGACGATGGAAGTCATGTGTAGCAATGGAATATATTTCTTTTATTTCACAAAATCTATATAAACGTTACTACATAGCAGGTAGCCTTTTAAGCAGTTAAAACATTGACTCATTTAATTCTCATTACAAACTTATAGCTATTATTAAGCATATTATTATTAACTCTATTTTGTAGATGAGGAAGTTGAAGCACTAAGAGATGCTGGAAAGTACCAAAGACAGATTGCAGATTTCCTGGGTCTGGCTCTAAAGCTCATCTTTGTAACAACTGCTTAATAATTTCTCACCAGGAATGAACAATGATAATGGAAGACGCTCCCTAGGGCAAGAGATATTTTAAAAGGAGTCTCTTTTTAGTGTTAAACTAGAATAGCTTTCTATTCAGCTAGAACACCTGCATGTATTTGCATATGATAAAGTAAGATGACCTCTTTATGATGTTAGAATGAAAATAAAAGAACAAAAAGACATGTGGATCATAAAGAATATGAGGTTTTAAAAATAATCAGAAAAATGCAATTTTTAGAAATATTGAATTTACAATGATAATCTTTAATGAAAATCTTTCTGCAGGATGAGAAAGGCTAATTAACAGTGATAGAATGTGAGAATTCCCATGGTTTTAAAGAATCACCTTGTAATCTTGAAATGGTGGCTAACATGATCATTAATTTGATATGTTAAAAGTAAATGAAGGAATTGATACACTAATCTTATATTTTACCACAGCATGGTTAGGAAATCCACAGGGCTTTGATGAATCGGTTTTCATAAAGTAAAATAAACTCTTACAATTCCTTCATATTTTAAATGGCCTATGATACTGATTTTTGTTTTGTTTTGTTTTGAAATAAAACAACACCAAAGGAAAGTTTAGGTGCTCAGGTCAATACTGGTGTCTTTGCTTCTCTTGCAAGGGAAAAAAAATAGATAATTCAAGAAAACTGCCTTCTTAGACTGTGTATAATTGAATTCTGAAATGTTAGAATACACACAGGCAGAATTTTGTATTGATTTCAATATGTGTCTACTCAGTGGGGCCACTTATATTTCTTCATTGGCAGCAAAAGTATCTTGAAAAAAAATCATCGGGGTCATGAAACCACAGAACAATTTCCAAAGTGCACATACCACTAACTTTCTTTAGTTGCCAACCTTGGTTTCATATCAGATGATGTTTTTGATAATGTTTTTAAGATATACACTAATTAAAAAATTTTCTTTTGAACCACACACTTCATAATTCATGTTTTCCTCAAAGCCTGAAGCACTTATCTTTTGGCTGGAAATTCAGGATGCTTTTTGTTGTTTTGGTTATTATTCCTTAATGTTGTAGATATAAAGTATATGTTCTATGGGGATGTAAGCTAATGATGATCATACAAGGATCTGAGATCAAAATTTTCCCAAAGCTTAATCTGGGAACTTTTGAGGTTTATTTTCATTCTCAAGGGTTATTTTGTGGAAAGCCTTAAAATGCCAAGCCGACTTCAGATCTAAGTCTTCACATAATAGGAAGCTTGGTTAAAAAAAAAAAAAGGAAACGAAAGAAAGAAAGAAAGAAATCAACATGCCTTGATGTAACCTTATATATAAGGCTTTATTTTCAGACATATGGAAAATATTCAGCTTTGTTCTGTGACCAGAGTCCTAGGAGTTTAGCCTTTGTCCTTGATCTTTAGTGGTGTGAGTACTTTACTTTTAATCATTAATGATTTTATTTTTAAGTGACTACTAAAGTCATCATGCTAGGTGCTCCACAGCAATTTCTTCCCCTTCTCCAGTTCCTACAGCAGCTTTGTTGAAGTATAGCTATAATATCTGCTTTTCTTAGTGAGGAAACTGGGGCTCAGAGAAGTTGAATAATGTGTGTAAGGCTACACAGGTTGTGTGTTAGAGGGATTCAAACTCTAATGTTCTGACTATAAAGTTCATGATTTTCCCCCAACCATACACTGCCTCCCATTCTTATGTTCATAGAGAAAGTCTCTTCAGTGAAACATGTATCCCACATGTGACCTGACATCCCACTGATTCCCATTGCATATTAGTGAATCTCAGCAGCATAGAAGATTTGTGCCATGTCCACAGATAAAATGCTTATAAACACCCATAGCAGATGAATACACACTGCAACAGATGGTAACCATTCTTCTGAAACTCTTAGACTACAAAATATTGACAATCAGTTTGAAAAATTGATAACTATGATGTTAATATCTACTGGTTATTAAGTTTTAAAGTAGAATATGAATATGGACCAAAAATACCATTTGGTATAATAGTAATTTTTATGAATGAAAAGTTTCAATTTTCAAAATATAAGAGAGAAATCAAGGATGAGTATACTTTTTATCATATTAATCATTTCTTTACACAGAATCTGGATTATGACTTAGCTTGCACATGAGTCCTCCAGCAATGTCTACCTCCCAAGCAAAATAAATTGGATTTATAATCACAGATGAAACTTTTTGATAACACTGAAATCACAGTGTTAAAATCTCATCACTTGGTGTACTCTATCATGTGATATCATAAATAAAGCATGTTGGGAATTAAATGTCGAATGTATGAGAAAGGGATACACATCAAATTAGGCAGGGTAGAGTTGGGGACACTGTTCAGGGTGAAGGTATGATCCTTAAAAGTGAGCTGTCAGCAAGCAAGTTAAAATGCCCAAGGGGGAATATGATAAACTTGGACTAACTTTCAGAAGCCAGATGTCCTGAACTAGTGGGAAGGATTCTGTAGAAAAGATATTTATGTAGTGCTGGTAATTCATGGTTAGGCAACCATATTATTGGATTCTCTTTATTGTAAGACTCCAGCCGATGGCTCTTCCATCACTACATGTGAAGCTTGGAGTCGGTGATAAAGCATATGAATTTGTTTTCACACCTGTAATATGAGGATGTTTATATCATTCTTATAGAATTGCTATGAGTGTTAACACAGTAGATTCTAAAGCAGGCATGCAATAGATGATCAATAGCAAGATATTCAATTCCTTTTCATTTTTCTACAATCCCATCTAAAAATTGGAAAGTAAAACAAGAAGTTAGAGAAAATTCCACGTATATGAGTTAACTGAGTGAAACTGGCAATAGCAAACATGGACATTCAGTTCCCATGGCCTGTCCTAGTATGTGACACTCTGCACTTAGGTAGTAAGATGACTGAGCGTCTTAAAATACTCCCGTATATGACACAGATAATTTCAGGGCCAATGTAGAGTTGGTTTTCACCTCCTACAGTTCAGTGGGCTAACAACCTTCAGAAGTATTTATAACAGAAAACTAGATAATTGCCAGAGACATCGTCTTTCATTCCTCTTCATTTTGATAGCAGATATACTGAAGGGAAAATCCCAGTTAATTCAAGTTTATATATTATTTTCTCAGATCAGCATGAGATTATATGCTTAAGAGATTTCCTTTTAGCTAATCTAAAACTATCATAAGCAAATTAAAGAAATCCTATTAGAAGAAGCACTGCTGAGTTTGCACAGGTTCATAGTAACAAGTATATATGGTCCCTAAGTTACTTGATCTACCTGCTGATATAATCTAGAATTAAGTTAAAAATTCATAAAAAAAATAAAGAATACACATGTATGTATGACTGAGTCTCTTCGATGTACATCTGAAATGATGACAACATTGTCAGTTGGCTACACACCAATACAAAAGAACAAAATTTAAAAAAAAAAAACTTTTCAAAATCTCATCTATAGGTCTAATTTATTACCTAATCATCAGACCAATTGTTGATTGCTACCATAAATGTGGAAAAAAACTGGAAACAGTTTATGCCACACTTATGCTTTGTATATATGCACATATACTTCTTTGGTGGCTCAGATGGTAAAGAATTTGTCTGCAGTGTTGGAGATCTAGGTTCGATCCCTGGGTATATATGTGAGCTTCCCAGGTGGTGCTAGTGGTAAAGAACTCACCTGCTAATGCAGGAGATGTGAGAGATGCAGGTTTGATCCCTGGATGGGGAAGACCCCCTGGAGAAGAGCATGGGAACCCATTCCAGTATTCTTGCCTGGCAAATCCAATGGACAGAGGAGCCTGGCCGGCTACAGTCCATAGGGTCACAAAGAGTTGGACATGACTGGAGTGACTAATGCACATGCTTACACACATACTCACACACACACAGAACATATACTGTTTACAATCTATAAAACATATAGAACATCACATTCCTTAATGTGATGTTTAAGTATTTCACTTCATGAATTTGACAGATAATCTAAATAGTAAATCTGTCATTCCAGGCCTTATTTGTTTAGAATACATTCTGTTTCACATGTAACAATGTCAAATTGCTCCATTTTATGTTAGTGCCCAAATGTCAGAGAAGCAATGCTAGAGCAACTTAGCAGTTTACACGCTTCTGACAGTAAAGATTTCCCTTTTTTCTTTTGTTTTCTGTTTTCTTTGACTTTGCGGTAGCTAGCCCTTCTCCCCTGCTGCTATTTTCAGCTCTAATTCCTATTAGCAAACATTGTAAAGCATCTTGATCCCTCTGCAGTTGTTAGCCCTTCTCTGTGATATAAAGCTCTTATTTTGTTAACTAAAGTTATTGAAAAATGAGTAGGGCAACAGAAGACTTTATACTCATATTGAAACTCTCACCAGGTTTCTACTGAAGATCTTTGGTCAGATTTGAGTTACCTTAGAATTTATCAGAGTGAGTTTCCAAATATATTTCATCTATATGTTCTTTATGATAAAGCTGCAAAAGCACACCTGGAATACTGCTGTAAAACTCCCACTCCTCTCACCTCTCCTAGATTTCTCCTATCTGTCTATTCTCAAAGAACTACTGTATATTTCATCCTAAATTGCAATACTGATTGGAAGGTCCATATGGAGGGTCTTACTTTAAAAATCTTCAACTGTGTCCCGTTACTTACTGAAAGAAATTTAGTTACAGTCCCATGTTTCCATGTTGTTTAAAATTAATTAATTAATTTTAATTGGAAGCTAGTTTCTTTACAATATTCTAGTGGTTTTTGCCATACATTGACATGAATTTGCCATACATTGCCATACATTGACATGGGTGTACATGTGTCCCCTGCTTCCAAACCCCACTCCCACCTCCCTCCCCGAACACATGAGTCAGGTCTAATAAGGTGGATTAAACTAGAGCCTATTATACAGGCTGAAGTAATTCACAAAGAAAAGCACCAATATAGTATATTAATGCATATATATGGAATTTAGAAATGTGGGAATGATAACCCTATATGTGAAACAGCAAAAGAAACACAGATGTATAGAATAGTCTTTTGGACTCTGTGGGAGAAGGCGAGGGTGGGATGATTTGAGAGAATAGCATTGAAACCATATTTCTATGTTTTGACCCACACTTTCTTTCTGGTCTTTCTACACATTTCTTTCTGGCTCATTGCTCAATGCCTGCCATATGTTCCAATCAAACTAGACTCTTTACTCTTCCTTCAGTTTTCTTATTCCCCCTACCTGTTTGTTTGTATCTATTTCTCCCTTTCCAAACAATGTTTCTCCCTTATCGCCTCCTGTTCTGAACCACTGGCATAGTGCTCATCTTTTAAGGTACCATGTGAAATGCTTTTCAGTTCACCCAATTGACTATTACCTCTCCATTTTCTGAGCTCCCATAGCACTGTGTATGTACCTCTCAAGCTTTTTATGACACACAGGCTTACATTTCAAATATTTGTGCTCACATCTTCTTCTCCCTCTATAGTGTTAGCTCTTTGAGAGCAAGGATGGATTTCAATTCATTACTCCATATCTAGTACTGTATCTTGAATTCTGTAAGAGTTCTCCAGTGAGAGACAAAATATTCTCCCCCACTTAAGGACTGGTATTCACTTACACTTTTCTTCTAGGCTTCCCAGGTGGTGCTAGTGGTAAAGAACCACCTACTAATGCAGGAGATGAGGTCATATATCATATTAGATTAGAGTTTGCACATTGGAGTCAGAAAAGTCTGAGTTTGAATATCAGCTTTGCCACTGACTAGTTATGTAATATTTGCCAAACTGTTTGATAGCTCTGAGTTTTATTTTCATTATTTATCATGACAATACCAATACATTTCTTTTATCAGAAATTGATTATGCATAACCTATTTAAATTACTTAGTACAATGGCACATTGTAAATATTCAATAAAAGTTAATTTTATGTATGAATGTGTTGTGACTTTGTGTGTGTGTACAGTTTGATTGTTTGAACTCCAGGCCACAGATCAGTGTTTTCTATTTTAGTGCAACATTGTTTATTTCTTAATCCATTTATTCTCAAAAAGTCCATGCTGCTCTATCTTTCAATGTATTTCATCTCACAACGTGGTTTCCATTTTTGTTTTAAAGTCTCCAAAGAGGAGGATTACTTAGCCTCTAAAATAACTAATTCATTAAACTCTGCCCTTCTTTGGCAAGGGTTCAAATCATAGGACATAATAGAACAAGAGACCCAAGAAGCAAAGCTGCCTTTCACTTTCTATCATCATCACTGCTGCTCTTGAGAATTCCATCAGTCTTCCTGGTAGTGAGGCTAAATCTGAAACATGATCAAATGAACTCTGCTGCTTGGAGACTTCAATAATTGACATCCTAATTAAAGCTACATTTGAAAAATCAACTATAACTAATTTGCTCAGTGCTATTGAGTGATCTCTTAATATATTCCATAAAATCATTTTGGGGGTGAATTATTTCTAAAGTATCTGTTTATATGTGAGCTACTCTTTTTTTTTCCATTTATTTCTATTAGTTGGAGGCTAATTACTTTACAATATTGTAGTGGGTTTGTCATTCATTGACATGAATCAGCCATGGATTTACATATATTCCTCATCCCAATCCCCCCTCCCACCTCCCCCTCTACCCAATCCCTCTGGGTCTTCCCAGTGCACCAGGCCCGAGCACTTGTCTCATGCATCCAACCTGGGCTGGTGATCTGTTTCACTATAGATAATATGCATGTTTCGATGCTGTTCTCTCGAAACATCCCACCCTCGCCTTCTCATACAGAGTCCAAGAGTCTGTTCTGTACATCTGTGTCTCTTTTTCTGTTTTGCATATAGGGTTATCATTACTGTCTTTCTAAATTCCATATATATGTGTTAGTATGCTATAATGTTCTTTTTTTTTTAAAGTCTATTTACAATAACTTTTGATGGGCTATGATACCAAAGCAAAGTAAATCTGCTTTTCTTTTTAAAGTTTTAATTTTCAGATCTGCTTTGTTCAGTTTTACTATTACAATGTCAATTTAGGCAAATTATTTGAGTCTGAGATGCTTTTTTCTAATGCTCATACTCACTGATGAATCTTTTTTTTTTTTTTTCTTTCTGGCTTACTTCACTCTATATAATGGGCTCCAGTTTCATCCATCTCATTAGAACTGATTCAAATGAATTCTTTTTAATGGCTGAGTAATATTCCATGGTGTATATGTACCACAGCTTCCTTATCCATTCGTCTGCTGATGGGCATCTTGGTTGCTTCCATGTCCTGGCTGTTATAAACAGTGCTGCGAGCTACTCTTGTACTCTGTGGATTTACAGAAATGGGAACCCTCTTGCTGGGCATTAATACTGAAGGTACACAAATAGTGATCTGTCTTGCCTCTTTAATATACATGTATTTGGACCATGAGAGATAACTATAGGACTCTTGGACCATTGTTTTTTCAATTTTATTGAGATATATGTAACTGACATGTGGTCTTCCCAGGTGGCACTAGCCGTAAAGAATCTGCCTGCAGGAGATGCAAGAGACGTGGGTTCTATCCGTGGGTCGGGAAGATCCCCTGAAGGAGGACATGGCAACCCACTCCAGCATTCTTGCCTGGAGAATCCCATGGACAGAGGAGCCTGGAGGGCTACAGTCCATGGGGTTGCAAAGAGTTGGGCAGGACTGAGCGACTGAACTCAACTGACTTGTAACTTTGTGTAAATTTAAGATGTGCTTCATGCATAGAGAAAATGAGCTGTTGTAAGGGTGTATCTTTAGTGTTCTGATGCAAGGAATAAGAATGGCAACACCTCTGCATCCCAGCCCCTAGCCTCCCTTCCCCATTGACCACAGGAAACCTGAAAAAGTATCTAATCAAAGTACGTTGAGAGTTAAAGCAAGATGAATAATTAGTCGCACATCTGTGCTGACTTTTGAGGTAGTAATGCTTATTAAAGGCTTCTGATACTTGAAGGCAACACTGAGATCACTTAACCAGCATAGCATGTCTCTTCCCTAATGCCCTAAAGATATGGTAATAAAGAATATTTATAGGGAAAGGATGATACAAAAATATTGCAGACTTTTTGGATCCTTGAAGGCATTTAATACGTGCACTTCAACAAGAAAATAATTAAATGAACAACTCCAGCAACTCCTTAAAAGTGGCACTTAATCATGGAACACATGCCTTAGGTATCATTTACCTTAGCTCTGTCTAAAATGTTTGTTTTGGCTAATCAAGTATGCTTTGAGAATTCTGTGGGTGTTCTCCACCAACACAATTGCCTTTCCTCTTCTCCCTTGCATCACCTCTGAGTGTTAGGCATTGTTGTTAATATGTAGCATGGAAACATATGGAGCTTCTGTTGATATTTTTTCTATTACAACAACTCTTAAAAGCTTTGTTGTTAGTTTGAAAAGGAGTTTTACAGCATATCAAATGCAAATTATTTCTTTTAATAGTCTAATAAAAACATCTTTGAGAGTTACCTCTTCTGAGGCAATATAATTTACACATGTACAAAATGCATTTTGCTCTAAATGAAGGTAAATAAATAATTTGTGCCATATGTCCAACTCTCTGTTTGGTATAATATTTTCCAAAATAAGCTGTTTGTACTATTTCTTTCTTACTTTATTGTCACTTAACACAATAATAAATCAAAAACAGCATTTATTGAGTGTTTAGTTTGTGAGAACTCCTGAGGCAAATACTGGTAGTATAACCATGAGAAAGAAAAAAGAAATGCAAGCTTTGTCTTCCAGTAGTTTACAGCTTAGTAAGAAAAAGGTGTGCTAACCACTAATTATAAAATAAAAATAAATAGGTGCTAAATATTTGAATAAGTAACAATACTATGGACATGGGAAAATGATTGCATTTGACTAGGAGTAGAAATAAGGAAGGATTTATGGTTGGCGGTGACATTGGAGCTGGAATTCAGAGTAGGATGATGAGAACGGGATTAGGATTAATGACATATTTGTTAATTTTCTTTTAAAGCACAGTGCTTCGTATTCAGTTTACCCTCAATCAGCAGTAATAGTTATTACTTCACAACCTCACACAGGTGGTAGAGTTGGAAATCAGATCTCCCATTTTACTTTCTTTCTACAATATTTTTGTAGAATAATTTTGTAAATTAAATACTGAATTTCTTTCTACAATGTTTCTTTCTCTGAATATAGTATGCTCTGATTAACAGAGCAGTCTCAATATCAACAGTAAAAAAGAATAATTTTAATTAGACCAATTTTATGTTGCACTGGATTACCCTGAGAAGCTTCATGTGTGGGAACAAATACATGAGGGAAATAGATTAAAGATCAAAAATCATTCTTGACTGTCAAGTACTGAAAGGTTAGTTTAATCTCAAATTCAGAACTCAAAATGACCTTTTAGAAATGTTAAACACAACACAACACACACACACACCCTTGTATTTTTTATAATATTTTTATTCTGAGCTATTATTATGGAAGTACATAAAAAAATCAGAGATTAAGAGGCCAAGACAAGTAAGCTCTCAAGTGGCCTATACGTTAAAATTTTAATCCTTAGAAAAAAAAAATTTGAAGCAGACAAGGAAATGCCCCCAGTGTCTTTCTGTCATACACATGGACCCACACATAATATCAACTTCCCTGCAAGGAGTGGACTTAGAACTGCATTTGAATTTTATTCCTTGACATTTCCCCAGCTTTCCTCTGCTTCTTTCATTTCATTGACAAATGTAACACCTGATCCTTGCATTGATCTTGTGAAATATGCTAGTTTTAACTCCTATTTCTGTTTTTTTTTTTTTTCCTGGAATTACTTAGTATGTAAAGATCTATAAACTTGATGCAAATTTCAATAAATTGTAGTCATTTATATTCACTCAAGTATATTTTCTGTTCAGAAATATATTCTCTAAGATAATGTGATAATGCTCCTGGTTATGGCTCATAATCCTAACGCTGTTGGGTTTCCTGGCACATATTATTATTTTTTTTAATTTTTAATAAATGAACTTGTGTCTTTTGTTTATTGAAATAATGTACCTTTGTGGTTGTATAGTCTGTTTTATATCCTCCTGAACATGATTATTTTTAAGGTGAAATACTACCTAGACTTAAATAGTATCACTGTGGGCTTTTAAAAATCAAAACTGTAATTCAGATTGTTACATTTCTACGTTTCTGTACTCCTTGGGGAGAGAAACTAATATGTTAGTGGGGAGGTTTAATAATTCAGACCATGAGAGCTTCACATTTATTTTTCTTCTTTCATAGATGCTCTAGTGTAGACGCTATTAAGATACAGTAAAAACCTATAGAAAAATTCTGCTAATCATTACAATTCAGACAATGAAACAAGTATATTCCTATAACAATGAACATGGAGAACATTGCTATATCAAAGGGTGAAAATAGATGTATATCTTTATAAAAAATGATTGTGTCCTTAAAAGTGAAACTTGTAAACAAGCAGTTATAACGACAGTAAAAAATATAACGTAATAAAATAAAACACAAACTGACTGAAAAGGGACATGAAAAGCTGTATTATACCTGCTACTTAAAAACATATCCATTTATTTACCTTCCCATTTTGGTGTTGTCAGTGTTCAAGATAATGTAACCTTATCAATGGTTCTTCTCTGGTAGCTCAGCTGGTAAAGAATTCACCTGCAATGCAGGAGACTCCGGTTTGATTCCTGAGTTGGGAAGATCCTCTGGAGAAGGGGTAGGCTACCCACTCCAATATTCTTGGGCTTTCCTGGTGACTCAGTTGGTAAAGAATCTGCCTGCAATGTGGGATACCTGGGTTTGATCCCAGGGTTGGGAAGATCCCCTGATGGAGAGCATGGCAATCCACTCCAGTATTCTTGCCTGCAGAATCCCATGGACAGAGGAGCCTAGAGGGCTACAGTCCATGGGGTCGTAAAGAGTCAATCTTATCAACGTACAGCCATGGCGATCTAGATTTTTATTTTCTGGTGCCTGCTAGCAAATTGACATTGAAACTTATGTTAAGAAATCTCACAATTAGTTTTCTGTTACCCTGTAATACTCAAGCAATAAGTATGTACTGATTAATTGAATGATCTAGTGACCTCAAAGAAGTTAATGATGTTGTTGTACCAAATGCACCAAATGTTGTGACCATGCATTCCAGGAAACAAACTCACTCAGAAGGATAATGCAGATAGTGGAGTGCAGTTTATTACACCGGGGGGCCCAAGGCAGAGTCTCCCCTTAGCCAAGGATCCCAACCAGTTTTTGTGAAAACCTTATATACCCTAAGTGTACATGCTCAAACCCACCTCCCCAAATTCTCTGAAACTAGTCTGGACAAAGAAAAAGAAAGGTATAATCAAAGTTAACCCGTGATTTGTATGCCTTAAGCCTAGGTAGGTAACAGTGGGCAATTATCAATAGGCCTGTGGTCACACCCAAATAAGCATAATAGAATTTATTGTTCTATCCAGTTACACAGATAATTAGGGTATTCATTTATGTGATGCAGAGTCTAGGTATGAGCCCTGGGGCTCTTCCATCTGGGGCCTCTGGTTTTCCAGTTGGTATGTCGTTTCCATAGATACTGGGCATATAGCTCAAAGTCCATAGTCTGGCCCAAGAAGAGTCCTGCTTTCAGGATGGAGCTTGTTCTGTTTGTTTCCTCCTCCAATGTTTTTAATGTTCTCTAATAAATACTTAGAAAATGCTTAAAATCCTGGCAAGAGAGAGAAAATGGGTACTTAAATTTTGGGGTTCACATAGTAAACAAGAAAATGAAATGCTCATTAGTTATTTGATGTACTGTTACATCAAATAATTTAAGTATTATTAACATAATATAATTAAATAATATAAGAACTATTGGTACTAGTCTTATAATAATATAGGAGCATGTTATAGGCAGCAAACATGTTTTGTCACCTCTGGTACTTCTTTCACATATCAATAAATTCCTGTGATTCATGCTACAGAAGAGGTAAAAGTAGCTTGTTGAGTGAATAGATATTGAATTTAAGGAAATTTACTGTAGAGATACTACAATTTGTGCAAACTTTTGCAAAGAGAATTTAAATAATCTGTACTTAATCCAAAAGTCTTTAGGTTGAACTGCTTTTTAAAGGAGAGGCTACCATATATGTACCAACTGGGCTCAGAAATAAACTAAATAAATGATGTAATCAGAAAAGAACACTAACTGAAGGAATAATTTAATTGTCCCAAGAGGAGGGACTGAGAATAGACTTTTATTTTAGTGGATCTCTCCTACCTTTATTATTTTTTTATTAAGATTAAGCTATTTAATAGATAAAAAGAACAAACTTAAACTTTTCTCTTTGAGGCATAGAACTTAAGGCAATGATATAAAAGTAATAGAAATAGACACAGAATCTTAAAAATTCTTCATGAATTCAAATTTCTTTTATGTCTAGACCGTGTTTGGAAACATCCATAACTGGCACCGCTATTCAAACATCTGACATCTTACACAATGCCTAAGAAATTTGAAGACCTGCTTTTTTCTTTGGGGCTTCAGTTCAGCAGCTTTGGTACCTACAATCAGTTAATTTATGCATACTAAGACTGAGATCAAGTAACTTTGAAGATTAAATATGAAACAAGGATTTAGCAGAGAGGACTTCCCTTAGTTTCTCTTTCCTCCTTTAATAAATGTGTTAACATGAGAAGGTAATGGTTTAAGTCACACTCAAATGGGAAATTCAGAAACTGCTTTTGAACTGCCAAAAGAAAATGGATCCAGGCAAGGAGACCTCAGGGTATCTCTAAGGTCTGCCCCTAAGATTCTATTTGTATTCAAATTTGAAAGCAGGAATTCTGCATTTACTCCCTCTCCATTGAATTCACGGAGAAGGAAATGTCAACCCACTCCAGTATTCTTGCCTGGAGAATCCCAGGGACAGAGAAGCCTGGTGGGCTGCTGTCTACGGGGTTGCACAGAGTTGGCCACGACTGAAGCAACTTAGCAGCAGCAGCAGTAGCCATTGAATTCAATTTCATTTTGGGGAGGCAACAAAACACACTTCATGCTTAAGAAACTTTAGCTTTGTAAACTGGGAAACTGAAGTTTGAATCTTAATTCGGCCTTTACTAACTACACAACAATGGACAAACTAGTTAATTTCTCTAAGTCTCAGTTTTCTCATCAGTAAAATGGAGATGGTAATACCATACTTGCTGCAGAGGGCTGTTGGAAGGATTAAATTCAACAATACATGTCAAAAAATTGGGCCAGTGATAGGACACAGCAAAAGTTCTAAAACTGCAGCTTTTATTGTTCCTTAAATCTTTTTACTTAACATTTAAAAAGGGATATTATATGGCCGCTTGCTCTATTTACTTCCAAGGACAAGTAATGGCTCTTTTTCCCCCACTGAAAAGTGATGATTAACTCCTTCGTTATGTGAGACCTTATCAATTCTTATAAAGATCTCACTCAAAGCAATTCATCAGATTTTCAGATGTGCATTGTATAGACTAAGGGATATACAGATGTTCAAAAATTAATTCTTTCTTACAAGAAACCTATGCCTTGAATGGGTATTTCTCTCTCTGTCAGTTGTGTTCAACTCTTTATGACCTCATGGACTGTAGCCTGGCAGGCTTCCCTGTCCATGGAGTTTTCCAGGCAAGAATGCTGGAGCAGGTTGCCATTTCCTCCCACAGGGGATCTTCCCTATCCAGGGATTGAACCCGCATCTTTTGTGTCTCCTGCACTGGCAGGCAGATTCTTTACCACTGTGCCACCTGGGAAGCCCCAGTGTTACCAAGCAAAAGTTTGTGTGCCCAATGCACAATGAGGTCAAACAAACCAAAATGCTAGCGTTTTGGAGCAAAGAAAATTTTATTGCAGGGCCATGCAAGAATATGTGGCTTGTTCCCCAACAATCAGAACTCCCCGAAGAGTTTCATCAAAGCAGTTTTAAAGGCCACGTGAAGGAGAGGCATCCCAGCATATGTGATCATCTCATGAACAATTCTGATTCCTTCAGGGCAATTGATCCTTAGGAACTACATGTTCATGACCACCAAGTAGTTAATTTCTTCCCTGTGGTGGTAATTTTTAGCATCTGGAAAACTCCAGAAATATACATGTGATACTATTACCTGAGTACTTTAGAGAGGAGCTATAGAAGAGGATATGGGGGAAGATGTCTGTCCTGGGAAAGTCCCATAGGATCCTGCTAGGTTACAGGGAGAAAAATCACATTAAAAGCCACAAGTCTGCTTTAATTAAGTGCTAAAATTTTGCATTGCAGAGTTAAAGTAGTGTAGGAGTTACAGACTGATGTGACTGATAGTTGCTATAGCATCCAGTAAAGCTTCTTAGAAAAGGTGAGATTGGAGCTGGGACTTCAGAGATGAATATGATTGGATAGGAAAAAAGAAAATGAGAATATTCTAGTGAGTTCTAAAATGAGGAAATTGTCAACAGCATGAGTAAAGTTGTAGTAGGAGGAAAAAAATGGCATCTGTGGAGGCCAGAGTAGCAATCAGATCATAAGGACAACATGCAGTAGCCATTAGGTCCCTCCTCATTTTGCCACGATCTCATTTTTTTCCCCAGACAATTCCCAAAGATAACTGAGTGGTAGGATTGCTTGGCACAGAAGAATTTAAACTTGTTTTCTTCCCTGCTAAGTGATTCTGAAATATAAATGCTAACACCTAGAGAGCTGCACTTTCAGCTTAGTGTGTGATTCCATTAGGGAGCCATTAATACTGTCAAGATGCACTAACAGCCCAGAGTGGAGAAAAAGACTAGACTTGAAACTTCCATGACAGCACCTGAAATAAATAGTCAGCTTATATCAGAAAAGTGACAGCATTGACATAAGTTTTTTCTGGGTACAATTATATCATAGCTTTTCCAATTTTATAATAACTCATTAATTATTCAGGCCTTGACAAGTCAAAAATCAGATTTTAATGTTTATTCTGGGTAAATTGAAATAAAATAAAGAAGTAAGTTGTAATTTAACATATTTATTTATTAGAGCATGACCTCAGTTGCTATGCTGCCTAGGCCCTGGTATAGCCAGTGAGCAAAGTTATATGATTTTTGTTTTACAATCTTACTTTATTGAAAAATAGTTTCTGGCCACCCTAAAAAAGATTTCTAAAAAAAAAAAAAGAAGCCTAGCTAGGCACAGTTTACAATACATATAAAAGAGTATTAAAATTGCTTTCAAGTAAAAGAACTTAGAACTGTTGGTGACTTTTTTTAAACTAACGTACTATTGATCACATTGGATAATTAAAGTCATTGGAGGGTAATCACAGAAAATTTGGATAATCTGAAAGTGAGAATATCCCATCTTTGTAAGGCAAAAATCTTATTCATATTCTGAAATTATACTTATGATAAAAATAATTGAGAACAATTTTAAGTATAAGGGAAATTGAGAACAATATCCATGTACAAAAATAATTTGCTTTTTTTATTTTTTGCAATTTGGACACCAGGTAACATAAAACATAACCTTAAGATAGTTTGAACAGGCATACTCACAGCATCCCTTGGAACTTACATTGTTGTCCCATTGTCTTATTTTTTTAATCCTAACTTTATCCTAAGGCATTTCTGTTTATGTGTATAAATTTATATATCTCTCATGTTGGAAGACAGGAGCATTTGTCTATCCAAATTATCTTGGTTTGGTGAATATGAATGCTGCTAAAGTGACCAATCGAGTTGGTGTCCAGGGAAATTGTTCCTTTACTTTTCAGTGACAAAGAGACAACAGGAAGAAGTTGCTATACAACTTGCAGAGCTGTTGACGAATGTTCTGCCACTGTCAGCAAATATTCCAGAGAAGTCATACACTGCAGGACATTACAATTTGATTCTCTGTTGCTAGTCTTACCACAAGAGAAAATGGCTTTGCAGAAAAGTGATGAAGTACATTTGTCACTGTTTCAGGGATTTCTTATTTTCAATCTGCCACAACTATAGAATATAGGCTGAAAGTACAGAAGGTAGCAACAGGGAATAAGCAGCAAACTCACTGCAATTCTTCACTAACATCTGCAAATATGGAGAACAAAGATAGTACCTTTAGACATTTTTCAATAAACGCTTCATTTCTAGTAGAGAATTTGTCTATGTATAACTGGTAACTTAGACCAAAGTAAAAATAGAAAGAGGATTCTAATTTTCTTCATTAATTCTGTCTTAGTAGAGAAGAGAATTTTTTTCTTCCTTTGTTCTCCCAAATATGCCCATTTTGAGGTAAGTAAGTAAGTAAATATCAGTTGCTCAGTCGTGCCCGACTCTTTGCCACCTCATGGCCTGCAGCCCACCAGGCTCCTTTGTCCATGAGATTTTTCCAGGCAAGGATACTGGAGTGGGTTGCCATTTCCTTAGAAGAGAATTAGATATAAGCTTTTCACTGTTTACTAACTGAAAAAGTATGCTATAGAGGAATTTTTTTATTTATTTAAAATAATTTGTAGTTCTTCTGTGTAATGTTTGATATTCTATAACTTAAGGTCTAAGAAAAAAAAAAAACTCCAAATTATCTTGAAGAATGAATATCCCTGAAAATCTCTTTCTCTTTTCCCCACTGTTATTTCAAACAGTTCTTATAATGGCAATAAAAATGTCAGCAGGAGTTTACGTTGGTGAACTGGGGAAATTCTATTCTGGATTAAGGTAACCAAGTGCCAGGAGGCTTATTATTTGTATGAGGCCTGCAAGGCCTTTAATATGTTTATATTTGCTCTTTGTAACTGTGTAGAGATATAGTTATATACAACTACAGCTAAATATGCAGTTTTCTGTTCTTTAGTTATTAACAGTAGCTGAATGAGAATGTTAGAAATGTGAAAGGCATCATCTGGCATGTGAAAATGCATGCAAAATAAGAAATAACTAGACATATGTCAATTTTAAGTTCTATGAACATGGACTAGTAAGATACACTTCTCCCCCAGGATGTAATTGGTCATGGGAAGTCCCAATTCATAATGCTGCATTATTTTGCAAAGCCTCATGGGGCCATAATGAAACTCTTGAGTACATCTTTGGGATGGAGTAAACAAAGAAGACATATTTCAAGTCAAATGTGACTAGGCAGACAAAATTCCAATGTAGGCTAGATAGTTGATTTGAGAAACTATGAGGAAGGCAAAGGTCCATATACTGCTCCAAATGTAATATCAGTTTTGTGAAAATAGATGGACGATTGCATTTGGGATTCACCCATTCTTTGACCATAATATATATCACAGATAATATTATTGCATGAATCAGGTGTCTCTGATGAAGTTTCTGTAGTTTAAGATGAACAATGGCAGAACGGAGTTATGGCAGGGGATATTATAAATGCTACACTAATTGTGTTCATTTGTCTTTAAAATAATGGAGTACTATGGTGAGTGGCAATAGAGGCAAACTGTAAAACAAAACTGCAAAACAAGAACTCTGTGCAGTCTAACACAAGAGGATATTGTCATGTACTGCACTGAACCACTAGATGGTGCACTCTGCAACTTTGCTACATGTCAAAATTTTAAAAGATACCCCAAATGCCCTGTGAATATAAAATATTAGAATTCCTTCTGAAATTCTTAGAAATATGGAGTATCTGTCTTACTTGTAACTCTCTAAAGGCTAGTGCATACAACTCTACTTGCCAATTAATATGATTTTGCTGCCCATAGGGGAATTACACATGGACATGTGTAAGTGCATACATTGACTTATTTTATTTTTTCCAGGACGTAGAGTTATATACAATGAGTCCAAGGTTGACAAGGAGTTTCTCAGGTGGTGCTAGTGGTAGAGAACCCACCTGTCAATGCAGGAAATGTGAGAGATGTGGGTTTGAGCCCTGGGTCAAGAAGATCCCCTGGAGGAAGGCATGGTGATCCACTCTAGTATTCTTGCCTGGAGAATCCCATGGACAGAGAAGCCTGGCACGCTACAGTTCATGGGGTCACAAAGAGTTGCAAGCAAGGTTAACAATGTAATTTAGAGACTTGCAACAAAGAAAAAGCTTGTTCATGCTGACATTCAGGCATGGCCTAAATATAGGTCAGTGTAAAATTTGACTTCATCTGAACTCTTTGCCTATTCTTATCCATTGCTTCTTCCAATTCCTTGCACCCTAAGCCCCACTTAATGCCTTCTAGAGCCTCACACAAATGTACTTTCTTAAGAAACAACTCACATTGTGGATTGATTCCTTATATTTGGTAATATACTACGGTAATAACCTATGGCTTCTTTGATTATGTTTATTTCTTTTTTTTTTTTACTGTCATACTTAGTACCTATTAGCACATAGTATTTCCTCATTTGTTTAATAAAACAGAAATTATTATACAGCTTTCTACATAATTTAATATACAACTCATATGTTCCTAGAACTGCATGTCATAGGCCTTGATAGTAATTTAGATGATTTTTTGTGCTTTCTTTGTCATGCAAAGTCAGAGCAAATTTCATTACTTGACTATAAAATTTAAATACCTATGAGCTATGGTAGTATATATTTCTCAGATCCTGATATTATAATTTTTCCATTTTTTTAAAATTTTCTCTATTTTATCCTGTGCTTTATTTAGTATAAGGGTAATTCAAATCATTGTTGGAACTAGTCATCTATTTGTGTGCTTTAGCACAAAGAGAAATTATTTTCAATTCTGAATTTTTGCATATATATATATTTATTTATTTAATTGTAACCAATGTAATAAAGAATATACATGGGTACTTTTGACTCTATAGAGTAGTTTTACTATCCACAGATATTTCAAGTGTGTTTGAATCTTAACTAGTAAAGGCTACTCTAAGTCGTTGATGCAAGAGCAGTGGTGTTTCAATTATACCTTTTTACATTCTTTACAACATACCTCATGCTTTTTGCAGTACTCATTGAAAGTCATTCTCCCAAATGAAAGAAAATTCCACATAATGGTTTCAATTTCCTATGTCAGTACTCACTTGGTTTAACAGCTTGACTTTTGTAGAATGATGCAATATTTCTAGACCTCATGTTCTAGGAGGTAATCATGTTCTAGGAGCCAAGACAACCAGATAATTCAATAATATTGTTATAATTAGTGTCTAAAATGGGAGATACACTTCTTTTCTAGGAAAAATATGTTCTTTTTAAATACATCATTTGCTTTTGATTGGCATAAACCCTAAAGCATTTAATAGTACAGTCTATATTTCTTGGGCTCCAAAATCACTGTGGACTGAGACTGAAGACATGAAATTAAAAGACACTTGCTCCATGGAAGAAAAGCCATGACAAACCTAGACAGCAAATTAAAAAGCAGAGACATTACTTTGCCAACAAAGGTTCATCTAGTCAAAGCTATGGTTTTTCCAGTAGTTATGTACAGATGTGAGAATTGGACCATAACAAGGCTGAGGCCAGAAAAATTGATGCTTTTGAACTGTAGTGCTGGAGAAGACTCTTGAGAGCCCCTTGGACTGCAAGGAGATCAAACCAGTCAGTACTAAAGGAAATCAACCCTCAATATTCATTGTAAGGACTGATGCTGAAGCTGAAGCTGCAATACTTTGGTCACCTGATAAAAAAGAGCCGACCCAGAAAAGACCCTGATGCTGGGAAAAATTGAAGGCAGGAGGAAAAGGGGACAACAGAGGATGAGACGGTTGGATGGCATCACTGACCCCATGAACAGGAGCTTGAGAAAACTCCTGGAGATAGTGAAGGACAGGGAAGCTGGGCATGCTGCAGTTTATGGGGTTGCAAAGAGTTGGACACAAGTGAACAACTGAACAAACAAGTGAATGGTGTGTCATAGTTGTACTGAGTTAAAAGTTACCTACAAAGAGAAGACTGGCTAGTCAGAGCATGCAGAGAAAGTGATAACTACATAGATTTGACAAGCTGATCTGGGACAGCAGCTGCCAAAATGGAGAAAGAAGGGCCTTGCCCAACCATACCAGAGGAGATTCAGAGGGCAATATTTTCTGCAGAGTTATCATTATTAAGGCATGATGGCATGTACTCAATGAAGATAGTTCAAACAAAGTACTCAAAACCAGAAAATATCAAATCTAATGTGTAAGGTAGTTTTAGCATACATCTTCCTATTGGCATTCAGCAAACTCATCATAGTTTTTCATTTTTAGGCCTTCTTTCCCAAGGGACTTGTGCACATATATGATGAGTATGAATTATACCATTTTATGACAAAGTTCACAGAATACATTTGTGTGTTCTAAATGAAACAATAAGTAATGTAAGGATTATCATTTATATTCTAGCTTCAAAAGCACTTTTTCTTTTTCCTATTGTGAGCATTTACATCTGGAGAAAGCTGTCACTTTTGTAAGTGGACCATGGAGGAGCCAACGTATTTCACTCAAGTTCTCAGAAGGAAGAATTTTTATCATTGGTTAAACCAATGATAAATGTCTTTCTTAAGAATTGGTGCATTAAAAGGTAATAAAAAGAATTCCTTTGCCTATGTATTGCAAAGGATAATATAAATATATATTTATTAATTATTTACCTTCAAATTATATTTTAACATATTAGGAAAGAAACTTCAGAAGCATGATTTTTTAATTGTAAGTACTCATTGATACAATAAGAAAAAAAAAGAAATACAAGCACAAAATGTATTCTTTTCTTTTTTATAGCTATATTACAGTCTAGAAATTCAGTAGCTTGCTTATATAGATGATTGTTGGTTGTATTGTTGGATTTTCAAAAATAACTCTGAGACTCCCAGAGGCTTTGCATGTTTGGGTTGCACTGAATTGCAGCTGTCAGGTTCAGGTTATGATTTCAGTAACATTGCAATGTTGTTACAGTGACAATGTTAGTTCTTGACCAATTATGTAAGAATTTTGACAAATAAGGCTCCTTACCCTAATAGACGTCTTTTCTGATAAGGAAGGTACAGTGTAAATGATAACATGAAACAGAATATAAATAAAATCAACTTGAACATATTTTCTCCCTTGTAATACAAGAGTTCTAATTTTGCTTTTGTATCTAGTGTAATCTCTCAAAGCTTTATGCAAATGGACTTTGTTATTTCATTATCATGACTAGAAAATGACAGTGTTGGCTTGTATCTCTAGAGCTTCTATAAAGCCAGCAGAGAAGCCCTCCAACATTCAAAGCTGTCTTTATATTCCTTCTCCCATAAGGGAAAGAAAAATGGAAAAGGGGTCAACTTATTTAAAGAGACAATTTGGAAACCCATGTAGTGGGATCATGTTTAGAGGAATTCATCTTTGCACTTGCTTGAACTGCATCTCAAAATCAAATGATTGTTGATCAAACAATAGCTTGCAATGCACCCCAGAACTTGCTGTTGTCCCTTATGTACAGCTATGTGCAGGATTTTGGTTTTTCTTCTTGAAAAAACTTGTCAACTCAAGTTTCAACTGATGTATTCCTAAGAAAAATATATACTATCAGCTTAGATGGCATAACCAACCTCTACTGTTTTACCTTATCCTGATATTCCTGTAATAAAAAAAAGTCCTTTACCTTTTAGATGCTAAGAAGCGAAAACTTTCTATTAAGTATATTTTATTTTTCACAATGTTAACAAAGAAATCCAAGACTTTTGCCCTGTTAAGTACATGTTAAGTAGATTTAAGTACATTAACTATTTTAAACATGTGAAAATCAAAGGACTCATGTACTGTGATGACTAATCAAGTTAAGGCACAGTCAGCTGAGATCTGAGAAATAATTCCAGATTCCCTCTTTACTCCTGACTAAGTAGTATTGCTGATGAGTGGGATTAAAAACTTAGAGATGGGAAAGTGGGGTCTATTCTTAATGAAAAATAATTTTGGAAGTGATCTATATTAATTTGCATTTTTAGGGAATGAATAGGCAACAAAAATGAAATCAATTATTTTATATATGTTTTAACAATGGTTTTAAAGTTTATAAAAGTAGCCCTAGTCCTTGGGTTACCTTTCAAATCAGTTCCTCTCATGACTCACTGACATTTCTGAGTTTCTAAAATTTCACCTGAGTGCTGTAATACCCTGCTAGAATGATCAAACAAAGGGTTATTGATTGGGAAAATGTACACAAGATAAAGAAGATACATATTTTTAATTTATTTGTTATTAGTTTGAGGTTAATTACTTTACAATATTGCAGTGGTTTTTGTCATACATTGACATGAATCAGCCATGGATATACATGTATTCCCCATCCCAATCCCCCATCCCACCTCCCTCTCCACCCGATCCCTCTGGGTCTTCCCAGTGCACCAGGTCCGAGCACTTGTCTCATGCATCCCGCCTGGGCTAGTGATCTGTTTCACCCTAGATAATATACATGTTTCGATGCTGTTCTCTTGATACATCCCACCCTCGCCTTCTCCCACAGAGTCCAAAAGACTGTTCTATACATCTGTGTCTCTTTTTCTGTTTTGCATATAGGGTTATCATTAACAACTTTCTAAATTCCTTATACATGTGTTAGTATATTGTAATGGTCTTTATCTTTCTGGCTTACTTCACTCTGTATAATGGGCTCCAGTTTCATCCATCTCATTAGAAATGATTCAAATGAATTCTTTTTATGGCTGAGTAATATTCCATGGTGTATATGTACCACAGCTTCCTTATCCATTTGTCTGCTGATGGGCATCTAGGTTGCTTCCATGTCCTGGCTATGATAAACAGTGCTGCGATGAACATTGGGGTGCACGTGTCTCTTTCAGATCTTGTTTCCTTGGTGTGTATGCCCAGAAGTGGGATTGCTGGGTCATATGGAAGTTCTATTTCCAGTTTTTTAAGAAATCTCCACACTGTTTTCCATAGTGGCTGTACTAGTTTGCATTCCCACCAACAGTGTAAGAGGGTTCCCTTTTCTCCACACCCTCTTCAGCATTTATTGCTTGTAGACTTTTGGATCACAGCCATCCTGACTGGCATGTAATGGTACCTCATTGTGGTTTTGATTTGCGTTTCTCTGATAATGAGTGATGTTGAGCATCTTTTCATGTGTTTCTTAGCCATCTGTATGCCTTCCTTGGAGAAATGTCTGCTTAGTTCCTTGGCCCGTTTTTTGATTGGGTCATTTATTTTTTTGGAGTTGAGCTGGAGGAGTTGCTTGTATATTTTTGATATTAATCCTTTGTGTGTTGCTTCATTTGCTATTATTTTCTCCCAATCTGAGGGCTGTCTTTTGACCTTGCTTTTAGTTTCCTTTGCTGTGCAAAAGGTTTTAAGTTTCATTAGGTCCCATTTGTTTATTTTTGCTTTTGTTTCTAATATTCTGGGATGTGGGTCATAAAGGATGTCGGAGAGTTTTTTGCTTATGTTCTCCTCTAGGAGTTTGAGAGTTTCTGGTCTTACATTTAGATCTTTAATCCATTTTGAGTTTATTTTTGTGTATGGTGTTAGAAAGTGTTCTAGTTTCATTCTTTTACAAGTGGTTGACCAGTTGTCCCAAAACCACTTGTTAAAGAGTTTGTCTTTTTTCCATTGTATATCCTTGCCTCCTTTGTTGAAGATAAGGTGACCATACGTTCTTGGATTTATCTCTGGGCTTTCTATTCTGTTCCATTGATCTATATTTCTGTCTTTGTGCCAGTACCATACTGTTTTGATGACTGTGGCTTTGTAGTAGAGCCTGAAGTCAGGCAGGTTGA
>CM035303.1:58050590-58244313 GCA_020226075.1 Hydropotes inermis | reverse complement strand
GTAGTATAGCCATTTTTGACAATATTGATTCTTCCAATCCATGAACATGGTATATTTCTCCATCTGTTTGTGTCCTCTTTGATTTCTTTCATCAGTGATTTATAGTTTTCTATGTATAAGTCTTTTCTTTCTTTAGGTAGATATACTCCTAAGTATTTTATTCTTTTTGTTGCAATGGTGAATGTTATTGTTTCCTTAATTTCTCTTTCTGTTTTCTCATTGTTAGTGTATAGGAATGCAAGAGATTTCTGCATTAATTTTATATCCTTCAACTTTACTATATTCTTTGATTAGCTCTCGTAATTTTCTGGTAGAGTCTTTAGGGTTTTCTATGTAGAGGATCATGTCATCTACAAACAGCGAGAGTTTCACAAGAAGATACATTTTTTTTTTTTAAAGGCTAAAATTATTTCCCAAAATTTTTAATAAGAATCAAGCCAGTAAAAAGAGAAACCTGGTAGGGTTATGCTAGCTATACTGGCCTTTTTTACTATGCACAACAAATTCTAGAGAAATGTGTTTACTTTATTACAGAAGTATCATAGCTAAGGTAAATTCTTTTATTTAATTAATATATTGGTACTTTTTAATAGGCTCACAAAGAGAAAATAAACTTCTATTAGGTGGCCTTATTAGGTACTGTCCAAGTGAAATATTGTTTTAGACAGTTTGATACTCACTGACATTATCAATGAAGGGATTTATTCTTTTTTTTTTCTTCTCTGATAAAGATACTTTGGGATGGCAAAATCATTTGCCAAGCAAATGACAATTTTAGATCCAACTTAGAAACTGTGCATTAAAATCCGTAAAGGTTGTCAAAGAACAAAAATAAAAAGACACCCCCCAGGATATACCTGTTAAGTTGTAATCTACGTGAAAAGAGATTAATTTCATTTTTAAGTCATTTCTAAAATTTGAATTTTATATATAGAGATGAACTAGTATTCCATTGTTCCTTTTCACTTCTATCAGTTGTGACTGGTGACTTTCACAAAGAGCATACTGTTCTATTTTGACACTGGGGATAAATTCACTCAAAATGACTGTTGTGAATTTAAAGGTTAGAGTTCTTTTATAGGTAATCATATGCTTTAGTAGGTTTTTAATGAAATTTTAATTTAAACACTAGTGTTATTTATGTTTAAATCACCCATTTTATCTTACATCTATGTAATAATGAGGTATTCTATAAGGATTTCATTGTTTTTAAAATTGCAATAGTTCATTCCTCAATTTTCTTTTATTCAAGATTACATCCACCTTTTGTTATTTAATATTTCCTCCTATATTTTGTATTATCTTGATCTATTTATGCTTTATACTTATTTCAAACGTGGTATTTGTTTTCATTTTTATTTTTCATTTACAGAGGTAAACATGGTCTTCTGTAGGAAGAGGTAATTGGCTTTAAAAATAATGTACCTATAAAAGTGAATAGTGAAATACTCTTTGCCATTTACCTGAAATTTATAATTAGATTTAGATTTGGGAAAATGAAGTGCATAAGAATCAATAACTTTATCAATTACTCTAATGCTGCCAGTATAGCAAATTTTGGAATTAAATAGTTTTGTGTTGGAATCCTGTCTCTCCTCACTTTAGCTTTGTCATTATGAACAAGTTTTTTTTTCTTTAACTTCATTTAATCAGTTAAATATGAGCTTTCCTTGTGGCTCAGATGGTAAAGAATCTGCCTGCAATGCAGTTGACCTGGGTTTGAAGCCTGGGTCAGGAAGATCCCCTGAAGAAGGGCATGGCAATGCACTCCAGTATTTTTTCCTGGAGAATCCCATGGACAGAGGAGCCTAACAGTCTACAGTCTATCAGGTAGCAAAGAGCTGGACATGACTGAGTGACTAACACACACACATACAATTGGTTAAATTCTGTATGTTTCAGTTAATTAATCTGTAAAGCACGATAGTGACAATTCCTAATGCAAAAGTGTATGTGGAGAGTTTAATAATATAATGCAAGTACAATTAAAAATAATGCCTGACACAATGTAAGTCCTCAATAAAAGAGTTATTACTATTGAAAATGAATTTTTTTTCTATGATTGTTGTAATCCAACTGTCAGTACCAGGATACAAAAGAATATATAAATTCCTTTTTCTATACCCAGTAAGTAGTTACAATGAGTATCTCCTTAATCTTTCCCTATGTTCTAAAGCAATGACTTTTTTCAGTTTTCAGTTCCGTATTTATTGCTGTTTCCTTTAGTCTCTGGGTCCATGTTTATTTATTTATTTATTTTTTTGTTTTATTTATTTTTTTCCATTTATTTTTATTAGTTGGAGGCTAATTACTTTACAATATTATAGTGGCTTTTGCCATACATTGACATGAATCAGCCATGTATTTACATGTATTCCCCATCCCAATGCCTTCTCCCACCTCCCTCTATATCCCATCCCTCTGGGTCTTCCCAGTGCACCAGCCCTGAGCACTTGTCTCATGCATCCAACCTGGGCTGGTGATCTGTTTCACCCTTGATAGTATACTTGTTTCAATTCTATTCTCTCAGAACATCCCACCCTTGCCTTGTCCCACAGAGTCTAAAAGTCTATTCTGTACATCTGTGTCTCTTTTTCTGTTTTGGATATAGGGTTATTGTTACCATCTTTTTAAATTCCATATATATGCATTAGTATACTGTATTGGTCTTTATCTTTCTGCCTTACTACACTCTGTATAATGGGCTCAAGTTTCATCCATCTCATTAGAACTGATTCAAATGAACTCTTTTTAATGGCTGAGTAATATTCCGTAGTGTATATGTACCACAGCTTTCTTATCCATTCATCTGCCTAAGGGCATCTAGGGTGTTTCCATGTCCTGACTATTATAAACAGTGCTGTGATGAACATTGGGGTACACGTGTCTCTTTCAGATCTGATTTCCTTGGTATATATGTTTGGGTCCATATTTAATTACAGATGGTGAAACAAGTCCATCTTCTATGAAACCATTTATACTGAGGCATGGTTAAAACAAATCAGCAACTTAGTACAGAATTACATAAGGCTAAGTTTGCAGCTTCAGAACAGTAATGAGTTTATCTATTGAGGGCATTAAATTAGTTTGTGGTTGAGTAGTCTATCTACATGTTTTCATGTTCCTGTCTGTCATGATGAAAGTAAGTTTATTCCAGTATTTTATCCACAGAAAGCTCATAGACTTTTAAACAAGTGCCTTATTTATAAGACAAACTTCCACATCTTTGGAATAAAACCAACCTCAGCCCAAATTGTATGTTTTGAGCATACTGGGATGTTCCCACAATTTTCAGAAATTTTTGAAAACAAACATTTTAAAATGATACCTCATTATCTTGAAAAATATTGACTTTTTATCTTGCTGTGAAATGCTTTTTATGTGTGTACTGTCAATATTTTATATAGATATCTAATTGTCTATGATCATATTATGTAATATAGTTACTTGTGGACAACATCATATTCACTAGGCAGGCTAGCATATGCATGATGATAAAATTCAAGCAGATATACATTGACTAATTTGGGGTGAGTCATATAACAACTCTGAGCTACATTTTCTTCACCTATATAGTGGAAGTTTAAAAACAAAATAACTGTCTCTTTGAGTTTCTGCACAGATTAAATGAGATAATACAGATAATAATAATACAAGGGCTCATAATTATATCTGACTCTCAGTGAGTGAGTGACAGTTACTCAGTTGTGTCCAACTCTTTGTGACCCCATGAACTACACAATCCATGGAATTCTCTGGGACAGAATACTGGAGTGGGTAGCCCTTCCCTTCTCCAGGGGATCTTCCCAACCCAGGGATTGAACCCAGGTCTCCTGCATTGCAGGTGGATTCTTTACTAGCTGAGCCACCAGGGAAGCCTGGAGTTCTCATAAATTCTAGCCTTTGTTATTGTTTATAATTGTTCTTACTGTTTTCCATCTATATGATTAAGTAGGCTAGACTTGGAAAACAGTTGTATCTAACTATTACATTACATTACATTAATAGTGTAAAGTGCAGTGCTTAGTAAATAGTAAGTGGTCAATAAACTGTACTTTAAAAATTATAAATATTGCATATACATACATACCCACAGTTTTCAGAAGGTCTTAATGAAAACTTATATGTTCATTCTGTGACTGGTGGCTCATAGGTGCTTACAACAAAACATTCAGTTATTTATTTTAGAAAAATAAATTAGTTGGTTTACTTTTTATATGTTCTTTCTATCCATTGTTATATACTTGTTAACTCTCTGCAAGTCTTTGAAATGTGTGCTTTATTTAACTTGCAAAAGTTAAATATTATACGACAAAAAGGAAATTGTCCCGGTTGGGTGTCTTAGTTGGGTGTCCAAATCACATGAGCCCCTTAAAAGCAGAGTTTTCTCCAGCTTGTCAAAGAAACAGAAGTCAGAGAGCATCTATGCTACCATCTATGCTACTGCTAAATCTATGCCTGGTGGGCTCCAAAACCACAAACTATATGTGAAGTAACTAAAGAAGAAAAAGCAATGGCCAAGTATATGTCCAGTGCTTCAGAGATTGCTTTTGGATAACAGATTTCAGAGTAAATGTAAAATGCTGATTTCATATCTTTGCTTCTTTAATTAATATTTAAGGAGTGACCCATTCATTTCATAAACTTATTCCAAATCCCAACATATGGGACGTGAAAAACAAATGAATGAGGAAACACAGCATAAATGGTTAGTGTTATGAAGATGCCAAGTTTAAAATCCATTCTGCAGAGAAATAAACTTGTTTCAAATGGAAAGCACATATGTTTTCTGATATCCATGGTAAATTTTACTTTCAATAAACTTTAATATACCTAATCATGAAAATTAACTTAAAAGTATTGGTACAGAGGCACTGCAGTTGAAATTATAAATACATATATATATATATATATATTTGTCTATGAGACATATATATGTGTGTATATATATATATATATATATATATATATATATATATATATGTGATAAGGCTGTAGAAACACACATATACACACACATACAAATGTATATATATGTATATATATATATATTTGTCTATGAGACATTTTAAATGATCTTCACTGAATCATGCATCTCCAGATCACGGACAATACACATATTCTCTTTCCAGACAGCTAAGGAGATAGATGTGCCAATCTTTAGCTCATACATTAACTGACCCAACTGTCTGATTGAACATTGTAATGCAACTCAGAAAACTTTTTTTCTCCTTCATCATGCACCATACAGTGTAGTTATTTATTATTACCCTTATCTGCACCCTCTGGCACAGGCTCAGATGAATTATGCTTTAGATTAGTAAGCAGCACCCTTTATTTTTTCTACTGAGACCAAAGTTTATTGTGAAGATTAACAAACTACTTCTCCAGTATTGTTCAGCCTTTTTCTTCTTATCTCAACATTTAATTAAAAGCATGTTTAAATATATAACGAAGTTGAAATAATGTTCCAGTGAATACTTATATAAGCATCAACTTGCTTTCTCTTGCTAGCTAACACATCGCTTAGTAGCTTAGAAAACATACACATTTTTTTTTTTTTTTACCTGATAGTTTCTGTGGGTTGGAAGTCCAGTCACAGTGAGTGGATTATCTGCTCAGGGACTCACTGAGCTAAAATTAAAGCATGGACCAGGCCTGTGATTTTCATCTGGGGCTCAAAGTCCTCTCACCAGCATACTGGTTGCTGTCAAAATTCATCTGTGGTTGTAAGACTGTGGCCCTCATTTATCTGCTAGCTGTTGGCTGAGTTTAACTTAAGAATTCACTCCCAGTTCCCTGATATGTGACATTCATCATAGGCAGTTCATAACAGGAATTATATATTTTTTTCTTCTAGAAAAACCGTCTGCATCTCTCTGACTTCTATTTCTTTGACAAGCTGGAGAAAACTCTGCTTTTAAAGGGCTCATGTGATTAGGACACCCAACCAGGACAATTCCCTTTTTGTCATGATAAAGTTGCACTGATTTTAATGGTATACATTTAAATATAAGTGAGAATAGTGGTCCAAATAAATTCCATCATATTTTAAACATAGTTATTACAGATTAGGTCCACCTTGCAAAAAGTAATAAAAAAGATCTATTGGCTCTGATGTTTCTGAGGACCACACAAATGACAAACAAAACTAAACAAAAAGAGTGGAGATATATATCATCTTATTTTTTCTTTAACAAATGCTAAATAAAATTAGAAAGAATTGAATGAATGCATCAACAAAGAAATGGTGTGCGGTGACATGAAAAACAATATATTCTTCTCAGTATATCTTGTCACACCACACATGAAAGATGTGCTACAGTTGTGTCCAAATCCAATACTTCCCATGATGAAATTTTTTCAGCTTCATGCTTAGAATTTCTTTCATTTTCCACATTTTATCTCCCCTTGTCATTTCTTAAAAACAATTGAGCATATAAAAACTCCAGTTACTATGAACTAAAAATTTGTTATAACTATAAAAATTGGACATACTTGTAAGTAGAAGTCTGTTGCACCAGAGAAAATGTTTATAGTAAATATATTTTGTCCCAGACATGGCAACTTTTTGTCTTCTAAAAATTCTGCTTTTCCTTGCTTGCTCTCTTTTAAACTCAAGTAAGTTTTGCTTTTTAAATTGCAATTGTAATTTTGTTGAGATACTTCTAGATTTATATGTATTTTATTTTATGTCCCCTTATACCCTTTACCTGTTTTGTTCCAGTGGTAACATCTTGCAACACTCAACATAATATCAAAACCAAGATATAGACATTTATACAGTCCACTAAACTCATTTGGATTTTATTAAATTTACATATATACTCACTTGCATTTGTGTGTGCATATGTGGTTCTCTACAGCCTTATCACATATATATATTTATGTACCCAACACCATAGTCATTAAATCAAACAGTTCCGTCACCAAAATTTTCTTCTTGTTGCCTTTTTATTAGCATACTCATCTCCCTCACACCATTTCCCATATGTGCTCTCTGGCAACTACTAATCTATTCTTAAATTTTATAACTTTGAGATTTCTAAGAATGTAATAAATCAAATCATACAGTTTATAACCTTAGGGATAATTTGCTCATCATAATTCCTGGGAAGTTCACCCAAGTTGTTGTATGTTTCAATTGTTCCTTTATATAGCTGAGTAGCATTTCATGGTATTGATAACATACCATTCACTTGTGGATGGGCATCTGACTTATTTCTAATTTTTGACTATTATGAAATAAAGTGCAGTGAACATTAGTGTTCAAGTTTTGGTGTGGATGTAAGTTTTAGTTTCTCTGACATAAATGTCCAAAAATGTAATTGTTGGGTCACATGCTTAATTTCATAGGAAACCGTCAAATTGATTTCCACAGTGTCTGTACCATTTTTATTCCCATAAACAGTGAATGAGTGACCCATTTTATTTGCAATCTCCCTGATATTTGGTGTTGTTACTTTGTTTTTAACTTTAGCCATTCTGATAGATGTGTAATGCTACTTCATTATGGTTTAAATTTGCATTCCTCTGATGGCTAATTGCTATGATATGAATAATTGTGTCCCGCCTCCCATACATATGGTGAAATTCTAACCCTCAAGGTGATGGTATTAGGAGGTGAGGTTTTTGGAAGATGATTAGGTCATGAGGCCAGGCATGAGGGGAATTAATGTCCTTATAAAAGAAGTCTGAGAAAGCTCCCTTGCCCTTTCACCATCTGAAAACACAGCGAAAAGACCTTCTACGGACCAGAAATTAGTCTCTCACCAAACATCGAGTCAACCAAATCTTAGACTTACCAGCCTCTAGAGCTGTGAGAAAGAGATATTTTTTGTGTCTAAGTTACCTAGTTTATGTTACCTATTTATTGTAGCCCAAAGAGACTAAGATATTAATTATGCTGACAATCTTTTCATTTGCTATCTGTATATCATTTTTAAGGAAATGTTTGTTCATATCTTTAGTTCATGTTCTGAATAGATTACCTGACTTTTTTGTTAATAAATTGCATTTGCTATATAAGTTGCAACTTATATAAATGCAACTATATAATGCATTGTATAATGCAACCTATATACATGCAACTATATAAGTTGCATTAACTGTTCTTTACTATACTGTAGATACTATCCCTTTGTCAGATATATGAATTGCAAATATATTCCCCCAAACCATAGCTTGCATTTTCATCCTCTTCACAGGGACTCACATAAACATTTTAAATTTTGGTGAAACAGAATTAATTTTACTTTTAGGGATTGTGCTTTTGGTAGTTTAATGTTTAATATTTTGAGAAATCTCTATATATTTTTTGCATAGTGGCTGCACCAGTTTACACTCCTACCAACAGTACTTGAGGACTCCCTTTTCTCCACATCCTTGCGATACTCATTATTTGTTGTCTTTTTGAAAATAGCCAATTTGATGCTGAAAATTAGCCTCTGTGCACGGGTGCTGAATTGAATCTCAGAGACACAGTTTTGGGTGTTGTAGGAAAAAAATAGCTTTATCACTTTGTCAGGCAAAGGGGGACACAGTGGGCTTGTGCCCTCAAAACTGTGTGTCCCAATTCAGGGGTATTTAGTGAGGAGTTTTATAGCAATAGTTCAATTGTGGGGTTGTGAATAAGGATTAGGGTTATGCAGGGTCTGCATTCTTTTAATCTAGCCTCAGGTGGTCTCCTGATGAACGTCTGTGGTTCTCAAGGTTGTCAAACTGTGACCTTCTCTCTGGAATGAAGAACGCTTCATTAAGTAGTTAGCATCTTCCATCTGTTGTGGGTTTTAGTTCTACTGAAGCTCAAAGATCTTGAGGCAGAACCAGAACCCTGCCCCAAGGCTGCAGTATTGTTTCTTGACTGCACCACCCTTGTTTCTGCCTGCTGTCCCTTCCCTGATTAGCAACTGTTTGAACTGCCCCTTGGAACTCAGGGAAGGTCATAGAAAGTTAAAGTGTTAGTCACTCAGTTGTGTCTGACTCTTTGTGACCCCATGGACTGTAGCCTACCAGGCCCCTCTGTACATGAAATTCTTTTTTTTTTTTTTTTTAATTTGTAGTGGATTTTGTCATACATTGAAATGAAACAGCCATGGGTTTACATGTGTTCCCCATCCCAATCCCCCCTCCCACCTCTCTCTCCACCCGCTCCCTCTAGGTTTAAGATGTTAATGATAACCCTATATGCAGAACAGAAAAAAAAAAGACACAGATTTATAGAACAGTCTTTTAGACTCTGTGGGAGAAGGCGAGGGTGGGATGTTTCAAGAGAACAGCATCGAAACATGTATATTATCTAGGGTGAAACAGATCACCAGCCCAGGTTGGATGCATGAGACAAGCGCTCGGACCTGGTGTACATGGAATTCTTTAGGCAAAAATACTAGAGTGGGCTGCCATTCTCTCCTACGCGATATCTTTCCAACCCAGGGATTGAACCCAAGTCTCCTGAATTGCAGACAGATTTTTTTACCATTTGAACCACTAGGGAAGCCCTGAAGGTCATAGAGGCCGAAGCTTATTCCCCACAAACAAGAAACAGGAGACACAGAAAGTTTCTGTGCCCAGGAGCCCACATGGTCTCTCTTTGTTTCAAAATGCTCTTTCTGTGTCAGTTGGTAGAACCATAAAATTTTCTTTCTTGGCTTCTTTTGATATTGGATGACATTATTTTTCTGAAGTTGAACAAGTCCTGCATACCTGGAATGCTCTTGATCATGGTGTGTGATTATTTTTATAGATTGTTGATATTGATTTGCTAACACACATGGAAGATATTGGTTAGTATTATGGTTTTGTTTTATTAACACTGCTTTAGGTTAGTGTTGGGTCAGGGTTATAATGTTCACTCTTACCAATTCCTGTTTGACTACTTCCAATTTACCTTGATTCATTTACCAGTTTTCTATGCAGTATTGTTCTTTACAGCATTGAACTTTACTTTCACTACCAGAAACACCCACAACTGGGCATTGTTTCTGCTTTGACTCAGTCTCTTTGATCCTTCTGGAGCAATTTCTCTGATCTTATCCAGAAGCATATTGGACACCTGCCAACTTGGGAGGTTTATCATTCAGTGTCATAATTTTTGCCTTTTCATACTGTTCACAGGGTCCTCAAGGCAAGAATGCAGATGTGGTTTGCTATTCCCTTCTCCAATGTACTACATTCTGTCAGAAATCTCCACCATGACTTCTGTGCCTTGGTGGGGGGAGGCCCTACATGGCATGGCTCATAATTTCATTGAGTTAGACAAGGCTGTGATCCATGTGATAATTTTGGTTACTTTTCTGTGATTGTGTTTTTTATTCTGTTTGCCCTCTGATGGATGAGGATAAGAGGCTTGTGTAAGATTCCTAATGGGAGGGACTCAGTATCAGTTCAGTCTCTCAGTCATGTTCAACTCTTTGCCACCCCATGAACCACAGCATGTCAGACATGCCTGTCCAACACCAACTCCTGGAGTCTACCCAAACCCATGTCCATTGAGTCGGTGATGCCATCCAACAATCTCATCCTCTGTCATCCATTTCTCCTCCTGCCCTCAATCTTTCCCAGCATCAGGTTCTTTTCAAATGAGTCAGCTCTTTGCATCAGGTGGCCAAAATATTGGAGTTTCAGCTTCAAAATCAATCCTTCCAATGAATACCCAGAACTGATCTCCTTTAGGATGGACTGGTTGGATCTCCTTGCAGTCCAAGGGACTCTCAAGAGTCTTCTCCAACACCACAGTTCAAAAGCATCAGTTCTTCGGCACTCAGCTTTCTTTATTGTCCAACTCTCACATCCATACATGACTACTGGAAAAACCATAGTCTTGACTAGACAGACCTTTGTTGACAAAGTAATGTCTCTGCTTTTTAATATGTTGTCTAGTTTGGTCATTCATTTCCTTCCAAGGAGTAAGCTTCTTTTATTTATTTTTATTTATTTTTATTTATTTATTTATTTATTTTATTTGTAGTGAATTTTGTCATACACTGGAATGAAACAGCCATGGGTTTACATGTGTTCCCCATCCCGATCCCCCCTCCCACCTCCCTCTCCACCCGCTCCCCCTAGGTTTTCCCAGTGCACCAGGTCCGAGCGCTTGTCTCATGCATCCAACCTGGGCTGGTGATCTGTTTCATTCTAGATACTGTACATGTTTCGATGCTGTTCTCTTGAAACATCCCACCCTCTCCTTCTCCCACAGAGTCTAAAAGACTGTTCTATAAATTTGTGTCTTTTTTTTTCTGTTCTGCATATAGGGTTATTATTAACATCTTTCTAAATTCCATATATATGTGTTAGTATATTGTAATGGTCTTTATCTTTCTGGCTTACTTCACTCTGTATAATGGGCTCCAGTTTCATCCATCTCATTAGAATTGATTCAAATGAATTATTTTTAATGGCTGCGTAATATTCCATGGTGTATATGTACCACAGCTTCCTTATCCATTCGTCTGCTGATGGGCATCTAGGTTGCTTCCATGTCCTGGCTATGATAAACAGTGCTGCGATGAACATTGGGGTGCACGTGTCTCTTTCAGATCTGGGTTCCTTGGTGTGTATGCCCAGAAGTGGGATTGCTGGGTCATATGGAAGTTCTATTTCCAGTTTTTTAAGAAATCTCCACACTGTTTTCCATTGTGGCTGTACTAGTTTGCATTCCCACCAACAGTGTAAGAGGGTTCCCTTTTCTCCACACCCTCTTCAGCATTTATTGCTTGTAGACTTTTGGATAGCAGCCATCCTGACTGGCGTGTAATGGTACCTCATTGTGGTTTTGATTTGCATTTCTCTGATAATGAGTGATGTTGAGCAAGGAGTAAGCTTCTTTTAATTTCATGGGTGCAATTACCATCTGCAGTGACTTTGGAGCCCAGAAAAATAAAGTCAGCCACTGTTTCCTCTGTTTCCCATTCTATTTGCCATGAAGTGATGGGACAGGAGGCCATGACCTTAGTTTTCTGAATCTTGAGCTTTAAGCAAACTTATTCACTCTCCTCTTTCACTTTCGTCAAGAGGCTCGTTAGTTCTTCTTCACTTTCTGCCTTAAGGGTGGTGTCTTCTGCATATCTGAGGTTATTGATAGTTCTCCTGGTAAGCTTGATTCCAGCTTGTGCTGCTTCTAGCCCAGCATTTCTCATTATGTACTCTGCATACAAGTTAAATAAGCAGGATGACATTATACAGCCTTGACATACTCCTTTTCCTATTTGGAACCAGTCTGTTGTTCCATGTCCAGTTCTAACTGTTGCTTCCTGACCTGCATACAGGTTTCTCAAGAGGCAGGTCAGGTGGTCTGATGTTCCCATCTCTTTCAGAATTTTCAACAGCTTATTGTGATGCACACCATCGAAGGCTTTGGCATAGTCAATAAAGCTGACGTAGATGTTTTTCTGGAACTCTCTTGCTTTTTTGATGATCCAGCAGATGTGGCAATTTGATCTCTGGTTCCTCTGCCTTTTCTAAAACCAGCTTGAACATCTGGAAGTTCATGGTACATGTACTTTTGAAGCCTTGCTTGGAGATTTTTGAGCATTACTTTGCTGGCATGTGAGATGAGTGCAATTGTGCAGTAGTTTGAGCATTCTTTGGCATTGCATTTCTTTGGGATTGGAGTGAAAACTGATGTTTTCCAGTCCTGTGGCCACTGATGAGTTTTCCAAATTTGCTGGTATATTGAGTGCAGCACTTTCACAGCATCATCTTTTAGGATTTGCAATAGCTCAACTGGAATTCCACCTCTTCCACTAGCTTTGTTCATAGTGATGCTTCCTAAGGCCCTCTTGACTTCACATTCCAGGATGTCTGGCTCTAGGTGAGTGTGAGTGATCACAGCATCATGATTACCTGGGTCATGAAGACCTTTTTTTGTACAGTTCTTCTGTGTATTCTTGCCACCTCTTCTTCACATCTTCTGCTTCTGTTAAGTCCATCCAATTGCTGTCCTTTATTGAGCCCATCGTTGCCTGAAATGTTCCCTTGGTATCTCTCATTTTCTTGAAGAAATCTCTAGTATTTCCCATTCTATTGTTTCTGTCTATTTCTTTGCATTGATTGCTGAGAAAGGCTTTCTTATCTCTCCTTGCTATTCTTGGAACTCTGCATTCAAATGTGTATACTATATCTTTTCTCCTTTGCTTTTTGCTCTCTTGATTTCACAGCTATTTGTAAGATCTCCTTAGACAGCCATTTAGCTTTTTGCATTTCTTTTTCTTGGGGATGGTCTTGATTCCTGTCTCCTGAACAATGTCACAAACCTCCATCCATTGTTCATCAGGCACTCTGTCTATCAGATCTAGTCCCTTAAATCTAGTTCTCATTTCCACTGTATAGTCATAAAGGATTTGATTTAGGTCATACCCGAATAGTCAATTAACAAAATCTGTTCCACTGGAAAAGGGAATAGCAAACCACTTCATTATTCTTGCCTTGAGAATGCCATGAATAGTATGAAAAAGCAGAAAGATAGGACAGTAAAAGATGAATTCCACAGGTCGGTAAGTGCCCAATATGCTACTGGAGATCACTGGAGAAATAACTCCAGAAAGAATGAAAGGATGGATCCAAAGGAAAAACAGCACCCATTTGTGGATGGGAATGGTGATAAAAGCAAGGTCTGATACTGTGAAGAGCAATATTGCATAGGAACCTTGAATGTTAGGTCCATGAATCAAGGCAAATTGAAAGTGGTCAAACAGGAGATGGCAAGAGTGAATGTCAACATTCTAGGAATCTGTGAAGTAAGATGGACTGGAATGGGTGAATTTAACTCAGAAGACCATTATATCTACCACTGTGGACAGAAATCGCTTAGAAGAAATGCAGTAGCCATCATAGTCAACAAGAGTCCAAAATGCAGTACTTGGGTGCAATCTGAAAAATGACAGAATGATCTCTGTTTGTTTCCAAGGCAAACCATTCAATATCACAGTAATCCAAGTCTATGCCCCGACCTGTAACACTGAAGAAGCTGAATATGAACGGTTCTATGAAGACTGACAAGACCTTATAGAACTAACACTCCCAAAAGATGTCCTTTTCATTATAGGGGACTCGAAAGCAAAAGTAGGAAGTCAAGAAACCCCTGGAGTAACAGGCAAATTTGGCCTTGGAGTACAGAACGAAGCAGGGCAAAGGGTAACAGAGTTCTGCCAAGAGAACGCACGGTCATAACAAACACCCTCTTCCCATAATACAAGAAAAGACTCTACACATGGACATCACTAGACGGTCAAACCAAAATCAGATTGATTATATTCTTTGCAGCCAAAGATGGAGAAGTTCTATCAGTTCAGTTCAGTTCAGTTGCTCAGTCATGTCCGACTCTTTGTGGCCCCATTTACCGCATCATGCCAGACCTCCCTGCCCATCACCAACTCCTGGAGTCCACCCAAACTCATGTCCATTGAGTTGGTGATGCCATCCAATCATCTTATCCTTTGTCATCTCCTACTCCTCCTGCCCTCAATCTTTCCCAGCATCAGGGTCTTTTCAAATGTGTCAGCCCTTCGCATCAGGTGGCCAAAGTATTGGAGTTTCAGCTTCAACATCAGTCCTTCCAATGAACACCTAGGACTGATTTCCTTTAGGATGGACTCTATACAGTCAGCAAAAATAAGACCGGGAGCTGACTGTGGCTCAGATCATGAACTCCTTATTGCCAAATACAGACTTAAATTGAAGAAAGTGGGGAAAACCACTAGACCATTCAGGTATGACCTAAATCAATGGAAGAGACTGACTGTGGGGAAAATTGGATCTTGCCCTAGTGTGCAAGCCATGACCAGTAAATCTTTAATCCAATATTCTGCTGATGTTATGCTCCCTCCCTGTAGTTTGGCCTGAGGCTACCCAGTCCCATAGGAGTTCTGTAGTAGGTTATAAGCTTTATGGTCAGTGTAATAAACCCTCCTCCAAAAGGTTTTATGCCAGTACTGCTGCTGCCAGTGCCCCTGACCCACTGTCGATCCATGCCTCATGTCTTCTCTTACTTTTCTTGGAAAATACTTGGAATCAACTCTTCCTCAAATGTTTGACGTAATTCTCTACAATTCTAATCATAACACTGTACTTTCTCAGCTAACAGAACTTTCTCCTTTCACTTGACACTTATTTTGATATATCTTCATTCTGAGGAAATGTACCTATATTAAATTCTGCTTATTTTAGCCATGACCTTATTTAGGGAAACACAGACAGTCCTGATATTTGAATATTGATATGCTACAACCTGGAAACATGTCTGTGCTGAACAAACATGCCAGACTAACTCTCTTACAAACAGCTTGCTATTAAGATATAGCTTCTGGAGATTATCAGGCAGGGCTGACTGAAATTCATTTTCTCTTATTGGAGTAAAAAACAAAGCAAAGCTACGTTTGCCATAATAGTGAAAAAAAAAAAAAAAAAGGTGGCCCCAAGGGTAAATTTGACTTTCACTGAAATTAAACCCGATTTTGTTAGAGCATTTCTGATGATTTGTTTTTTCTGTCCTTTGATATCAAACATTGTTCCTGTAACCCATTTTAAATTTTTGCCATCTATCTGTAAAATATTAATTATGAAATATTTTGCTTTCTGCTATTCTTTTCTTGCAATGATTAATTCCTACTTAGTTGTTGAATGTGAATAAAGGGTGGCAATTAAAATTTCTTTAATCACTTAATAATGTGGTCCAGGTCTCACTTGAGATTTTAGACATATATCCAAAGGAATTATACTGAATTTTCTATTAATCACTGTATCCTTAGCACTGACAAGGTCTCTTCCTAACAATAGATCTAATCATTTCAAGATGAGCCACAGTTAGAATGAATATGATAAAGAGCTCATCATCTGGGCCAAGGTTCTGATCCCATGAGCCAAAGATAGAAACCTCTGTTTCACTACTTGATTTAACATTAAGGGCCATGTATTAATTCTTGTGGCTCTGGAGATTTATAAATGTTTAAAGCCCTTAATAAACTTAGCTTTTTACTTTTGGACCACAGTCACTAGCTGAATACAATATTAGATTTTTTTTTAACTGGGACTTTATACTATATGCTTCAGGCAAACTAGATCAGTATTATAGTTTTCTATAATTCATTTTTATGAGATAGTGATTCACTTGGGAGCTCAAAGCAAAAATTTTCCTTCTCACAGTCTTTTACTACCACTCAAGGCACTTTTTTATATATCAGCATTTAATTCACTGATAATCTCTAAGTATTTTTTAGTAGCTGACTTATTCAGTAGATTGTAAGATTCTTCCTTGTCTGTTTTAGTGTACTCAAGGTTTCCCAGTGCATAGTTAAATAAGGATTATGTTATTAACAATAACAGACAGTGTTTGTTGAGAGCTCACTGTATGATAGTGTTAAGTGCTCAACTGTATTAACTCAATTAGCCCTCACAAACTCCCTATTATAGAGCTGCTATTTTTATTTTTGGTATTTTACAGATAGACAAGCTCAAGCAGGAAATATAGAAATTAAGCAGCTGGCCCAAGGCCACACAGTTAATAAGTGGCAGAATTGAGTTTTAAGCTAGGCAGTTTACTTCCAGAGCCAATGATCCTAAGTACCATGCCTGTCACATAGTAAATGCTCAATAAATATTTGTTGACTGATAAAATTCTATAGTTAAAGCTTCCAAGAATTACAACTCTTCTAAAATTACAATTCTTCTAAGAATACTAATGATAAATAACCAATCATAAAAATAAAAATATCCTGAATACAGAGCAGAGAGATAAATGAAACCATCCACTGTTTTATGTTGAATTGGACACTGAAAATAGCAATGTCAATGTAGTAAATGTGTCAATGAGATAAATTGGAAAAAAAATGAAAATCTACATAGTAGATTCACAAAGGAGTAAAAAAATGTACAAGCTTAAAATATTTTAGATACTTCAGTAGAACTAAAACCCACAACAGATGGAAGATGCTAACTACTTGATGAAAAGCTAAGTACTGGGAAGACATCTGAGGCAGATGAGCCTCTAAGGGAATGAAATACCTTTTTAAATAAATCTCAGACCCAATCTTATGCAGTTCTAATATAAGTCTTTGATAAATCAAGACTTCCTAGATCAATCAGGAGAAGTGCTTTTATTTCCATATTATAGAAATCTGGCAGCATCATAGATATTTGAGTTTAGCCACAGTAAATATTCAGTTGTACTATTAATTAATGTTCACTTTATAACTCTGTTGTCACAAAGAGTTGGCCAGGACTGAACTACTAACACTAACAAAGCTGTAACTAAATGTTTAGAAATTATTCTCTGGGAAATAAAATTATAAAAGATACTTCTATTATTGAGTAAAAAGCTGACAAACTATTTTGAGATCACAATATTATAATTATCTATATTCTTATCTATCCCCTTATGAATACTATAATCTCTGTAAGCACAAAGATGGTTGCTTCTATCTTGGTGATCTGTTGCTGCTAAATCACTTCAGTCGTGTCCGACTCTGTGCGACCCCATAGATGGCATCCCACCAGGCTCCCCTGTCCCTGGGATTCTCCAGGCAAGAACACTGGAGTGGGTTGCTATTTCCTTCCCCAATGCATGAAAGTGATAAGTGAAAGTGAAGTTGCTCAGTCATGTTCGACTCTTCGCGACTTCATTAATTGCAGCCCACCAAGCTCCTCTGTCCATGGGATTTTCCAGGCAAGAGTACTGGAGTGGGGTGCCGTTGCCTTCTCCGATCTTGGCGATCACTATATCTTATTAACTAGCCGGGTGAATGAATGGATGTGGAAGTTAGAGGACATGGAAGAAGCAAGAATTCATTTTAGGCTGCATTTTCCCAACAGTGTCACACTGAATAGTCCTTTTTACCCCAAAGGGGAACTAGATTGTGAATCCTTGGTCTTTTCTCCACAAATAAGATGCCCTCTTTATATATATGATGCATCTGAATTAACCAAATGGAAACTGAACAAAAAATTGGAAAATTGGCCAATTATACTATTTATTAATAGTACTCTTGTCTTCCCAAGTGGTGCTGGTGGTAAAGAATCAGACTGCTAATGCAGGAGATGCAAGAGATGTGGGTTCGATTACCTGGGTCAGGAAGATACCCTGGAGTAGAGTATGGCAGCACACTCCAGTATTCTTGCCTGGAGAATCCCATGGACATAGGAAACTGTCAGGCTACAGTCCATGGAGCCATAAAGAATCAGACAAAACTAAGCGACTGAGACCCTCATGCTGGGAAAGAGTGAAGGTAAAAGGAAAAGAGGGTATCAGAAGATGAGAAGGTTAAATAGTATCACTGACTCAGTGGACATGAATTTGAGCAAAGTCTGGGAGACAGTGAAAGACAGGGAAGCCTGGCATGCTGCAGTCCATGATGTGGCAAAGAGTTGTCATGACTCAGTGACTGAACAACAACAAAATAGTAGTTTGCCTACATTATATAAAATAAACTAATACTGGAGGCTCCATATTTTACAGCTGGCCATGTGGCTTGCATATGTAAAAACACTGAATATTCTTACAGTTAATATAAATGTGACCAGGCCTCCCTGTCCATCACCAACTCCGAGTTTACACAAACTCATGTCCACCGAGTCGGTGATGCCATCCAACCATCTCATACTCTGTCGTCCCCTTCTCCTGCTACCAATCCCTTCCACCATCAGGGTCTTTTTCAACGAGTCAACTCTTTGCATGAGGTGGCCAAAGTATTGGAGTTTCAGATTCAACATCAGTCCTTCCAATGAACACCCAGGACTGATCTCCTTTAGGATGGACTGGATGGATCTCCTTGCAGTCCAAGGGACTCTCAAGAGTCTTCTCCAACACCAACATTCAAAAGCATCATTCTTCGGCTCTCAGCTTTCTTAACAGTCTAATTCTCACATCCATACACGACCACTGGAAAAACCATAGCCTTGACTGGATGGACCTTTGTTGGCAAAGTAACATCTCTGCTTTTTAATATGCTATCTATGTTGGTCATAACTTTCCTTCCAAGGAGTAAGCATCTTTTAATTTCATGGCTACAATCACCATCTGCAGTGATTTTGGAGCCCCAAAATTAAAGTCTGACACTGTTTCCCTATCTATTTTCCATGAAGTGATGAGACCAGATGCCATGATATCAGCTTTCTGAATGTTGAGCTTTAAGCCAACGTTTTCACTCTCCTTTTTCACTTTCATCAAAAGGCTTTTTAGTTCCTCTTCACTTTCTGCTATAAAGGTGGTGTCATCTGGATATCTAAGGTTATTGATATTTTTCCTGGCAATCTTGATTCTAGCTTGTGCTTCTTCCAGCCCAGCGTTTCTCATGATGTATTCTGCATACAAGTTAAATAAGCAGGGTGACAATATGCAGCCTTGATGTACTCTTTTCCCGACTTGGAACCAGTCTGTTGTTCCATGTCCAGTTCTAACTGTTGCTTCCTGACCTGCATACAGGTTTCTCAAGAGGCAGGTCAGGTGGTCTGGTGTTCCCATCTCTTTCAGAATTGTCCACAATTTATTGTGATTCACACAGTCAAAGGCTTTGGCATAGTTGATAAAACAGAAATCGATTTTTTTTTTCTGGAACCCTCTTGCTTTTTCGATGATCCAGTGGATGTTGGCAATTTGATCTCTGGTTCCTCTGCCTTTTTTAAAAACCAGCTTGAACATCTGGAAGTTCATGGTTCACGTATTGCTGAAGCCTGGCTTGGAGATTTTTGAGCATGGCTTTACTAGCATGTGAGATGAGTGTAATTGTTGCAGTAGTTTGAGCATCCTTTGGGATGGCCTTTCTTTGGGATTGAAATGAAAACTGATGTTTTCCAGCCCTGTGGCCACTGCTGAGTTTTCCAAATTTGCTGGCATATTGAGTGCAGCACTTTCACAGCATCATCTTTCAGGATTTGAAATAGCTCAACTGGAATTCCATCACATCCACTAGCTTTGTTCGTAGTGATGCTTTCTAAGGTCCACTTGACTTCACATTCCAGGATGTCTGGCTCTAGGTGAGTCATCATACCATCATTATAATATGGGTTGTGGAGATCTTTTTTGTACAGTTCTTCTGTGTAATTGTGCCACCTCTTAATATTTTCTGCTTCTGTTAGATCCATATCATCCAGTATCAGGTAGGTAAATACAAATGTAATTGCCTTCCATTAAAATCAATGGATATGACTACTTTATAGAAACACATAAGAATGTTCTTTCTGAGCTAATAAAGTACTATAGGGAATATACAGTATTTATCTAGTTGGACTTGTTCATATATATTTGAAACATAATTCAACATCTAATTTATTACTAGGTATTGAGGCATATAGAACATTAACTTCTAGTAGTATAATATTTGCTTTTTATATATTTGTACCTAAGACTTACAACAGGCTTGGAGGAGAAGAATATTTCCTTCTTGATTTATGCAATTTGAGCACATAGTATAAATCTCTGCACCTCGATTTCCAAATATGTAATATTAGCATGATTACATTTACCATGTTGAACTATTTTAAGGATAATTCAAACAATGCTTATTAAATACCTAAAAGAGAATCTGATTCATAGGACTCTTAAAAATAGTAGATTTTCAGAGTAGTTGAAGGGGGCTGGAATAGCTCAGTGGGAGAGCGTTAGACTGAAGATCAAAGTAGTTGGGAAAGAAAAATATAGAAGAAAGGAGGGATCAGAGGAAGAGGATTTTATTTTATTTTATTTCATCTTCAAAATAATCTCCAGAGGTAGGAAGGGTATTAATTGTTATTGTTATCTCCATTTTACAGATCAATTAACAGATTCAGAGATCTCAGAGAACTTGCTCAGCATTAAATAGCTATTTGCTCTCTTGTGGTATGATAGTATTTTATTCATCTGCCCATTGTAACACTTAATATATAATATTGTATTTATTCATTACTACCTCTGGCTTCCCTATTAAACTCTGAGATCCTTTTGGGTAAGGGCCTTATCCCATTATTTTTCTATAATTTAGAATATGTGTACATAGTACCAAAGAGGCTTCTGCTAAATGTTTCACAGATGAGTGAATGATCTGAAAGTGGAACCTGTATCTGTTTATTTAAAACTGGATACTCTGTTTCTATTGTATGGTATGCTTGCTTATGATTATCCCAGTCCTCCAAAAATATACATATTGTATAAAATACAGTGATTGGTGCTCAATAATCTTTCAATGCATTTTGGTTTGATAATTAGAAAATAGAACAATCTATTTTACATCCTCATGTATTTTTTTTGTTGAAATGGGAGCATATTCCCTTCACTATTTATTTGCATCAGAACAAATTACCAAAAAAAAAAAAAAAGGCTAAAACAGCAGAAATTTACACTCTCACAATTCTCCAGGTTCAAATTCTGAAAGCAAGGTATCCTTAGTGCCTCTGAGAGCCCCCAAAAGAATGCTTCCTTGTTCCTTCCAGATTCTGGGGGCACTTGACGATCTTTGTCATTCCTTAGCTTGTAGCTTCATCCCTCCAATCCTGGCCTGCCATCACTTGGCTACCTTCTTTCTGTTGATGTGTGTCCTCTCAGTTGATAAAGAATCTGCCTGCAATGAGGGAGACCTGAATTCCATCCTTGCACTGGGAAGATCTCCTGGAGAAGGGAATGGCAACCCTCTCCAATATTCTTGCCTGGAGAAGTCCATGGACAGAGAAGCCTGATGTGCTACAGTCCCCGGGGTCCCAAAGAATCAGACATGACTGAGAGACTAATACTTTCAAATTTCTTCTTAAAAAGACATCAGTTATTGGATTTAGGGCATCTCTAAATCCAGGATGATTTCAACTCAAGATCCTTATCTAACATATCAAAATTTTTCTTACAAATAAGATCAAATTTTGAGTTTGGAGTGGACATGAGTTGTTGGAGTACATTATTTTATCCACTAAAGCTATTAGGCTTTATTTGAATTGACATTATTAAGACAAACATAATGAAATCTCACAAACCTAAAAGCAATGCATTCAGCTGGGGAAAAGATGAAGGCATCTGAGTTTCTGTTTTTTTAAATGACTTGAAATAAAGTTGAAATTCCACAGACAATGCATGAAAAGTAGAAATTCAGCATAAAATTGCTAGAGGAGTTTGAAATAGGGGAGAATATATCAGTAATCAGGTAAAAGCTCAAGAAAACTTAATGACAATCTTAAAAAGGAATATTTTTCCCATATAGAAAATAAGCCAGAAATGACAATTGGTATCAGACAGTTGTAATAACTTACTCTTCTTTGAGCTAGGTAATATTAGTTTAAAATTAAAGCCAAAGGATAAATTAAGTACTTTAGTTTCAAGTCACAATCAGAAAATCACATGCTTAACTAGTATTTATATAAGATTAACATTTAACTTTCACTTGAAACAATGCTAATGAACTAATAACACTACTTTCAAGTAGTCTTTATCTCAGAGTTTTATATAAAGGCAGACACATAGGTTGCTTTTAAATTTTTATTTTATCATAGATCTAGTTATGCTTTCATCTATTATAAAAAAAAAAAGACCTTCACAGAGGTAAGCAGTCTGGTAGCTACTGCACTTTAAAAAATGTTTTCTTTCTAGAAGAAAGAAAGATCATTCGTATTCTGATGTTTATTCTCATAAACACTTTATTACTTTGATGCTTATATTGTAACATCTACAAGCTTTAATTGACACAATGCAGCATTGTCAGCTTTTTACATTTCATGAGAAGGACATGTTAAATGATCTGTAATTTAAAATGATGCTAAAGACAGTTGCATACATTTTTAGCAGCAAACAGAGATATCTTTATGCAAAATTCAAACAATTAAAAATGAGACATTGTTTCAACTGACAGGCAATATTTTCAGAAAGCAGATGTGTTTGTCACATTGCTTTTGTTACTGTCACAGTATAAGAATATTTCAGGACAAGAGTAGGGTTTTGAAAAAGCCAGAAAGATTATGTGAGAGCATGTGCAAAAGTATTCTACCCCTACCCTGTCTTCAATAAGAAACAGTGGATTTGGTATCATCCATGATATTCTGCTTCTAGGTCATTTTGAGAATATTTTACTCTTGTTTAGCTTTGTTAGATCAATTCTGAATAAAGCATTTTTTTTTCCCTTTAGTTTGGCTCTCATTCTGGTACTACATATAATCTCTGCATATTCCAAGATTCAGGACCCATGAAAAATCATTTCAACTGGATTTATTCCAGTACTCTCATCCCTTTCCCCCATATTCATCAAATGCAATGTGATTGTTCCATGGGCTTCCCTGATGGCTCAAGAGGTAAAGAATCCTTGGAATTCAGGAGACACAGGAGATGCGTGTTTGATCCCTGGGTCAGGAATATCCCCTGGAGGAAGAAATGGCAACCCACTCTAGTACTCTTACCTGGAAAATTCCATAGACAGAAGAATCTGGCAGGCTACAGTCCATGGGGTTGCAAAGAGTCAGACATGATTGAGCATGCACACACACACACACACACTATATGGTAGGTGGACTTGAATAAATAATAATTTGGCAACCATTTTAAAAAGTTTCATTCAGAGAGAATTTCCTTAACGTATTTCAAATTATGTGTAAATTCATATCCGGACTACTGGAGGAAGTAGCCATTCCCCTCTCCAAGGGTTCTTCCTGATCCAGGAATCAAACCCAGATCTCCTGTGTTGCACGTAGATTCTTTACTGTCTGAGCCACAAAGGAAGACCTATATCAAGACATAGATAAATTTTCAAACCTTTGAATGGATGAGTTTGGCAATTTGTTCACTGATATCTTAGTAACAAGGAATAGCATGTTAAGTTCATATATTAATAGTAGAATAGTTCATGTTACATAGTTTTACAGACCCAATTAAAATAATGTTGAACTCCAGCATATAGTTTAAAAGATATTTAGACAGGTATTTAATTATAAATTTTCTAATACTTAATTTTAATATTTAGATGGTATTTAATTCTAAAGTTAATAAGTTAAAAATAAAATTATATTGTTGGGAAAGGTGTGGAGAAATTGGAACACTTGTACACTACTGATGGGAGTGTAAAACAGTGCAACTGTTTTGGAAAACTGTCTAGCATTTCCTCAAATGATTTAGCATAGAGTTTTCAGCCATTTCACTCCTAGGCATACAAGTATACTCAAGAGAAATGAAAACACATGTCCAAGCAAAAACTGCTGTATGTGTTTACAAGTAACATTATTCATAATACCCAAAAGGTGTAAATAACCCAAATCCCCATTAATTGATGAGTGTTTAAGCAAAACATGGTATATCTATATAGTGAAATATTACTTGGATATAAAAAAGGAATGACTTACTGAAACATAATGCACCATAGCTAAATCTTGAAATCATTATAAGTGAGAGAAACCAGCCACAAAAGGTTACATATTGCATGATTTTATTCATAAGTCCAGAACAGAGAAATATAAAGCAAAAGTAAGTTAGTGGTTGCTTAAAGCTTGGGAGAAACAAAAGGTTGGAGTGACAGTTAAAGGATGTGGGGTTTCTTTTTCAGGTGACAAAATACTCTAAAATTAACTATAATGACGGTTGCAGGTACCTGTGAATATGCAAAATAACACTGAATTTATCCTTTAAATTGATGAATTCTACAGTATGTAAATTATATATCAATAAATGTGTTAATATGAATCACCAGCAATAAGAGCTAACAAAAATATACTATTAAAACTGCCAACTACTGTTCAATGTTCCTACTTTACTTTAACCCTTGTAACAAATACTGTAAGGTAGGAACTCATATTTCTCTATTCTATTTAAACTAAGCCAAAATGATAAGAAGAAGCATGCCTGGGGTCACATAGGTAATAAGTGACTGAGGCAACAGTTGAATCCAATCACTGAAGCTCTAAAATTTGTACTTTCCAATAAGTCATAATCAATTATGCCCCAGCTCCAATTATCTATGCAATTAAAAAATAGAGGAATATCTTGTTTTTAAATTCAATCTATAGATATTTATTGCAGGTCTCCTTAGTACCAAGCACTGTTTTAGGCATTAAAAATACAGCAGAATTCCAAAACTTAAAATGACAAAATGTGTGCTGCCATGGAGATTACATTCTAGAACTTTGGAATCCAGAAGAGCTGAGCTGAAAGCTTCTATACCTTACAAGTAGAGTGACTAAATAAATTTTGTCACCTCTTTGATTCACATATTCCTCTTTGTAAAATGGGAATGATAATTTTCTCCCATCAAAGTGTCACTATATCATTTCAGTGAGATGACACTTGTAAAGCATTTACTGAAATGCTTCACACTCAATAAGTGAAAGGTGATGACACCAGTGGCAGTGAAAGTTATAGTAATATTATTCCTGTCATTGTCACAATCATCATCACCATCATCATTGAGAGTAGCCTCTGAGTTGTGTCCAACTCTTTGCGGCCCCTTGGACTATAGCCCTCCAAGCTCCTCTGTCCATGGAATTCTCCAAGCAAGAATACTAGAGTAGGTTGCCATTTCCTTTTCCAGGGGATCATCCTGACACAGGGATCAAACCTGGATCTCCCACACTGCAGATTCATTACCATCTGAGCCACCAGAGAAGCCCATCATGATCATCATTAAATGTAGCTAATGCCCTGGTTTTAGTTTAGGAGGAAGATACAGCTTTCTAAAGTTTTGCTTGGATAAATTCATATAGCTTCTTGTGAACTTAGGACTGAAACCCAATGATCTTCTGATTTCAAATTTCATAATCTCTTTACTGATGAGTTGACACTATGTATACAACTTTTATGCCAATCTGAAATTTAGAAAGAAAAAGAGAATAAGGCAATAAAAATACCTAGATATATTCTCATAAATGTGTTCTATTGAAATGGTGATTTACATTTTAGAAAGAAAATAGTAAACATGTTGAGTACATTTAAGTTTACTATTTTTATTAGATTCACCAGTATCTTTCCACTGAAGCCAACAACACTCTAAGTTGATAATTAAATAAATTTCTGAAATAAATGTCACATGTACCAGCCTACTAAAAAATAAACTATGCCATGATAGTTACATGGGGATTTAAACCAAGTAAAAATCATACTTCACATTCTGGTATTTTTAAAGTGTATATTAGGGGGAGGGGTAGGCTTACCTGGTATAGTATTAATATTAGACCTGATTCCTTAGGCTTCTAGTTTGTTATATTATAAACACACATGCAACATAAAGACTTTTTTTTTTTACTTCTCATCCAGTTTTGACCATTTGTTAGACAAATATTTATTTGATATCTACTCTGTGTATACAATCATAAATGCTTTCATTTTGAATATTCCACTCAGAAAAGTTATCATCACAGCCCTGCTCGTGTCATCAGAAGTGCTTTTTGTTATTTTTGACCACAGTGAACATCTCAATTTCCTATTGCACCTGATCCAACTGACAAAAACTGAGTCACAATTGGATGGACATAGAGATTATCATACCAAGTAATGTAAGGCAGGGAAAGAAATATAAATATCATATAATATTTCTTATATGTAGAATCTAAAAAAAAATAAATGATACAAATGAACTTATATCGTGGTGGTGGTTTAGTCCTTAAGTCATCTCCAACTCTTGTGACCTCATGGACTGTAGCCTACCAGGCTCCTCTGTCCATGAGATTTCCCAAGGAAGACTACTGGAGGGAGTTCCTATTTCCTTCTCCAGGGTATCTTCCTGATTCATGGGTTGAACCTGAGTCTCCTGCATTGCAGGCAGATTCCTTACCAACTGAACCACCAGGGAAGCCAAAGAATTTATATACAAAACAGAAATATACACATAGACATAAAAAGCAAATGTACAGTTACCAAAGGGGAAAAAGGGGAGAGACAAATTAAGAATTTGGGATTATCATATACAGACTACTATATGTAAACTAGATAACCTACTGTATAGCACAGGGAACTATACTCAATATTTTGTAATAACCTATACAGGTAGAGTATGAAAAGAATATATATATTCTTTTCATTGATCCAGCATAACTGAATCACTTTGCTGTACACCAGAAACTAACACAACATTGTAAAGCGACTATCATTCAGTTAAAAAAATTAATGATGGTTGATGCTTTATTGAGTGATCATTGTAATAAGCTTTAAAATCTATCCTTATTAAATGAATTGTCTCTGTACACATACTATTCTATTTCTTTCCTAATCAGCAGGCAGGGTACTAATTAAGGGTAAGCTCTGGTGTCTTTGTTCTCTAACATATTTCTTCCTATTTCTGTTACCTGTGTTCAGAAATGTGTTGTCCTTGGCGTCTAACTTTAGTTCCTACGACTTTTACTCTGTCATTGGGGCTTCCCTGGTGGTTCAGATGGTAAGGAATCTGCCTGCAGTGCAGGAGACCCAAGTTTGATCCCTGGGTCAGGAAGATTCCCTGGAGAAGGGGGTGGCTGCCCACTCCAGTATTTTTGCCTGGAGAATTCCATGGACAGAGCACCCTGGTAGGCTACAGTCCATGGGGTTGCAAAGAGTCAGACAAGCCTGAGTGACTAACACTTCATCTATCATTGGCCTTAGTGATCAGAAATTCTTAATAGTTATACTCAAGAAGATATATGCTCTGCAAGCAACAACAATACATGAAAGCAGAATGAAGGTAACAACTGTGCTTTATGCATATAAGCAAAGGAAGAGAAGTGGTAAACCTAGAGATGGGTAAAAGAAGGAACTAGGATTTCTCAGAGAACCTGCAGGGAGGCCATACTCTTTTGGGTTAGAGATCGCTTCTTGACCTCATACTTTGTTCTTGCTGTGTTTGTTCTGAACACACAGGCTGAAAACAGACAAAGCTAAAATATGAAAGCACATAGATATTGAGGAATAACAAAATCATTTGATTTTATTTCTTTCAATTATATGAATACAGTTACAGCCTCAGTGTATACTTCACTGTGATGACTTATCTGCCACCATATTCTACTATGCTAATTCTGTGTGATACAGAAGAGAGCTAACTAAAATTTAAGATTGATCTCCTAGTTGGATCATTCTCTTGATATTAACATACTTGCTCCTCTTCTGCTCTGTATCTTACCCCTCTTTCTAATGAGTCAGTCAGCTCTACCAATCTTGAAAATTAGACAAAATAGGAGAAATATTTATTTATTGGTAGTAAGAGAATTTATTTACACTTAGAGGTTGATAAGAATGTGTGAAATCTACTCAGTGAGTGTATATTATAGAAATTTATGAGCTCATAAAGTTCAGACTGGTGAACTTTTCTCCCTCCTTCACTATATATAATTTAGTTTGGACAGTGATTTTGTTGATTCAATATTCATCTTGGGTTATTTTAGAAAACATAAAATGATTAAAAATCCATGTCCTCATTAAAATAGAAGTTGCTTTTCAGCATGTGTTTTCCCTTCCAGAATTGATTTTTTAAAAATATTTCTGTCATCAAATCTGGTATCAAATTGCCAATCTACTCACATGCCTGTCAATATATTTCTGTGTTGTCTTTTAATTCTAATGCTTGTCTAGTTGTCGTGAGAATGGCCCACTTATAGTGACAGATTGTGTTATGTCTATGTGGTAAGTAAACTGCAAATACTATCATTTTAATTTTTCCCACTTGATCTATTCTAGGCTTTTCTCAATAGAAATTCTCAAAGAAGGGCAAAAGTAGCACAGCATAGGCAATTGCTCTTAATTAAAATGTATAATTTAAGGAAATAAACATATATTCTGGAATTGTCTTTTTTCACTGCAGTGATAAAGAAGTGCTCTCCTCAATATTTGACTAGTCTTAAATATTGTCATTAATTTTTCAATAATTCACAGATTTTCTGAGATAGATATAACTAATGTTTTCATATTTTCACTTGTCTTGCTAAGGATTTTGAGTTGCTCAGTAATAAGTGGTAAAACTAAAATATACTGTGTTTTAATCTATTTATTTTAATTGGAGGCTAATTACTTTACAATATTGTAGTGGTTTTGCCATACATTGACATGAATGTTATATTCTTAGATATGAATAAAGTTGTTTATTTTGAATGTCAAACCTTTGCTTTTACTGTATAATGGAACTTACAGAAATAAATAATAAATAAATAATACCGTGTACCGTATACGGATAAAGTTTTGAGTGCTTTTTTGTACATGGTATTATTTATGTAGGAAAGTTGACATTTTTAACCTGTTATTTTAGAATTATCACTCATGATAAAGGGATATGTAAATACCAATTGTTTAAATATATTAAAATCCAAGGACTTTTTCTTCAAAGAGATTATTCAAAGCATTATGCTCAGACTAAGGCTTCACAGACAAATGAAATTCTAACACAGAGCCATTGATGGCTGAATTTGATCAACACATAAGAACAATATGAATATTTAAGGTTAAAAATAACTATCCAAAGTGGAAAGAAAAAAAAGCACACTTTGATTTCCTTATATAATAGAATTGTGCCCATGTCAGGATATCTGCCTCAAATATCAATTTTGCAAACTTAAGTTATATTAAAATGACAGGAAAAAATATATGTAGATATACCCCTTTCAGTCTGAGAATAAGTCATTGGATAACAAAATATAGAGCCTTTGTTTTGTTTCAAGGCAAATCATGCTCAGAGAATGAGATTATCTTTGCCAATATTTTATTTAACACACTTCTATTCTGGGAATTATAATTTCACAAGCCAATAGCATACAGATAATATCTCTTATAAGCCAACAAACAAATAACGTACTCCAAATCAATGATAGGTTAATTATACTATTGTTCTAGACAAAGGGCATGATGAAAGGAATAAGGTCCAAATTTAACTGAGGTATACCTTTCTGTTTCAGGAATGGGGGCCCCTTCCAGAGCCTGAGAGTGGGCTCTTGTCTAACATTTGAAAATGAAATATCCAAGGAGACACATTTACTGACAAAGCAAAAGATTTATTGTAAATGGGCGCTTGGGTGGAGGGCAGGAGGGTAAGAGAAACCAGAAGGACTGCTCTGCCACATGGTGTGCAGTCTCAGGTTTTATGAAAATGAGGTTAGCTTCTGGGTTGTTGCTGACCAATCATCTTTCTTGGCTCATGTTTAATCTGACTCAGGGTCCTCCCTTGTGGTGTTTGCATCTTTCAGCCGAGATGGATTCCAGAGTGAGGGTTTCTGGGAGACTGGCAGGACATATCATCTTCTCTCCCTTTCTTTGACCCCTCCCAAATTCTCCCAGTTAGTTTTCAGTGGCAGCATTACATTCTTTATCAGGACCTCCTGTTTCAAGACAGCTCAGGCAAGAGATTATCATTGTGTCTGGCCAAAGCAGTGGGTTTCCTTCAATATTTCCTTCAACATATTTCCTTAACACTTCTATGAGATGGCTTTTGGGAGACAGAGATTAGCCAACTGAAAATTGATGTTCAGTTGTTAGTGCAAAGATGAAAGTCCCTTGTTACTAGAGCATATCACTAGAAAATGAAGGCATTAATGCTGGCCAGCATGATAATCTCCTTCCAGGCCAATGCATGATTGTCACTACTGCTAAGCAGAAATCCACCTTCCTAGGCAGGAGTTAATACTCCAAAGTCAGAGAGCTATTTAGATCAGCAAGAGTCACCTTGTCTGGACTGAACACTCTCAGATGGTTTTCATAGACTCTGGATATTTGTACTCTTAATATCTCCTTGCCATAGTTTCATCTTCATCTGCTATTAATTGATAAGACCCCAGCAGTGCCCCTTAGTATCTGAACTACTACTAAGTACTTACTAACAGTTGCAAATGTTGATGATGACACCTTGACGTAACAACTTCAGTTCTCTTATCAAAGCAATATTACTTTTAAAAACTTTGTTCATAGATCAAAACAGCTCAATATTTGTAATGAACAAATAAATCTGAAATATCAAAGCACTGTACAACAGAATCCATTCCCTTACTGTATTTATTGTATCTCTTTTTGTACATACCCTTATTTCAAATTCAACCCTATCTCCTCCCCAATTTTCTGAGATGCTCAAAGAAACATTTACACAACTGTAACTATGATAGGAAACTGTGATAAAATATTAGGAGAAAGGACTTTGGGGACCATAATTAGCTAGAAATGTTAGGTACATGATACTTTTATCATGTGATGTATTCATCCCATACAAAGGAGAATGAATTCAAGGGATACATGGCCTAAACACTTACAGAGTCTTCAAAACCAGTTTACTGCCCATTTCCTGAGGTTGAATGGGATGAAAAAAGAAGTCTTAAATAAAAGCAAAAAGAATTACTTTACCATGATGGCTACAAAAAGGATTTAGTTGAATAGAATTGAATTAAGGTGTTCCTAAGACCCACAAAAATTAATATTTAGGTATTTAGAGATAGTATCCAAAACTGTATAGATATTTATGTTTACTCCTAAGTCATGAATCTCCAACCAGCTTAAATTTTTTTTTTTAAGAAATGTGTTCATGCTTGAGATAAAAACTCATCCATTTTAAAATGAGTGGAAAATAAATGATATAAAAAGAGAATATCTTACTGGAAATATGTATTTTCTTGGCTAATGCCTATGTGAGCTAAACATATAACAATTTTGGATGCCAATCGAAGGTTTTATATTGTTCTACATATTGTTGCATGATATTTACAATGTTGTTAATATATTTTTCCTGAAATCACTGAAGAATGCAACACATAAAAATAGTTTCACTAGAAGACCAAAATTGTGTATTATTGCACTGACAATATTGACATTTTTAATGTACTTGCAATAACAAATTGAAACTGATTTTTTGTTCTTGTTTTGTTTTCCTTTGCTTCCTTTGCCAACATTTTATCCTAAATCAGCGGAAATCTGAGGGGAAAAAGGCAGTAAAGGTAAGATGCAAATTTCAAAGAAAAGTGACTTCAAAAGTTGTTGTGCTATCTTTTCTTAAATTTCTGAAGCTACAGTAGCTGCTAAGGGCAGTTAAAACTGTAAGTATTTAAGATAACATATGTTGCAGTTCTGCCTTAAAAGAGCTTCAAGCTGAACTGTCTCTACATTTTGTATTACTTACACAGTCCTGGAAGCAATTTTCAAGGCTTATTTTATTTTTCACCAACACTTTCTTTTCCCAGTGTGCCTAAACAACATACTGCTGACAGCATCACTTTGTGAATGTTCTGGTAATGTAGTTACTTTATGATAAATTTTAGCAATAGAAGGGACCATTTTGGTGTCAGTTCACAATTAACAGTGACAACAAGTTGGTAAATATGAAGCATGATGATGCTGGATAAGGTCACAAAGAAAAATACTATAAACATGGTTAATCAGTAGATTGATATTCTCTGAGAGATTGGGATTGGGCTTTAAAATGTCATATTTCAATGTGAATGTTTTTTCTAATTGAAATGTAGTTGGTGTACAATATTATGTTAGTTTCAGATGTATTACATCATGATTTGACATTTGGATACATTATGAAATGATCACCACCATGATAAGTCCAGTAACCATATACAATCATATAAGTTATCACAATATTATTAACTATATCCTTTTTGCTGTATATTACATCCACATGACTTACCTGTTTTAAAACTGGAGGTTTCTATCTCTTCTATCTCTCTATCTCTATCTCTGCCAACCACCTTTTTGTTCTCTGTATCTATGAGTCTGTTTTTGTTTGGTTTGGTTTTTAGATTCTGCATATGAGATCCTATGGTTGTTGTCTTTGTCTGATTTGTTTAATTTAGCAAAATACTTTCTAGATTCATCCATGTTGTTACAAATGGCATGATTTTTAATGGTTGGATAATGTTCTATTACATATATACATACATACCACATTTTCTTTATCCATTCATCTACTGATGAACACTTAGGTGTCTTCCATATCTTGGTTATTGTGAATAATGCTGCAATAAGAGTTGGAGTGTATATACATATATATATCCTTCTGATTTAGTGTTTTTGTGCTGTATCATATGGCAGGTCTATTTTAATTTTTTGAACAAACTCTATAATGTTTTCCACAGTATCTATACCAATTACATTCCCACCAACAGAACACAAAAGGGTTCCCTTTTCCATACATCCTCACTAACATTTGTTATTTGTTCTCTGTTAATGATAGCCATTCTGACAGGTGTAATTTGAAGTTCCCTGATGATTAGTGATGTTGAGTATCTTCTCATGAGTCTGCTGACCATTTGTATATCTTTGAAAAAAATGTCTATTCTGTTCCTCTACCCATTTTAATCAGGTTCTTGTGTTGAGTTGTAAGTGTTCTTTGTGCATTTTAGATATTAACCATTTATTAGTTATATCATTTGCAGATATGTTCTCCCATTCAACAGGCTGCCTTTTCATTTTGTTGATAATTTCCTTTGCTATGCAAAACATTTTGAGTTTGATGTAGTTCCATTTGCTTAATTTTTGTTTTGTTTCCCTTACCTGAGAAACAGACCACCCCCTACCCACACACCCAATTATTGTTAAGACCATGCTGCCAATGTTCTCTTCTAGGAGTTTTATGGTTTCAGGTCTTACATTTAAGTCTTTAATCCATTTTGAGTTTTTTTTTCTGTATGGTGTGAGAAAGTAGTCCAGTTTGATTCTTTTACATGTAGTTAACCAGTTTTCCCAATAACATTTTTTGAAGAGACTTTTCATGTTGTATATTTTACTTCCTTCAATGTGAAAATTTTAAGTTCTGCTCACATATATATGAACAGTCTAGCTTTCTAGAAAAATTTGAAGTTTTTTACTATTAAAAATATAAACTAGGTCACACATATTGTTAAATTTTAATTACCTCATTGATGAGACTGCATTACCACTAAAGATAAAAATAATTCACTGTCATTTATTTCCTAGAATTTATGCCTTGGTTTCTTCACCATGTTTTGAGGTTGAAAGAAATGGGTTTCCCTTAAGCTTATGATGGAAGGTATTTTGGAAATTAAAATCAGTAAGCTTTAAATGCTGCTCATATTAGCAACCAAAACATTGCCATAACCATATGCTAGGTTAAATGTGATTTTTTTGTGTGTTTAAGATTAATTATCCTCCTATAGTTTGGGAGACCAGATTTTGTTTTTGAAAAACAACTTACCAAAGGATGGTCTAGACTATGCTAGAGATACTCTGTTAGCCCTGGATGGCTTTATCAAGTGTGAGAATTACCAGAAAATGGTGCCTGAGTAGAATGTCAAAATGTATTTTCATTAGTGTTTGAGAGATAAACTAAAATATCAGCATTAGAAAATTTTCACTTTCTGAATTTCCAAATGCCTTTCTGAACTATCTTATCACTGTGACCTCGTAATGATGACTTTTTGAGAACTAACTCCCCCCAGAAGGCAAAAGGTCATAGAAGAGTTCTACAATTAAAAGGAGGGAAGCAAGGGTAATGAAATGTTACTAGCTATATAAAATGAAAGAGAGAAGCTCTACAGATTTTAGATGTTCCAGCATTCTCAATCATCTGATAAATTTAGAAATGGACCTGTTTGCTCAATCATAAGTTGGAATTTTGAAGAACAGAATGGCAAATTTTATCTAGTGTAGTTATTCTATAAATAGAAACATATTTTTTTATTTTTTAAAAATTAGGTCTTTGTATACAATGTCTGGGCGAAATCAGAAAGTACCTAGCTCATGAAATTTTAGCTTAAAACATTTCAATTGTGAATATTAAAACATTAATATAATCTCAATATAAGGAGCAATGGAAATGGTGGTTTTAGTGAAAGATTTTGTTGTTGTTGTTTGGTCAAATCAAAGCAAATCTGGGCCTAGGGAGAGATTTTATTCAGAATAGAGAGAAGGGTCTGATCTCAGAAATCTGCAAGTTTTTAAAATCCAACTATATATATATATATATATATATATATATATATATATATATATATAAAAGTTAAAAAGTGTAAGCAGAAATAAACATAATTTTTAAATAAGAAACTGGACAAGCATGATAAGTGACCAGTGGGATCCACCAGGAAAAGTGTCTTGCTGTGGTCCACTGATTCCCAGGAGACCCTTATAAAGGGGATGTGTTCCACAGTTTTAATGCTTGCTCATTGCTTGGGAGCAAGCAGAGCTCTGAAACCTGGAAGAAAGAGAGATGCCTGACTAAAGTTTGGTCAAGACAAAGTCTTGTAAGAGAAGGAGGTGGCAAGGGAATGGTCATATCCCAGGTCTCAGGCAAGTCTCTGGGATGGGCCGCCAAGGGAAGGTCTTTGGCTTTGCACAGTCAAGGAGTCCAAGTAGAATAGAAGCCAATTTATTCAGGCAGACACACACTCCATAGGCAGAATTTGTTCCATCTCAGAATGTGAGAGGGCCCTGGAGAATACAGGTTGCTAGTTTTTACGGGCTAGGTAATTTCATAGGCTAACAAGTGGATTATTCCAACTATTTCTGGGAAGGGGCAGAGACTTCCAAGAATTGGGACACCACCAACTTTTGGGTCTTTCACTGTTGGCCTCCAAACTATCATGGTGCCAGTGGGTATGTCATTTAGCATATGCTAATGCATTACAATGAGCATATAATGAGGCTCGAGGTCCGCTGGAAGTGAAATCTTCCGCCATCTTGGACCTAGTAGGTTCTAACCAGTTTATGTGGCATCATGTTTTTCTCAACAACTGTGTCATTCTTTTAATGGTTGTGTCCTACCTACTTCTCTCCCGCCTCAAAATCAGAGGATAGGAAGGGGACAGCTGTGAGCAGTTGGTCATTTTTCCCAGCACCTTTCTATACCAAAGTAAACACAGCAACATTAACTCGCTAATATTGTGCTTACTCTGTTCAAAGCACTCTGTGTGTATATGTGTGCATACATATAAGTGCATATATGTATATATCTATACTTATATACACACATATGTATCTCTATACCTACTACAAATTTAGTCTTAACAAGAATCCTATAAACTCTTTTACAGATGAAGAAATCATGGTACAGACAGCTTAAATGACTTGCCAGAGTATAGAGCTCACAAGTAGAAGAGATATGGTTTGAATCCATACAATTTGTACAGAATACCTTTTAAAAAAGAAAAGAGAAAAACTTGAAATCATAAAACAAATACTTCTTTCATATCAAAATTGTTTTTTTTTTGTGTGTGTGTGTGTTTTAGTAATTACCCTGAATATGTTTAATGTTTTAAGGCTTCTGGAAGAATAATATTTTAAAAAAAATTACCTCCGTCAACTCTGATGATGCTACAGACTCCTTATCAAGCCCTTTCACTCCATACTTAGCTTGATATAATATGGTTAACATATACTATGGAGATTAGGTCTGTCCTCTGATGCCCTTTATTTTTGGTTCATTGCATTTATATATACATTTGATTTTGGATATTAAATTCATATTTTCGGTATTAAATCCAGGAGGCTATAAACCTTAAATATATAGTGTCAGAATATTCATTAACCTTGGATTTATTGCAGATGTTTCCATAAAAAGCTCAATAATCTCTTGAACTCTTGAACTTCACCTATGTAGGCTTTTAAATTTAGATTATAAAATATGGCTTTTATTTTCAGTTTAATTCAAAGTGAAAAATATAAGGTTCCTGCATTTGTTAAAAAAAAAGGCCCCGTATTAACCAAGAATGAAGTATCTAAATGAATGCTTTGTCCTAGAGTCCCAAACATCAAAGGACCTAGAGTTGCTCAATGACTGCCCCAGCTATTTACATTTAAATGACTTCAGAGGCCTCACCAAACAGACTAGTTTTAGATTCCAAATCAGAGGTGTTTTTTGTTTGTTTGTTTGTTTGGTTTTAGATTCCAAATCAGAGGTCTAAAGTACAGAGATAGACAAGTTTTTCTACCTCCCTTTTAAAAGATTACATTTCATAGAGAAGCTAGTGACATTCAAATAGAAAAACAAAGCAAATGCCATATTCCATAGTGCCATCATTAGTATGGGAGGGCTAAGAGTTAATTAAGGGGAAACCACATTTCAACACATAACCACCTATGATTGAATAAATTACTGTTAGCTATGTTTATTTTCAACTTGAGAGAAGTACAATTGCTTGGACCTGGTTAATATTAAAACAAAGTAACTTTACTTGCTCAAACACAAACTGGTTCCCTTAGCATTAACCTAAAATTTTCCACTTAGACTTTTTTATTTCCCCAAGATCCCTCCCCCTTTAGCTAAGCCTGAGTCCAAATTGCCCTCAGGGTTTGCACAAATGCCCATGCTTGTTAAAGAGTATGTTCACAAAAGTTCTAAACTGAAGATGGCAAAACAGACCTGGGTGAGGTCCTCAAAGAAGTATATTTCTTATTTCTTTATATTTGCCTGAAGTGAATTTACAAAGTGGCTTCTTTCAGACTAGGCTAGCGGGTATCAGAAGGAGTAGCTATAGTCAAAAAGCAAATAAAAGCCATTGTCTGTCATTGGCCTCTCCTCTTCCAGACCTCTGGTCTTTGTGTAACCATTTGCTCCAAGGCTACATGAAGAAGAGGGAGGGAATTAGAATGTGGAAGAATATATATATATATATAAACATAAACCATTTTAGTGGTGTCTCCATGGCACTTGTTCTTCCCTTATCCTATTCAATAATCCAGGAATATTGGGAAGTTTCTTTTTTTGGGGGGGGTTTCTTCATCATAAATTATCTTAACTGTATAATTTAGGAGTTTGAATACAACACAGCATATTGAGATATTTTTTAAAGGTTATCTCTAAATGAAACTAATTCTAAGAGTATGTTTATGAAGAGATGTATCCACAGGCCTTGGCTTTAATGAAATATTATTTTTATACATACTTTTTGCAGCATGATAAGCTAACAAATGCATGAAGCTAAATCTACAGCAATTGTGAATGCTATTTCTTCTATACTAAATAAACTGTTTTCCTTATCAAACATTCAATTGAATGTTAATAATGCTATGAGAAAGTTAAATCACACTAAGTGCACTAATTTAGCATTACCACCCACAAGCAAACCTATTTACCTTTTTCCTACATATGTTCCACAGACAGGATTTTACAGGGACATTGTACCGCAGGTATATTCTGAGTCCTTTGGTAGTGTCTTAACAGCTTTTTATTTTGCTTTGGAATAGATTATTTAACTCAATGGGTAGTGACTGAAAATTTAGTAGCCAAAAAAAGGGACAGATAATTTGAAGGATATCTCTGGTTTGATCTTTGGATTCCCCTTCTGTGCTTATTCAAGACTTCTGCTTGCATCTGATGTTCAGTGTTAAAACTGTTAATGTAGTTATCACCATAAACAAATATCTATTTTGTCTTACATGCTTGTTTTTGTTGATCTGTTTTTTATTTATTTTCATTGCTGGGTTTATTGATCATATAGCCCTTATATATAGTGATTACAAGGACTCCATGATTTTGAATTATTTCTCTTTTTATTGCCATAACTTGATTATCTGCATTGTATTATCCTATCTGGTTAACTTGAACTTTTCCTTCTTAGGTCTTCTAATTGTTTATATTCCAATTTATGAGATTTCTTCCTGGTTATATTTCTTTCCCCATCTCATCATTTCCATTCTTGACTTTTCATTCTTGGATTCTCACTCTGTTTATAGTGCCAATTTCCAACTGTAGTCCCATCACAGATCATATGCTCCATAGGTCACTGAATACTTTTTGGCAAAAGGAGAAAAGAATCCCAAAATTGTACTTACTACACATTCACAGTATTAAATATCCCCTGTGGCTCTAGGTATTCTTGAGAAGTCTTTCTATGCTCCTTTTCATTAACTTTGTGTCCTGGAGCTTGAATGACTGTCCCAAACCTTTTCAACTATCTTCAAATTTCTTTTACAACTTCCAACCCTGAATTACTTTAGGTTCTACTGTCCTAAGATGGAAACCATATTTGTAACCCCAATATATCTCTGGTTTTCTTTCTAGTGTCTCATTTGTTCCCTTTTAATTGTTGAAGTATCTAGCTCTTTAGTCTCTTTCTACACACCACTTCCATTTTTCCTTTAAATATACATAAATGTAACCCTTTCATCATTTGTCCAATATTTTCTGCTTACTATCTCCAGAATTTCTGTTAGATTTTTCTTCCATAAAGCCATCTATGATCTGTCCATCCATTTCTACACATAAACATAATGTTCACAACTGGATTGTGAGTTCAGGTTAATAAATAACATATTTCTTCTGTATCCTTTCAATTCCTAGTGTAAAAATGAAAACTTTTCCATATTAGATTCTTTGGCTGGTCTAATAATTAAATTGATATAAGACAGATTAACAGGAGAAAACCAAATTTAATTTCATATGTATGGGAGCTCATAATGCTCAAAGAAGTAACCAAAGCAGGCAGATTTTGTACCTTTCAGATAAAGAAACAATAAATTTGTGAAGAATTGACAATATGCAGGGATTTGGGTTTGGGGTAGTAAACTTAGTAAAGAAGTAAGGTAGCAAGGATTTTCTGTGCAACCTTTCAGCCCCGACTTCTTTGACTCTGGTGATGAGAATCTCTATCTTTCTCCTTGAACAAAAAAGATGTCTTTCACATTGGAGTTTCATTTCCTGTTATTAGAGGGACAGAGGAAGGTCAGAGTGTCCTTGCACTTGCTGTTTCTTGTTAATTTAATTCAAAATAATTAATATGCTGAAGCAGTATATCTTGGGATGGCCTGCCCTGAACCTATCACTAGCACACTATCCTATCATGTTTACTTTTTATAAATATTTGCTGTGTTTGTCTTATTTTAAATTTCCAAATTTTCATGAGCTTAACCGAATTGACTTAAACCAAAGGAAACTGATTTCTACTTTTCCAAAATAAAATGTGGAGTATACAACTAATGTAGTAGCAAATGCTTGATTATATAGGGATTTATAAATCTTTTTAGGGTCCTCTAAGTTCAGGTAAAATATAAGGAAATGCACATCATAAACAGTGAGCTACTCCTTAGCCCTAATTCAGGCAGTTGTAACCTGTTCTTTGGTGTGTGTGGAAGTATCCTAAGAAAATCAATGCTGAGAAGAATCTTCTTTTTAAAACTTTGATGCTCTGAACATTTTTTTCAAGTATTTTTCTGTAAGGTCCCAACTGACTGAACTGTCCAGTTTGGGCTATTTCTTTAAAAATGTTATTTTTCTTTCCTCTTATGCCAAAAAAGGGGATGGGGGGGTGCCTGTACTGTGTCCTCTTCCTTGTCCCTTAGTGAAAAACTCTAAGCCTCTATTGAAAATGTTCTAAGTCTTTTGCCTACCCATTGTCTCACCTTGCAGCATCAAAATTCACCTATTATATCTCTGAGAAGCAGATGTTTTCACTCTGTGTGTGGCATAGTACTGAGGACAGTCTGAAATAAAATCATACATATTCATTTCAATGGTATGCCTTATTCTGAATGTATGGGAAACAATAGACAGTGCCATCTTAAGTAAAATAAGTCAGGGTTTTAAGAGGTTTTGAAATACATTTTATTCAAAGAAGTAGAAAAGAAGAAAGCAATTTCAAGATGTATTTGAATAGCACTCTTATGTGTATTAAATACACTATTCCCAGGTCTTTAGCTTTACAATACTGCTAGATGTAGTTGCAAATTCAGCCTATCCTGTATGTACTCTTTCCATTTTCACAGATTGGTCAGTTTTCCATTCCTTTTTTTCTCGTGACTATTGAAAAGTTCTTGCTTCTTTTCAGTCAGTGCCATCTGAGTCAGTACATAATTTAGATGCCTTGTCTGGTACTGTCTATGAATAACTCAACCACTGGTACATTGAAACTGATACTTTAAAGTATGCTGTTCAGATTAGGATTTATGCCTCTGATCTCAACCAAACAATTAAAACAATTACAATTGTATTCTAAACTTAGATTTTCATATCAGAAAGAGTGACATAGAAGTTCTCACTGCTAAATTAATGACACTTTTGAAATAGAAAATTTCCCTTGTTTTAGTTTATAAAAAACATTTATTTTGTTTTCATCTTCTTTTGGTTTATAGCTTTATTGGAGATATAATTCATCCATTTAAAGTTTTGGTGTTTTTTTTTTTAAAGTTTACTTTCCTATTTTTTTTATTGTTTTAATTGAAGTAGAGTTGATTTACAATATTGCCTGCACTTTAGGCATATCACTTTCTTAATTCATATATTTTGATTTCTGAAAGTAGCTAGGAGAGGAAGCATTCTTAGGCAATTTATTGGATAATGTTTTCTAATAAACTTTGCCAATATCACTGCTATAGAGATATCTGCTGACTACTTTCTTTTGGACTACTAAATAAATCATGTTAATTTCATTCAATCATATGTTTTTCTCCACGACTGAGCTAAGACTTAGTTATTCCATGATCTATTGTTTTTTTGCCACCAGTAGAGGACAGATTCTTTTTCAGTTTCTACTGCATATATGAGTCGTGTTCACATATGTTATACCATGTTCTTTAGCAGTGATGCTAATTTTTAATTGTTTTGTAATATCCAAAATTCTGTGATCTTTATAGTAACAAAATATGTAGAATTTTCGTTGAGTCTTTCAACCATCAAAAACTCCTTTATTATCTTATTTTAAATATTTATTGTATGTGTTATGCCCCTTAAGCAGCATGATTTGAGGGCACACATTAATGAAAAATGTTATAAGTAGACTAGACTCATGAAGATAGATGAAGTCTGGGAATGCATGACAGTACCAATTCAAATATTTTATCTTTTTCTATGACAAAAATATCTGGATTTAAGAGTGCAGTATGTGCGTGTTAGTTTCCTAGTTATGTCCAACTCTTTGGGACCCCATAGACTGTAGCTCACCAGGCTCCTGTGTCCATGGGATTCTCCAGGAAAGAATACTGGAATGGGTTGTCATTTCCTTCTCCATGGGATCTTCCTGACCCAGGGATCAAACCTGGGTCTCCTGAATTGCAGGCAGACTCTTTACCATTTGAGCTATAGGGAAGTCCCATTATAGTGCAGTATAAATGGAGTAATAGTGCCAGTCATCTTTTTTATCAAGCAATATTTATATTGGAAGATTCAGGAATTTTCTTCTGAGCATACATTTCTTCAATATAAATAGTTAGCAAGTGTTACTAAATCAGACACTGAGACATTTATAAATAAAAACAGAAATTTTAGAGTCTTATATCTTGTGATCATTAGGTTAGATATATTATCTTTGACATACTTCCTTGTATTCTTTTATTTCTCACGTATTTGTCCCTCATCATGCATTTAATTTTTAAGGTGGGAAAGTATCCCACTTAACTCAAAGGGAACTCACAGGGAAGCCTCTGAGAATTAATCATCAGATGTTATCTTACCAAAAAGCTATGAACATGTTAGTTAATCTCCTAGCCCATCTACTGAGGATTCCTGTGAAACTAGTCTACCTTATTTACTTAAATTATTTCTTTATGGCCAAAAGAAGTTTCTAGGATTAACTTTTATGCTTTAGAGACACTAAAGTGATAAATTTTACAGTCTAATGTTGAGGTATAAAGAATTAATAATTCAAGATGTCTTGTAACTTACTTAGTCTATGCCTATCACACTACTTGAAACCTAGTAAATATTTAATGAAAATTTGTCATTTATTTAACAAGCATATACCGAATGGCTTCTGTGTGTCAGACTGTGCTTTGTGATGAAAATATCTAAGGGTTCAGATAGTTTCTTTGACCTCAAGGACTCCCTTATGTAGTCGGGAAAATAGATATGCAAACTAAAAATTCAATCTGATGCAACTGGCTTATTTAACAATCTTATTTAACTACTATAATAATCTATTATAGAGTATTCTTCTTGAATAAAAAGAAATTCCACTCATGTGTACTTAAGTTTTCTATCAGGCTTACTCATTGAGAGGTAAGAGCTTCAATAAATTCAATAACCTTTCTTCAACATATAATGGCTTCTTGTTTATGTTTTTGAGCACCTATATTTTGGTCTTTTTTTAGCTTATATCAGTCACATAAACCACTGTATTTTTATTCTGTTCAAATAGCATACGCTTTCACATTATATTTAACTCCTCCTGGCCTATAGTATTTATCAGATAGCAGCTTGTTTTATTATTTATGAATGAGAGCTACTGTTATCCAAATATACTTTAAACATTGATTGCTGAATGAATTGGGTTTTCTCTTTGAAATGCATAATGCTTCAAACAGTGCATCTCATTACTAACATGACAAATTTTACTTCTTATTTTCATTAAAACAAGATGTGTAGGGGAGCAAATCTCAAATACTGACCTTTAGTTTTTTGTTTTGTTTTTGTTTTTGCTTTTCCATATAAGCAGTTGTGAATGCAATGCTGCAAATTTCTAGCATTAAAGGAACTGTCTCTGGGATCTGTTTCACATTTTGTAATAAAAGTGATTGTTGGGAATTGTTTGCTGTGTAACTCAGAACAGGTTGTGTATCATTTTTATTGATGAGAAGATACTATCTTTGTAATGCCTATGTAAAGTTGTCTGGGTGTTAAATTGATTGAAAATGTTATGCTTTGGATTAGCCATAAAAACTGCAGTGACTATTGCAAAAAAGGAAATATAATTAAACAGCTGAGGAAAGAAGCCACCTGTTGCATGAAAAAAAATCACACTTCATAGCAGAAACCAATGTAATAAACTTAGTAAACAAAAGTTCTTAGTGGGTAAAGTTTTTAGCTTTTGCTGGGTTTTGTGAAGCAAGTAGGTAGCAAATACTCAATTAGTCCAGTTGCTTCTCCCAGTCTTTTTATGATTGTCAGCTAACATGGCTCACTGCACAGTGATTCTCAAGTGGGGAGGTAGTTTTTGTAGTGCTTCTCATCTCTGATTGTATGTTACACTCACCCAAGAATCTTTGAAACCTGGCAATGCCCAGTTTGCACCCCAAGCAAGCACATCAGTATCTCTAGGGTAGGACTAAAGCATGGGTAGTCTCTTAAGCTTCCTAGATTTTTCAAATATGAGACAACATTGAGAACTAATTTACTCAATTCTTACTGTCTTTAATTTAGATTTAGCAAATTTGATTTGTTTCTGTGGCAAAACCTCCATATAAAATCTTAAGTTCCATTGAGGAAAAAATTGGACTGACTGGTTCTTTCATGAATGTTATGAAAATAGTGCCCTAATTTTATTGAGGTAAAATATAGTTTTCATGCCAAAGTAGGACCAGTAACCACAGAAAGGGCAAGCAATGACCAATAACATGTTTGTCAATGAGGTTAATCAAGCCTAGTAAATATATGCATGTGTGACTGTTAATGTTATAAAACCCTCCAAAAAGGCAGCACATGTTTTCAATAGGTTTATTCAGTCCCTGGTTAATAGAGCCCAGTTAGATTGTTTACTCAATCTTACAGTTTAATAATATTTAAAAGACGCCATGATGATTATAGCATGGTAAAGAAAGTGAAAGTGTTAATTGCTCAGTTGTGTCCAACTCTTTGTGACTCCATGGACTGTAGCCTGTCAGGAACCTCTATCCCTGGAATCCTCTAGGCAAGAATACTTGAGTGGGTAGACATTTCCTTCTCCAGGGGATATTCCTGAGGCAGGGATCGAACATAGGTCTCCTACATTGCAGGTGAATTCTTTACCATCTGAGCCACTAGGGAAGCCCATGGTTATTGCATACTTTAATATTGTATATTTTAAATCTAGGTATTGAGTAAGGATAGTAATGTGCCCATTTATTTATGCTGATCCAAATAACAACCATGATATGTATAGTTTTTGATATTTTGTTGTTACTAAATGAAGTGTTGAAATAATGTTGTTCATGGCACTCTCCCAAGACAAGGTAATCATGTATTAAATGGTAAAGTGTCTGCCTGAAATGCAGGAGAACTGGGTTCAATCCCTGGGTTGGGAAGATCCCTTGGAGAAGGAAATGGCAACCCCTTCCCAGTACCCTTGCCTGGAAAATACAATGGACAGAGGAGTCCGGTATGCTACAGTCCAAGGGGTCGCAGAGAGTCAGATGCGAACTGAGTGACTTAAATGTAGTGATTAGAAATCTATAAACATAAAATACACAATCCCTATCAAGCTACCAATGGTATTCTTCACAGAACTAGAACAAATAATTTCAGTTTGTATGGAAATACAAAAATCCTCGAATAGCCAAAGCAATCTTGAGAAAGAAGAATGGAACTGGAGGAATCAACTTGTCTGACTTCAGGCTCTACTACAAAGCCACAGTCATCAAGACAGTACGGTACTGGCACAAACACAGAAATATAGATCAATGGAACAAAATAGAAAGTCCAGAGATAAATCCACAAACCTATGGACACCTTATCTTCGACAAAGGAGGCAAGAATATACAATGGAAAAAAGACAACCTCTTTAACAAGTGGTGCTGGGAAAACTGGTCAACCACTTGTAAAAGAATGAAAGTAGAACACTTTCTAACAGCATACACAAAAGTAAACTCAAAATGGATTAAAGATCTAAATGTAAGACCAGAAACTCTCAAACTCCTAGAGGATAACATAGACAAAACACTCTCCGACATGAATCATGGCAAGACCCACCTCCCAGACCCACCTCCCACAATATTGGAAATAAAAGCAAAAATAAACAAATGGGACCTAATTAAACTTAAAAGATTTGCACAACAAAGGAAACTATCAGCAAGGTGAAAAGACAGCCCTCAGAATGGGAGAAAATAATAGCAAATGAAGAAACAGACGAAGGACTAATCTCAAAAATATACAAGCAACACCTACAGCTCAACTCCAGAAAAATAAATGACCCAATCAAACAATGGGCCAAAGAACTAAACAGACATTTCTCCAAAGAAGACATACAGATGGCTAACAAACACATGAAAAGATGCTCAACATCACTCATTGTCAGAGAAATGCAAATCAAAACCACAATGAGGTATCAATACACGCCAGTCAGGATGGCTGCTATCCAAAAGTCTAAAAGCAATAAATGCTGGAGAGGGTGTGGAGAAGGTGGGAATACAAACTAGTACAGCCACTATGGAGAAGAGTGTGGAGATTTCTTAAAAAACTGGAAATAGAGCTGACATATGCCCCAGCAATTCCACTCCTTGGCATATACACGGAGGATACCAGATCTGAAAGAGACACGTGTACCCCAATGTTCCTCACAGCACTGTTTATAATAGCCAGGACATGGAAGCAACCTAGATGCCCATCAGCAGACAGATGGATAAGAAGGCTCTGGTACATATACACAATGGAATATTACTCAGTCATTAAAAAGAATACATTTGAATCAGTTCTAATGAGATGGATGAAACTGGAGCCCATTATACAGAATGAAGTAAGCCAGAAAGATAAACACCAATACAGTATACTAACATATATATATATATATGGAATTTAGAAATATGGTAACGATAACCCTATATGCAAGACAGAAAAAGAGACACAGATATATAGAACAGAATTTTGGACTCTGTGGGAGAAGGCAAGGGTGGGATGATCTGAGAGAATAGCATTGAAAAATGTATATTATCAAGTGTAAAACAGATCACCAGTCCAGGTTGGATACATAAGACAAGTGCTCAGGGCTGGTTCCCTGGGAAGATCCAGAGGGATGGGATAGGGAGGGAGGTGGGAGGGGGGATCAGGATGAGGAACACATGCAAATCCATGGCTGATTCATGTCAGTGTATGGCAAAAACCACTACAATATTGTAAAGTAATTAGTCTCCAACTAATAAAAATAAATGAAAAAAAAAGAAATCTATAAACATAAACTAGTTGAATAACATTTCCATTCTTCCTGTGATTATATTGTGGTGCCACTGAATAAACAAAAGCTTTATCAAACAGGAAAGATTTCTGGAAAATGATCAAATAGGAGGTAGCCAGCTAAAGGTGGAGTTTAAATCAATCCTGAGGGTGAATTAAAGGCAACGGTAGTTAGAGAAGTGTATAAGAATTGAATGGCAAGAAAACATTGGGTGCTCATGAAATAAACTCTGGAAACTGACAACGTATAGAGTACTCTGACCTATTTACAAAATATGCAAAAAAAAAAACAAGATTATACTGCCTTTACTAAAGAGTGTGAACTGTGAATCCTTGATTTCTCACTCTGCACTCATTATTCAAGTGGCTGTTATCAAGAAGTCTGTTTAAATATGAATGGCACCCCACAAATCCCTGATGTATTCTTGGTGGTATATTGCAGGATTAAAGAAATTTCTTAGATATAGAACCTTTTAAAATAATTTTCATTATCTGTCTGGCACATACTATTCAATACATAAAACTTGGTTGCATGGCACATAACAATATTTCTGAGAGATGTATTCACTGTGCTTTGAGGTGTTACAAAACTCTATTATTAATACTTTTTCTTAGCAGAGAATATTACTGCTATTTCAGCATCCCTATTGACATTTTAATATAAAACAGAAATTCATCCTCACTGGAACACTTTATACCAAGTATTAACCATATTTAATTTAATATTTAGTGCAAATCTTTTTCATCAGTACTATGAAGATAAAGCAAGCAATGTCATTTTCTTTTATATTCTATGTGCTTTTGGTTAAGTTTATTTTGCCATATGCTTTCAGTATAGATAAGAATATTCTCAATAGAGGGAATCTATAATGCCATAGGAATAACAGCTTATCATTGCTTTCTAATTCCATTATGTTACCATCACTGCTTGGAATTACTTCACCATGTTGTGTGTAAGATATGTGGCAACTTTTGTTAAGAAAATAGATGCTTAAGACTTCCCTGGTGGTTTAGTGGTTAAGAATCTGCCTTCCAATGCAGGGGATGTAGCTTTGATCCCTTGTCAAGGAACTAAGATCCCACAATTAGAGAAGCCAGTGAGTCAAAACTACTGACCCCATGTGCTCTAGAGCATGAGTGCTCTACAGCTAGAGAAACCCAGGCTCTGCAACAAGTGAAGCCCTAGTGCTGCAACTAGAGAGAAGGCCCTGTGTACTGCAATGATAGAAAGCCTGAACACGACAAGGAAGACCCAGCACAATCAAAATAATGAAAGAAAATATATGCTCTTAAACTAAGCTTTCATTAAAATTTGAGGAGTTGTGGCTTAGGAGATTAGAAGTTTGGAAAGAAAGAATATTATTATTTAAATCTGAATGTGATTTAGCTTCAACTTTAACTCTCTCCTTTGGAGGTGTGTAACTTGACACAGACATTGCAACTTTTTTATTTCATTTATTTTTATTAGTTGGATGCTAAATATTTCACAACATTGCAGTGGGTTTTGTCATATATTGACATGAATCAGCCATGGAGTTACATGTATTCCCCATCCCGATCCTCCCTCCCACCTCTCTCTCCACCCGATTCCTCTGGGTCTTCCCAGTGCACCAGGCCCGAGCACTTGTCTCATGCATCCCACCTGGGCTGGTGAATCAGTTCTAATGAGATGGATGAAACTGGAGCCCATTATACAGAGTGAAGTAAGCCAGAAAGATAAAGATCATTACAGCATACTAACACATATATATGGAATTTAGAAAGATGGTAATGATAACCCTATATGCAAAACAGAAAAAGAGACACAGATGTACAGAACAGACTTTTGGATTCTGTGGGAGAAGGCGAGGGTAGGATGTTTCGAGAGAACAGCATGTATATTGCAACTTTTCAAGTGGAGATCTTAACTATATTCAGAAAGGGCTCAAGAGTAGCTTCAATGTTTTCTCACATCAAAACCACAATTCAGACATTGGCTGTTGAAAAACTGTTACAACTTTGTTCATTGAACACCTTTTAGGACACAAATTAACCCACATTTCCTCTATTCAAGAGGAAGGAAACTTATATGAGATATAATAATTTATTAATTGGGAATTATTCATCCACTGGGAATGAACCATCCTAAGGTATTACAGATTTGCCTTGTTATGTTTTTATCTATTAAAGCAAGTGTAGTTCTCTTCCTAAAAAGCCTTTTTACTAAGTAGAAAACTCACCTTGCTAAAACACAAAATTTCCTGTTTAAGTATATTAACACATATATATGGAATTTAGAAAGACGGTAATGATGACCCTATATGCAAGGCAGCAAAAGAGACACAGATGTAAAGAATAGACTTTTGGACTATGTGGGAGAAGGTGAGAGTGGGGTGATATGAGAGGATAGCATTGAACTATGTATATTACCATATGTAAAATACATGATCAGTGCAAGTTTGATACATGGAGCAGGACACTCAAAGCTGGTGCTCTGGGACAACCCAGAGGGATGGGGTGGGGATGGAGGTGGGAGGGGTTTCAGTATGGGGGAACATATGTACATCCGTAGCTGTTTCATGTTTATATATGGCACAAACCACCACAATATTGTAAAGTAATTAGCCTTCAATCAAAATAAACAAATTAATTTTTTTTTTAAATTTCCTGTTTAAATTCAATGTATTGTATTTCTAGCTTTTTACCTTTTAGGATATATTGTCTTTTATAAGTTATTTCATGTCAAATAATGTGGAGATAAAAGACACTGAAGTGATTTAGAGTAACTAAATAAAAAAAATTCTAAAACCATATACCAAATTCCCACATTTAGTTGACTAACTATGGTCAAATGTAACTTTAGATGTTAGCTATAAATATATATGCGTACTAGTTTTAAGATTAACAATAGCCTAGGTTTGCAAGCTTGTCTGCTAGAAATACCTAAACTAACACATGATTTGAGTGCAATTTTAACATTTTTGAAAAAGATACATTTGTAATCATTGAAAGTAATATCAATTTACATATACATTTACAAATTTACAAATACAAATTTACAAATTTACAAATACATTTTGAATGCAATTTTAAATACACAATACATCTCAGTCTTTGGTCTATGACTATATCTATATTCATAGGTAGTTTGACCATTTTTATTGTTAATGTGAGCAATACATATTATGAATATCCCAGTTTGGAAATCAGAAAATCCAGCAAATGTTAATTATATGATGATTTCCTATTTAACCTTATCTTAAATTGAATTAATTGAAGTGATTTTTCAGTTATTCAGTAACTTTAATTTCCTCTTTTTGCCTCTGACGATTTTCATTAGACTTTAACTTTTCTTAATGCACTCTTCTATCTTTTCATTCTTTTTCCTTAAGGCTATGCTTATATCATATCAAAATATTTTTTTCTGGAAAAATTGTCCAGTAATTGTGATGTTAACTTTAGAAACATTTCAATATCCAGGTTGTATGGAAAAAATTTTGTTCAATAATTGATCAATTCACTTTTTATCCACACATTTGATATCATGTAAATACAAGTCATTTTTACTTTTTCCTTCTTAATTAGAAATATCTTCTGTTGATGGACATTTAGATTGTTTCCATGTCTTGGCTATTGTAAACAGTGCTGCAGTGAACACTGGAGTGCCTGTATCTTTTCAGGCCATGTTCTTCTCTGGATATATTCCCAGAAGTGGGATTGAAGAGTCATGTGACAGCTCTATGTTTTAGTTTTTTAAGGAATATATATACTATGAACAAACAATCCTTTGAGACATAAAGCTATTTAACTAACCTAATAGATTTTTAAAAACTTTGACATTATAGTGAAAAGTAGCTCTTTATTTTTGGGTGTAGTATCAAATGTGGGGAAAACTTGAGATCTTGTCTAATATTGGAAAAAATAAATATATAAGAAAGTGAAAGAAAGTGAAGTCGCTTAGTTGTGTCCAACTCTTTGCGACCCCATGGACAGTAGCCTACCAGACTCCTTTGTCCATGGGATTTTCCAGGCAAGAGTACTGGGGTGGGTTGCCATTTCTTTCTCCAGGATATCTTTCCAACCCAGGGACTGAACCCCGGTTTTCTTCATTGTAGGCAGACACTTTATCATCTGAGCCACCAGATGGGAAGTATAAAAATTGTTTTCAGCAAATGAATCAAGGAACTTACAAAATGTATGTTAAGGTTCAGAATGAGTTCCCTCTATAGCACTGTAAGTTTGAGCATCTGTTTTTTAACTAGTTGAATTTTAAGTATCAGTGGTGGTGATGGATAAAGGCCATTTGTGTCCTGAGCTCATTGGACTAAACTGACTAGAAGATGATGCACCATCAAATCTTGCTTCTCAATGTCTCACTGGATTTTTCTATTGACCATACCACTGCTTATCTCCATAGTAACTGAACTTCCTTTCCATTTCTGAACCAAGAATTATTTACATAAGGTCAAGCATTTGGGTCTTTTACATATATTTCTGAAGCAACGATTGCTTACATATGGTCAAGTATCTGTATTTCAATCTATCCAACTTTATGTGTGTTTGTATATACACATTGTGGGGAAAAATATTGTGGTTAAAAATAAGTCAAACTTAGGCTGTTGACAGTAAAAGTTGCAAAGCCATCTGGTAAGATGATTAATAAAAGTAAAGAGTCAATTTGTAAACAGTCAACAAAATATGTATCAATGTAATTGAGTGATACGCAATTTATCGGAAAAAATAAACATCAATTAATCTTAAAAGTCCAAACTTATGAGGCATAGAATTATAATCTCTGTTGATTGGATTTCTGACTCCCTTGTAACATGACTTTTTCTTCAAACAGCAAGAGTCCAAATTAAGAACATGTGAATTATAGATATTGACCTGATAATTATCCCATATTGTCAACTCATCTGGACGCTGTATCATAGCCTCATATTCTTCTTAGACCAAGCTGGTAGCAGATATGAATGAGACTGCTGTGTCTAAAATACACATTATCATGTGTGCTATGGGGACTCAAATTCATTCATTCACTCAACAAAAATTTATGGAAGTCCCACTATATGCCAGAAACTGAGCTAGTTGTTAAATTGTGACATTTGCATTCAGATATATTTGCAATTGAAATACAAAGTTGTGTGCAGTGTATGGAGAAGATGATCAAGCATGTTGAAAGTGATGTCAAATTTCTTGCTGAAGACTTCTTCTTGGATAACACTCCAGAGTCAGGTAGACCAGTTGAGGCTGACAGTGGTTAAAATGAGACATTGAGAGCAATTTATGTTATACTATGCAGGGGATAGCTGGAATATTCAAAATATCCAAATCAAGTGCTGAAAATCATCTGCACCAGCTTGCTTATGCTCATCATTTTGATGTTTGGGTTCTACATAAGTGAAAAAAAAAAAGGCTTGATCATATTTTCACATATGATTATTTAGTTAAACTTAATGAAAACATTCCATTTTTAAGACAAATTGTGAAAGGTGATGAAAAGTGGATACTGTACAATAAAATGGCAAGGAAGAAACTATGGAGAAAGCAAAATGAACCACAGCTAACCACACCAAAGGCTGACCTTCATCCAAAGAAGGTGATGGGTATGTGGTAGAATTGAAAGAGAGTCCTCTTGTATGAGCTCCTTCCAGAAAACCAATTCATTCCAACAAGTACTTCTCTCAATTAGACCAAATGAAAGCAACACTCAACAAAAAGCATCTAAAATTAGCAGAAAATGCATAATCTTCCATTAGGATAACACAAGACCACATGTTTTTTTGATGACCAGGCAAAAACTGTTACAGTTTGGCTGGGGAGTTTTGATTCATCTGCCATATTCACCAGACATTGCACTTTTGGATGTCCATTTATTTCAGTCTTTACAACATTATTTTAATGGAAAAAAAAAATTCAGTTCCCTAGAAGGCTATAAAAGGCCCCTGGAACATTTCTTTGACTTCCCCCAAAAAAGTTTTGGGAAGATAGAATCATGAAGTTGCCTGAAAAAATGGCAGAATGTAGTGGAACAAAATGGTGGCTACATTGTTCGATAAAGTTCTCAGTGAAAATGGAAAATGTGTCCTTTATATGTACTTAACAACCGAAGGAACTTTTTGGCCTACCATGCATTTCCTCCAAGAGTCCGACATGACTTAGGGACTGAACAACAACAACAACATCCCCAGATCACTACATGATAATTCCAATTGAGATTAATTGTTTTAGCAACACTTATGGCAATACTTTTTTTTTATCACTATATAAAAGCAGATATTTAAAACTGAATAGATTAACCAAGTGATGCTGCATTTGGATGTATGTGTGCTGTTCTTAGTCACTCAGTAGTATCCGACTCTTTGTGGCTCCATGGACTGGGGCCTGCCAGGCTCCTCTGTCCATGGAGATTCTCCAGGCAAGAATACTGGAATGGGTTGCCATGCCCTTCTCCAGGGGATCTGCCCAACCCAGGGATAGAAACTGCGTGTCTCAAATCCCCAGCACTGGCAGGCAGGTTCTTTATCACTAGCGCCACTTGGGAATCCCTGGACTCGCTAATGACAAGAAAAACTGTAACCAAGAATTTTGTTATAATTTTTATTGTAATTATCTACCTTTATTATTGGGCTTCCTAGGTGGCTCAGTGATAAAGAATCCACCTGCCAATGCAGAAGATGCAGGAGACATGGGTTAGATCCCTGGGTTGGGAGGATTCCCTGGAGGAGAAAATGACTACCCATTACTGTATTCTTGCTTGGAAAATCACATGTACAGAGGAGACTGGTGGACTACAATCCACTGGGTTGCAGAGTCAGACACGACTGAGTATGTGTCACAAAATATGTATTATTATTACTTTCATTCACTAATCATGAGTGTACACTGCTGCAGCTTGTATGTAATAAACTCCAGGTTAATCAGTTTAATTAGATTAAGCAAAGCAGAATGCACTGAATTTCAGATTAATACCTTTTCCCAGTCAAAAGTGAAGACTTTCATTTAGTCTAGTTTTCATGTCATGGCCAACATTGAAATGATAACTTAATATGATTTTATTTCATTTTGCTTTTGCTGTTTACAGCAATGTTTAGGTTTCTAAAGCCTAATATTCTTCCCACATTACACTTCTACTTCTACAAATCATCTTCTTTTCTAAAGCAAAGAATTTGGCACTTTCTATAATCTGATTAACTATTTGGCATATACAAATATAAAATGCTATATCTACCAAGTAATATAGCCAGTGTTTCTAAGCATATTTATTCCATTAGTTCACCTCTCAATAGTTATATATATTCATATAAATAATTTCATTTAAGTCAATCGATTTTATTTAGTCAATTTATGTAATTTTAGTGGCCAATATAAAATATTATTTTATCTTTTACTATATTTGGGTGAAAGTCAGATTAGTGCTAAACATTAGAATTGCTTACATTTATTCCTGCTAAATCTAAGGCTGTGCTTCTTAACTATACTTTTAGAAAGAAAAAAATCAAAACTACATGTATTTAACAGAACATGTGTAAGACTGAATCAAGCTGTTACACACTGCAAATTACTATGTGCTCTTTAAGCATTCATAATTTAACACAAATATAAGAAATTTATGCTGATACCTGCTATAGTTTATACTCTTACACCTCCCCAGAAGAAAAGACATTGAACAAAAATATGTTCATCCACCACAAATGTCCATGAATTAGGATTGATTCTAAGAATGGAAGAAAGTGATATTCCTGACCCTTTTCTTGATAGCTACAATTAATGAGCTTCCAGCAAACACAGGATAAGAACAATTTTGCTGAGAAATAGGGCCACTTGTTTCAGGTGGTTTTAAGGAAGATGAAATTGTGCACAAGGATACTTTTATTGCCTAAAAATATATAATTTATTTTTATGTTTGAGCAGGATATATTCCAATGCAATATAGAGATTTTGTTTGGGGGATAATCTGGTGTCAAGTCTCAATGGCTTTTTGCAAAAAAAAAAAATTTTGTAAAAACAAGCTGAAACTCTGGGGTCTAGTGTGGAAAATACTATCTTTTCACATCTGGGACTGCAGTTCAATTTTAATCTGAAGGACTTGATGAGATATGTCAAAACACCTGAAAACAATTTGGGTAGCTAGTGAACTGTGGTATCTGGAGGCCCATACACACAAAAATCACTTGTATTTGCTTTTTTCCCTCTCCTGTCTCACTCCAAATAATTGCAGTTTGCATACAAGCAACCTATACTGATAGTGCAAGGAAGACACAAGCACAGATATTTTGTACTATGATGACATTTATTCAGTGCCTAGTTGTTTTGTTATCATCATTAGGGTATCAAAACTCAGAATGATGCAGATATATTAGCAAAATCTATGATAATGGTCCCATGTTATTATAGAGCATGGATTTTCTGACAGACTTGTGGCATATTTTAATAAAAGTAATAGGTTAATCTATGTATGTAATAATGTATTTTTATGCTTTACATTTGAGTTTTTTCAGAGAACTAAAATTGAAAACGAGGAAATATATTGACCACAATTGCCTATTTTTTTATTCACATATATGGAATATGTATTAGGAAAAAATGTTTTCAACACTGCTTTGTTACATGTAGGTAGTTTCTGGTTTGCTTTCATTAATGAGCCTAGAAAAAATTCTTTATTGTTGATCCACAAAATATTCCCTCATTCACAGCAGATAGGGATACTGATGGTGAGCCAAAACACCACTTGGCATTTTTACAAATAGAGTGGAATAGTAGGCATTTTTCCTTGTAATGCTTTAACCCCAAAGCATTTGCTTTAATGCCAAAAGTATAAATACTAAAGGAAAAGCAAGTGGATATCATGAGGATAAACTCCTTAAAAGAAGCCATTTACCTCATTCTAAATTAAATGTGCTTCTTAACTTTCAAATTGACACTTACATAAAGGTCTGTTCTCCTAAATGTTCTTCAGTTCAGTTGCTCAGTCACGTCCAACTCTTTGCGACCCCATGGACTGCAGCATGCCATGGCAGGCCTCCCTGTCCATTGCCAACACCTGGAGTTTACCCTAACTCATGTCCATCGACTCGGTGATGCCATTCAACTATCTCATCCTCTGTCGTTGCCTTCTCCTCTTGCCTTTAATCTTCCCCAGCATCAGGGTCTTTTCAAACGAGTCATCTCTTCACATCAGGTGGCCAAAGGTATTGGAGTTTCAGCTTCAACATCAGTCCTTCCAATGAACACGCAGGACTGATCTCCTTTAGGATGGACTGGTTGGATCTCCTTGCAGGTAAAGGGACTCTCAAGAGTCTTCTCCAACAACACAGTTCAAAAGCATCGGTTCTTTGGTGCTAAGCTTTCTTTATAGTCCAACTCTCACATCCACACATGCCTACTGGAAAAACCATAGCCTTGACTAGACAGACCTTCATTGGCAAAGTAATGTCTGTTTTTTAATATGCTAAAATGATCTTACTAGTTTTCAATTCTTGAGATTCTCTATTAGAGAATTCAGTTTATTTTTTAATGGTAGTTAAGATTTTAAAAAGAAAAAGCAGCAAAGACTGAAAATCTGAAAATATAGCAAAAAGTGAGTTATAATCTACAGATATAAGATCTCTTCAAAAGATCTTGTAAAATCCCTTCAAAAGATCTACAAACATGAACTCATCTTAAGTGATCAAATAAGGTATTTTTTTAAGGTAGTGAAATGAAAATAATAATTATCCTTACTTCTGTGAGTAGTTGTAAGGATTAAATAAGTGTATATTAACTAACTTCATGTATCTAAAATTAATCTTAACAAGTGCCTGATATAGAATCACTGTGCAATGTTTAGCCAGTATCATTATTATTAGTGGTAATGTTAGCATGAGTTAATTCACTGTATTTACATGACTTTAAAAAAATGGATATCAAACTAGTAGCTTGTTTTTGTAATTGACTATCAGTTAAAAAAAAAAAAAAAGTGAAAATACTGATTATGTTTTACCTGTCCCAACATATATTCCTTTCAGTTTCTACCATCTGCATTCTGTCTCTCTAGTGTCTCCATTCAAAAAACCAGCAGCAAGAACACTTGTGTTGTATGTCCCAAATAATCTAACACCATTTGGAAACTATCCTAGATCGTAGAATTGTTCTCCCCGCCGACCCTCTTCCTTTAATTTTCCTACATCAACATGTTCTTACTAATATCTTATTTCTTCAGGCTTTATTATCTACACAGTAAACAGATAGCTAACTATTTACTAAAATAAATAAGTGCTGTTGGATTTAAGGTATTACTACTCTTAGAATTGGGCTTCTCAGGTGGCTCAGTGGTAAAGACTCCGCCTCCAAAGCAGGAGATGCAAGAGACACAGGTTCGATCTCTGGGTCAGGAAGATCTGCAAGAGCAGGAAATGGCAACTCAGTGTAATATTCTTGCCTGGAAAATCCCATGGACAGAGGAGCCTGACAGGTTACAGTCCATAGGGTTGCAAAGACTAGGACATGACTGAGTGATTGAGCACACACTCTTAGAATTGCACTCTCCCTTTTGACAAGGAGATTCTAAAGTCAAAAATCAATGGCTATTTATCACACACACAGGAATTTTTTCTCTGTTGTGAGAGGTTCTAGTATAGTCCTCAGTGGGCTTTCAATAATACATTGTGAAAGGATCTGCTTAGGCACTGCTAGTGAGATACTAGAAATTTGGGGTTAGTTATTTCTCCAAAGCTGTATAGATAAATTCTAGCCTTAAGTATTTATTTATTTATTTTACCATTAATCAAGGAAGGCTATCATTTCTTTACACAAACTATGGCATTAAAACTGGTTAAATTTTATCATCAGTTCAGTCTCTCAGTTGTGCCCGACTCTTTGCAACCCCATGAACCACAGCAGGCCAGGGCTCCCTGTCGATCAACAACTGCCGGAGTCTACTCAAACCCATGTCCACTGAGTCGGTGATGCCATCCAACCATCTCATCCTCTGTCATCCCTTTCTCCTCCTGCCCTCAATCTTTCCGAGTATCAGGGTCTTTTCAAATGAGTCAGCTTTTTACATCAGGTGGCTAAAGTATTGGTTTTTCAGCTTCAACATCAGTCCTTCCAATGAACACCCAGGACTGATCTCCTTTAAGATGGACTGGTTGGATCTCCTTGCAGTCCAAAGGACTCTCAAGAGTCTTTTCCAACACCACAGCATCAATTCTTTGGCACTCAACTTTTTTATAGTCCAACTCTCACATCCATACAGCATCAATTCTTTGGCACTCAACTATGTTTTATAGTCCATACATCTCACATCCATACATGACCATTGGAAAAACCATAACCTTGATTAGAGAGATCCTTGTTGACAAAGTAATGTCTCTGCTTTTTAATATGCTGTCTAGGTTGGTAACAACTTTCCTTCCAAGGAGTAAGCGTCTTTTAATTTCATGGCTGCAATCACTATCTGCAGTGATTTTGGACCCCCCTAAAATAAAGTGGGCCACTGATTCCACTGTTTCTCCATCTATTTGCTATGAAGTGATGGCACGGGAAGCGAAGATCTTAGTTTTCTGAATGTTGAGTTTTAAGGCAACTTTTTCACTCTCCTCTTTTACTTTCATCAAGAGGCTCTTTAGTTCTTCTTCACTTTCTGCCACAAGGGTGGTGTCATCTGCATATCAGAGGTTATTGTTATTTCTCTCGGCAATCTTTATTCCAACTTGTGCTTCCTCCAGCCCAGCTTTTCTCATGATGTACTCTGCATGTTAGTTAAATAGGCAGGGTGACAATATACAGCCTTGATGTACTCCTTTTCCTATTTGGAACCACTCTATTCTTCCATGTCCAGTTCTAACTGTTGTTTCCTGACCTGCATACAGGTCTCTCAAGAGGCAGATCAGGTGGTCTGTTATTCCTGTCTCTTTCAGAATTTTCCACAGTTTATTGTGATCCACACAGTCAAAGGCTTTTGCATAGTCAATAAAGCAGAAATAGATATTTTCTGGAACTTTCTTGCTTTTTTGGTGATCCAGTGATGTTGCCAATTTGATCTCTGGTTCCTCTGCCTTTTATCATCAAGGTGGAAAATTAGAATCATATATGATATGCTAATAAATCTTTGGTTTGTTTTTTGAGTTGATTCTTTTTAATCTTAATGTTACTTTTTCAAAAGCATGTTTCACGTTATCCCAGGAAACAATTCCATACTTCACTTATTTCAAAATGTTTTATAGAGAATTATCATGAATGCAAGCATATTTTCTTAATTTTATAAACTATTAGTTGAACAATATTTCTACAACATAAAAGAGAAATTAATGGATACATTTGAAAGGTAATCACTCTGTATTTGATTCCTCTATAATTTCTATTTAAGAACTATAAATCATCAACTAAAATAATGAAAATATTTCTTTTAATTTAGACTGCATGTATTTTTTATTTTAGGAAATTTAGTACTAAAAAATACAGAGTTACCATTTAATCTTAGCTTGGTTCAATTTTTATAGTTGTTTCTTATCTACTACATAACTCAAATCTATTTATTGAAGTTCATTCAGAATGTATTACCTTTTTTTTTTTTTCTTGGTTGTTTTCCCTTCAACATGGCAATGGACCAAGCTCCTCCTCTGCCATCAGCCACTGGCTTTTAATTTCTGTGATTAAAATTTTATTCAAATGTAAATTGTTACTATTACATCTATATTTTTCCCTTGTGGCTCAACTGGTAAAGAATCCACCTGCATTGAGGGAGACCTGGGTTTGATCCCTGGGTTGGGAAGATTCCCTGGAGAAGGAAAAGGCTACCCATTCCTGTATTCTGGCCTGGAAAATTAAAAGTCAGACATGACGACTGAGCGACTTTCACTTTCACTATATTTTTAATGATTACAGTGAAGTTTTAAATCTGAATTTCAGTCTATATACTTAAAATCACATATTGAATCATATATTTGCTCTCTTCTCAATGAATTCAGTATGTGACACCAAAGTGAAAGTTTATTAAAATTGTTTAAAAATATTTATTAATGTTGTTGGAAATCAGACTCTGTTTTTCCAACTTAGTATAACAAGGGCTGAAACATAAATACTGAATCATTAAGAAGTTAAATAATTGCATTTTAATGCTTTAAAGTACTGTTCAATTTATTTCAGCTTTCACTTATAAATAAGTACTTATGTCCTGATGAATATGAACAAATGTACTTAAAATGGAAAAGGTAAATGCTATTTTAATATATTTTAGCATATTAAGAGATGAGTACTATTGAGTGAAAAGAAAAAGAAATTTGTGAAGATGTTCACATAAACATAAATACCAAATTGTTATGAAGAGGTCAGATAGATTCAGCTGAAAAATAGTTACTTTTCATAATGTGTAGACTCAGAAATTGGAGGAGCAATCTAGTGAAAGATCATAATTTAATACACAGAAGCCAATATATTTTTCTTTTAACTAATCAACATATATTATAATACTTTATATGAAAATTTCATTGAACTATCATCTAATAAAGATTTCCTAGGGAAGTTTATCATTTATTTAAGCTTTCTTAAATCACAGTTTGTTCTAACATATTTTTATTATTTTTTTTAATTTTAATTTTTATTTTTTTTATTTGTGGTGGATTTTGTAACATATTTTTAAATGAATTGAGTCATAGTCATGAATCTGAAAGACATTAGTCTAAAAAGCTTCTTTGATACAAGGGTAGTAAGAGCAATGAGAGATAACATTTAAAACTGTCATTAAGTATAGCTGAAGTTTGATTATTTTTCTTTAACAATTATTTGATTATGATCAATGTAAATGTTCTCATTTGTTTGACATCTACTAAAATCATTAAAAATCCAATTTGTGAGTGTTAATTACACTTTCATATTTTATTTACCTTCAATTTGCAATATATATATTAGAGATGATTAGATATAAAATATGCTAAATTTTACAAGCTATTACAAACCAGTGGTTATTTCTCCCACAATGATTGGAAATATGTGATAGTTAGTATACCACTTCTACAAATTCACTGGGTAGTTAAAATGCATTGTCAAACTTATACAATGGAATAACCAGTGAGGAACAGTTGGCTTCTAACATCTGGCTCCACAAACATGTGTTTTAACCTTAATTCAGATCCCACATTTGATTATTTTAGTAATATTAAAGATACTTTTAATGATTCTATAGAAAACATATAGAAATATTTGACCTGTGGAGAGATTCAAACTGTTCTTTGTAAATGCAGAAAATCAAGTGTTTTAAGGAAATTGTCCTCCTATATTGTCATGTTTGTCTGAAATAAGTTTAATATTTTGTGATGTCTAACCAGTGGCATAAGTGTGCATATATTTTCAAAAGAAATAAATCTGATTGAAGTCATTGAACTCATTTTTTTATAAAGTCTTTGTTTCAACTGTTACAATACTGCTTCTGTTTTATGTTTGGAGTTTTGGGCCACAAGGCAAGTGGGAAAGCTCCCCAACCAGAAATTGAACATACACCCCCTCCACTGGAAGGTGAAGTCTTAACCACCAGGGAAGACCCCCATTGAACTCATTTTATCACACATTATTTCAGTATGCAAAGTTATTGTATAGTAGTTACATTAACATAGTAGTAATAACCATGTACAGCCATGTATTTATTACTTGTATGATGTATATTTTTAGAGTCCCAAAGTAATTTACATGGAGGATATAATTAGTGGATGAAAGATGAACTGAGAAAGAAATTTTCATTTGTTTAAAGATACTGATATAACATTGTTTTTCCAAACATTTTTGCTTATAGAGTCATTAATAAGTCTGTGTATGTGTGTTTAGAGTGAAGATATATATCCTGTGTCCTAGATGCATATTTGGTAGTTTTCAATAATTAAAAATAATTTCAGAAAAAAATGGAATTCTCCTTTTTATTGAAATCACAGAAGATTCTTTTAATATAGAGAGAACTCTCAAATGGATACACCACATTTGTAACTTTTAGTGTTCAGTAAAATAGAACAAACATTTGCTCTAACCCAATTCCAACCTTTTAAAACCTATGCATCCAACCAATATAGGAGAAAAATGGTTATGAGATCTTAAACTAGCAAAATGAACTATCTAATTACTCTCTGTTGCTTAAAATATAAGAAAGATAATTAGTTTTTAATTTAGTTGTGAGTTTCAACCTTTAGAAAAAATTCCATAAACTATTATTAAAATTATATGCTTCACTTTTTTCACCTTTGAAAATGAATCAAATAGTACTTTTTGTACATAAATGCTCAGAGGTGTAAATATCCTATCTTGGATCAAAGTATCAGAGACATTATTTATGATTTTGTAAATGCTTCTAAATCATGATATAGTATACTGTGTGGCATTATGAAAATATAAATTGCTGAAGATAGTATATATGAGACTTTGCAGGATATTGACACTTCATTTGAAGCAACAAAATATAGCTTTCTTAGTAAAAAGCAGTTCAGAATTCAGATGAATTTAGCCTCCTTTCCTGAATCCATATTCAACTCTTTGAAAGTACAGTTACACTGCACCATTTATTTCTGTGAGTAGGGCAGAGTTTGAAAAATAGAAAGACCTGAAATAATGCATTCAATCGAGCTATCCCTAAGCTATTGAAAGATATAGCTGTGGTTGTCTGCTTTTTCGCCCCTGCTGTTTTAGACTGACTCCTTACATTAGGGAGTGAGGATTTTGTACAATAAAGTTACAGTTTTCTAATCAGAGTCAGGAAGAAAGGAGTTCTGACTGGTTGAATTTAATAGTTGTATATTTCATCATTTAATGATCATTTTTAAAAGTATTACAATAAAATATAGAGTAGTTGACACTATTTCTTAATAATCCAGAAGGTCCATATGAATTTCACCATTTGATAGGGATCATGAATGCCCATCATCCCTCTACTAGTAAAATGGATAAATTCTGGTTAATAGAGACTTGCCATAGAGATAATTGTAGGCAAGCAGCGTTTACTATAAATTTCCTCTAGAAGTGTTGGCAAATGTCTCAACCCAAGACCTATTTTTTAGTTTGAGGGAAAAGAACATAGCAACACTTATCATGGGAAATAATCATAGCATTTTAGAGTCATATAAAGCCCAAAGGTGGAAAGTAGTTTTTTTTTTTTTTCCCCTCACTTTCTCAACTTGAAATCTAGGGAAGACATTAGAAAAGAGGTGTAGCAGGGATGGGGTTGAACGGATGGATGAAAATGGGAAGGGAAAGAAGAGATTTTTTTTTTTTATGAAGAAAATATCTTTTCAAATGAGTAAACATAATTTCTTCTTTGGATTCAACGAATCATAAGGAAAGAAGGATGATTTCTACCTCTGTCCTTTATCTGACTCCTAAGTTAACATAATGAAGTTTTGCTGCTGGTTCTTCCTTTAGAACTGAAAAAAGGAACAACAGAAGAGACATTTGCCAACACTTATGTGTAAAAATTCATGGTAAATACTATTTGTCTATAATTCTGCCTGCTGCAAATCTCTTTTAACCACACTTTCTTTGGTAGAGCTACTGTGAGTTTGGATTTGGATTGTAGATGAAACAAAAGATAGTGAGCTGATCAGCCAGAATAAAATTGAGGTTTTTTTTTTTTATTTTTTTCTTTCTTTAGTAGTGTGAGATAAGATGCAGGGTGGGAATGGGCCTACAACAATTTGACACCCTGTCCTCTTTCATTTTCTTCTTTCCCTGAATTGTGTTCCTTTACTTTCTTTTTCTGATTTCCTTTCAAAGGTATCAATACTTTTAAAATTTGCTTTTCTTTTCTCTCTTCTTGCCTCAAGAATAGAAAATAAATATTCATGTTACAAATTTATTTTTTCCTAAATTTCTCTTGTATTAATAAATACTGGATTGGTTGTGAAGCAAAGTACCAGTGATCTACTGGGACCTCAGTTCAGTTCAGTTCAGTCACTCAGTCATTTACGACTCTTTGAGACCCCATGAATCGCAGCATACCAGGCCTTCCTGTTCATCACCAACTCCCAGAGTTTACTCAAACTCATGTCCATCGAATTGGTGATGCCATCCAGACATCTCATCTTCTGTCAAAACCTTCTCCTCCTGCCTCCAATCCCTTCTAGCACCAGGGTCTTTTCCAATATGTCAACTCTTCGCATGAAGTGGCCAAAATACTGGAGTGTCAGCTTTAGCATCAGTCCTTCCAATGAACACCCAGGACTGATCTTCTTTAGGATGGACTGGCTGGATCTCCTTGCAGTCCAAGGGACTCTCAAGAGTCTTCTCCAACACCACATTCAAAAGCATTAATTTTTCAACACTCAGCTTTCTTCACAGTCCACCCCTGACATCCATACATGACCACTGGAAAAACCATAGCCTTGACTGGGACCTAGACAGTGGTAAAGAATCTGTCTGCAATGCAGGAGACCCGGTTTTGATCCCTGGGTGTGGAAGATCCCCTGGAGAAGAGAATGGCTTCTTACTCCAGTATTATTGCCTGGAGAATTCCATCGACAGAGGAGCCTAGTGGGCTACAGTCCATGGGGTTGCAAAGAGTCAGACATGACTGAGTGACTAAGACTTAACAGGTACAAAAAAAATAAGAAAGAGAACAGAAAAGTAAGTGTATTCTAGAAATAGTAGAAAAACTAGGGAAACTGCTTCCTTTCCAAGAATCAGTAGTAACTTTACAAAGAGTTAAAGGGAAAGCTTAGAACAAGTTTAAAACTTTAGAATAAGTTGCTGTAAGTCTACCTGAAATTTCATACATGCTGCTTAAGTAATATAAACTGTCATTTGCTGTTGTTCAGTCACTAAGTCTTGTCCAACTGTTTTGCAACCCCATGGACTATAGCCCAAAAGACTCCTTTGTTCATGGGATTTCCCAGGCAAGAATACTGAAGTGGGTTGCTACTCCTTCTACTGGAGATCTTCCTGACTCAGAGATCCAACCTGTGTCTCCTGCACTGTCAGGCAGACTCTTTACTGCTGAGTCACAAGGGAAGTCAATAAACTGCCATACAGCACACAATAATGATTTGGAAATATGTGTAAAATAAACTTATAATACTTTGTTGGTACCCTCAATAGGGTTATGGCCCAATCTGGGAAAAATTCAATGAAGTAGGCTTTTTGTCTCTACTGTATCCTCCCTTCAATCTTCCTCATGCTTTCATGCCATCCATGCCAAGTGGATTTGAATCATCCCTTCTTATGCCAGGTAGGACCCATGGCATGTCTCTTTGTGATCTCATCTTATCAGCATCTTCCTGTCTATATTCCATCCTCAGTCCTAGTTCTCTACTCTGAACAACTGATAATTATAATAAAATGTTAAGAAAAATGGAGTCTTCTTACCTTAATATTTAGCGACAGTATATTGACCTCTTGGCAATCTTTATGATACTATTTGGGGATATCAATATTAAATGTGTGACTTATACTTTAGGAATTGGAGCCAAGCAGGAGAGATGACAGCAAGCAAGTTTTGTAGTACCTCTCTATATAGTCTGTTGTTGGTGTTGTTGGGCTGCTAAGTCATGTCTGACTCTTTGGACTCTATGGACTGTAGACTGCCAGGCTCCTCTGTCTATGGGGTATTCCAAGCAAGAACACCGGAGTGAGTTGCCATTTCCTTCTCCAGGGGATCTTCCTGACTCAGGGGTTGAACTCTCATCTCCTGCATTGGTAAGAAGATTCCTTACACCTTAGCCACTAGGGAAGAATATCCTTCAATTGTACTTATAGTGTCACAGCAAATTGTTCCCCCACAAATAGATCCTCAAAATCTCAGAAAATGTGTGTCTTTGCTACACAAATTTCTGTTAATTTTTAGTTTCTCAATTTGTCAATAATTTGATAGACACACTCTCCTATCTTTCTACAAATTTAATTTGATCCCATTTTTAGCTCCATTGTCACTCTTAGTTCTAAACTAAAACTTTGATTACATGTTGGTAGACATAAAATACATTTCCCTGACTGTGTCTGGAGACAGATGACCAATTTTAAGCAATTTAGACATGAGAAAGTGATTGCTATAATCTAATTGGCTTCTTGGCATGCAGAAATAATCAAGAGTGGCCTGATTTTTGCAGCCAAAGCTATAGGAGATAAACTTTCAGTAAACTTTCAAGCCCTGTCATAAATATTTTGAAATGGATTATTTCTCATTGACTGTCTATATGTACTTATTAATGGGAAAAACACAAAATTCCCACATATTTTGAATAACATTATTTACTTAAGTGTAAAAGGAAGCTTTTAAACACTTAAAAAATGGTACCTAACATTAAAATTTGTTTTCTAAAAATACTTTTATTGAGATAGAATTATTTTTTTATATTGTGTTAACTTCAGTGTACAACAAAATGATTCAGTTTACACACACACACACACACACACACACACATACACACTCAGTTTTATACAACACCTCTGATGGTTAGTGAGTATAGAATCTACCTGCATTGCAGGAGACACAGAAGATGTGGATTTGATCCCTGGATCAGGAAGATCCTCTGGAGGGGGAAATGGCACCCCACTCCACTATTCTTCCCTAAAAAATATTATGGACAGAGAAGCCTGGCAGGCTACAGTCCATGGGGTTGCAGAGTTGGACGTGACAGACCACACACAGTTTTTACATATATGTATGTATGTGTGTATGTATGTGTATATATATGTGTGTGTGTGTGTGTGTTATGTTTATTCCATTATAAGATATTGAGTACATTCCATATGCTGTACTTGTTGGTTAAATTTATGAAAAAATATGCAATTTTCTCGGTCCTCAATGCAGGACTTATTACATATTCACAAATTTAGCACTTTTCTTCAAAGTCAATCCTTAGTTCTACATCCCTTTACTCTACCATGTTTACCAATGTAATGAAGTTTTAAAGCTCAAAGGGGAGAGCAAAAGTAATATCAGAATGACAAATTAAAAATAGCTTCCGATTTTTCTTTCTTCACAAAGGAAAAGAAAAAAAAAACTTTTGTTTGAGTATTTCATGAAGCACTTGTTATAGAAAAGGACGGTATGTTATTGTAGGCAATTGCACATCTGATGTGATTCATCTCCCTGCTGTGTTGAACATCAGCAGAGACAGAGCTGTAGTTACAAAAGGAGATTATAAACTGTGACAAATCCTATTCACTCTGAGGAGTGTTCATCTCCTGTGAAGCATATTTAGCCCAATTATGTAGTAGAGAGGTTTTTTGAGGTGTTTTGTCTGAAACCTTAAAGCTAGTGGATAATTTAGAGATCATCTGCTGCATCAATATCATTTCACACATGAGGAACTTAAAATTTAGAAAGAGGAGGTAACAACTGATTTATATCATAGGCAAGATTTGAACCAAAATCTATTGCTTGGCAGCTCAATGGCATTTCCTCTCAGGAAGATACAAAGTTGGAGATAGACCCTTTTTGTCTTAGTTCTGCTCTAGCTACTCCTTTTATAATGGACTTTATATCACTCATATGCCCTTCATTTCATGGGATTCTACCATTTAAGCTTTCTTCTTTATGATACCATGCCTCATATTTTGTCTTAATTTTCCCCCCTTCAGGTGAAAATGCATTTTCTTCAAGAAGACTCTAAATGCACTGGCTGAAGAGAAGGAATGATTATCACTAGTCATAATAACTATAGTTAGTTATTACCATGGGACTCTGTGGGTATGAAATGGAAATGGTATTATTTGACAAGTTGGCATTTTCCTCTGCCCTCCTCCAGTATATGACGTTTGTAGCCACTGCCTTCTATAAACTAGCTCTTCTATAAACTATTGAATACAGATAGTTGATGTTTGCAATTTTAATAAAAAAATTTATTCTCATTATGCTCAGAGAAGTGACTAAGACTGACTGACAGAAGGCATCAAGTAACATAGAGTGTGTCTTCGACCTTATTTTTGAATTCTTAGGATAATTTTTTTTTTCCTAAGGGAAATTACTGAAAGGTTATGAAAAACATTTGAATAGAAGAAGGAAATCAGGAAAGTGGAGGATGTCTTTGTGACATGTCCATTAGTGATTGGAACTGGACAGAAAGTATCATTCAGCTGATTTGATAACAGCAGAGCTAGGCCACGAATGAAGGTCTGAAAGCATTAATCCTTCTTCTCTAATTTATCTGTGGTTACAAGGAAGCGATAAATGTTATTGGTGTTTACCTTATCAAGTGCTCAGAAATATGAATATGATGTTGTTCAAGATAATAAAAAATCAAATTAAATTGAGTAAAATTGTATATTTGGAGAGTTTTATAGGTTGAAATGTGGTATATATTTCTAGGACTACATTGCTTCATTCCTAAGAAATAGAAAGTTCTCTTATCACTCTTGAATATTTTTGATTGTTATATATGTATTTATATTGGGGATACATAGGAAAATATGAGCTTGTATTTATTATAAAATAGATTTGAAAATTGTCCTGTGAGTCTGTTTTCCAATTTTGTGTAAAATGCTCATCTTCAAGAGTGAATTCATTGGAAAATGCAGTTACTGATTTAGATTCATAAAAGATAGTGTTAGTGTATTGGTGATTATATTAAGGGTTATAAGGCTAATTTGTTTTTAGAATGGCCAATCAAGTTCATTTTAACCAGGTATTAATGTAATCAAGCTCCTTGACCTGAACATTCAAGAGAAATTACATTTGAGGGAAGAATGGTATTGCCTCTCCTTTTACAAACAAAAGAAGAACTGATGCAGGCTTTGTTTCCCTTTTTTGAATTTTTTTCCATTTATTTTTATTTGTTAGAGGCTAATTACTTTACAATATTGTAGTGGTTTTTACCATACTGGCTTCATTCTTATTATTATTATAGAGAACATGAATGCCAGTGAAAACAAGAATAATTCATTTTCTTTAACTATCCACCCTGTACACTTTCTAGAAAATCAGCTTTGAATAGAAAGAATGTAGAGTCAAGTATAATTATTTGGTTAAGTATTAGGTCATATACATTACAAGAAAAGATGGTCATTATATATGATACTGGGCTTTATATTTAATATTTATAACATGGTAGATGTAGAAAGCATATAATTTAATCTTATATCTCTGGATTATGGATGCAAATGGTCACTTGCATCTTAGAACTAATTATGTGGCTGATCTTATTTGATCAATGGATGAACAATTCTCAGATTCTCCTGCAGAAAAAAATAATTTCACTTTAGAAAAAATATTTAAGTGCCATACTAGTCAACAGAAAAGTTTTTACTGAAAGCAATGAGGAATTTACAAATTAGAAAGATCCTTAATGGATTTGTATGTTGCTGGAGCACTTTGCTTGTACACTGTCCTTTAAATGCTTTCACTCTCGTTTTATTTCTCCTTATGCTATCTTTTCATGGAAGGTCATTTCTATGCACTATTTTCTAGGTCAGATTACCTTTTATTCTATTTGAATTGAAAACAGTTCAGGAGACCTCTTAGAGTTTGGCACATAAAGGGTGTTTTTTTTTTTTTTTTAATACATCAGTAGCTATTCAAATAAAATCTAACAGAGCTACAATCTTCTGAGAAGGAAAGCAAGAAAAGTCAAAAAAAAAATGTTCAAAGAAGTTGTCTTCCAACCTCTTGCTATGAACACTTTACATTGTTGTACTGCACCTCAAAACCACGCTCCCTCCCAACACACATAACTATGCACAGTCACTATTGAGAGCAATAGGCAAGGAAGAAAATCATTTTAGTATTTATTGATATTCAAAGAATTGCAAAGTAAAGGAAAGCTACTGTAAAAGAACAGCATGAATTATGTATTTAATTCCTTCAATTTGTAGATCTCAAAGAAATGCAAACTTATTTGAACTAAGAGTAATTAATGAGGAAAAGTTTGCCTGTTAATACCAAGAAAGAATCATATTCGTTTCAGGAATCAACTATAGCCAGAGAAAGAAGATCACAATGTAACCATTCAGCAAAACAAAGAGCCTTTTGCCAAAGGCGATTGTAATGCTGTACATGTAGGCATCTATGCAGAGATTTTTAAATGTATCCCTTGAAAGAAAAGAGAAATGCTTGGTAAATGCTGAGGAATGTGAGACTTTATTAGCTAAACTGTCTGATAATACAATTACAGCCAGTGCATTTCTCTGCTATGTCTTCATTAACCACTACCAAACAATCTTTGAAAGCTAATCAAATTAAAATGTTCGTTTCTTTTATGTTTCTGCGAACAATTGTAGGGTTTCCTGTCATGGTTATCATGTCTCACGGCTAAAAATTCTCAAGAAGAAACAAAATTATATGCCTTTGTGCCTAGGAAAAGTTGAGCTGACAGGAAAAAAGTAAGATATGTACTGTATGTTATAGTCCATGAATTTCTCAAAGCATCTTTTGGGTTTCTCAGTGTTCTTAAGTGACCTACCAATGACTCAAGCTGTATCTGACTCAGACACGACTAAGTGACTAACACACACACACACACACACACACACACACACACACACACACACAAGCTGTAATTGACCATGAGAGTGCACCAGCTGAGATTTCATTACATGAAAGTTTCTTCTATGGAAAATAAAGTGAAGAGAACAATAAAGTAGTAGGCAGATCTCAGTGACATCACAGTGCCATTTTTGATGCCGAGTTTAAGGAAAGCTGTGTGTGGTGAGTGGCATGCAACACATTTTTTTTTTTCATTTAAATAAAATGTTCCAATATGACTAAAAGTAAACTTTAATGCAACACTGAATAAAATGTAATTAGTCACTTTGGAATAATAATGGATTCAATCACCTTTGTAAACTTGGCTCTATTTCTATTCTAGTTACAATGAAGACATATATTTTGTTTCCACTATATATGCATGTATTAAGTATGTATTTGTTCTAAGGATTTCAGTGCCCTCTAATTCACCTGTTCTTACTCCCTTCCCCATATATACAAGAGAAAATATGATTCTTATTTTGGAAATGTGGAAATGAAAATACAATATATTAATTCATTTTCTTCCATGTTTAGAATTCCATCTTATTAATTAATTGATAAACTGCTTGGTCACACTTGCTCTAAAATATTTGTATTGTGAACCAATTATTGAGTGAAAAGGAATAAACCCCAATGCCCCAGCTACCATTTGATACATAGTAAGCCTAAATCAGTAAAACTGGAATTATTCAACTTGGTGACAAAAATGCTTATATAAAATAAAAATAAACATCTACTACATTTGTTAATGCATTAGGTTAGTCATGAAAAATCATTATAAATATATTGAATATAATATAATGTATATTTATTGTAAATGAATTAAAATAGTGTTGTTAAATACGTTAAAATAGTATTGGTATCAGAGTTAACATGGCAAAACAAAATATTGTGGTAGATTACATAAACATAGTGTAGGATACTGAGATGAATCCCCTATGATTAAAGAACATAACTTGAAAGTCATTTGGGGACTAACTCAGTGCTTTTAGTTTATTCTCATTGTGATTTGTCTATTTCTTTTAAAATGTCAAGGGTATAAAAATAAGTTCTAAGAAGTTGGGAATTTTGGTCAGCATTTTTCACTTTCTTATGTAGTTCTAATTATATTCCTAAGCATGAGATATCCTTATGCCAAGAAAACAATTTTTCAAACATGTTGTAAAAGGGACAAATAAAAAGCAGATAAAGAAGAAATGAATGCAACCTCCTAATGAGAAGATACTTGATATGGCAGTGTCATACAAATCAAATACAATTAAAAAATAAAAGGCCCAGGTTTTACTTCTTTAGGAACCTGCATCTATTCAGTTACTGTTGACATATCTAGGACTAGAATTGTAAATTGAAGTTTTATATCACTTATCTGGTTTCCTTTGAACTTAAAACTAAAACACATTCTCAAAGGCTATGCTAGCATGTAGAAGCACATTTTGTGTCTTCTGCTATGAAATATGAATTTTAAAACAATAAGTTTTTGCCAAATTGAAGGACATTCTACAAAATACTTAACCAGTAATCCTAAAAATTATCAGCATCATCAAAAATAAAGTCTGACAAAATGTTATAGCAGGGGAAGTCTAAGGAAACACGATGACCAAATGAAATACAAAATCCTGGAGGAGTTCTTTGGACAGAAGGCATTAGGTAAAAACTAAGTAAATTCAGATAAAGCATAGCTTAGTTAATAGTAGTGTATTGGTTCATTCAGTCAGTCAGTTCAGTTGTGTCTGATTCTTTGTGACCGCATGGACTGCAGCATGCCAGGCTTCCCTGTCCATCACCAATTCCCAGAGCTTGTGCAAACTCGTATCCATCGTGTCGGTGATGTCATACAGCCATCTCATCCTCTGTTGGCCCCTTCTCTTCCTGCTTTCAGTCTTTCCCAGCATCAGGGTCTTTTCCCATGACAATTCTTTGCATCAGGTGGGCAATGTATTGGAGTTTCAGCTTCAGCATCAGTCCTTCCAATGAATATTCAGCACTGATTTCCTTTAGGATTGACTGGTTTGATCTCCTTGCAGTCCAAGGGACTGTCAAGAGTCTTCTCCAACACCACAGTTGAAAAGCATCAATTCTTCAGTGCTCAGCTTTCTTTATGGTCGAACTCTTACATCCATACATGACTACTGGAAAAACCATAGCTTTGACTAGATGAACTGTTGTCGGCAAAGTAATGTATCTGCTTTTTAATATGCTGTTTAGGTTGGTCATAGCTTTTCTTCCAAGGAGCAAGCAGCTTTTAATTTCAAGGCTGCAGTCACCATCTACAGTGATTTTGGAGCCCAAGAAAATAAATTTTCTCATTGTTTCCATTGATTCAACATCGATTTGCCATGAAGTGACGGGACTGGATCCTATGATCTTAGTTTTTTCACTGTTGGATTTTAAACCGACTTTTTGTTCTCTTCTTTCACTTTCATCAAGAGGTTCTTTAGTTCTTCTTGGCTTTCTGCTATAAGGGTGGTTTCATCTGTGTATCTGAGGTTATTGATATCTCTCCCAGCAATCTTGACTCCAGCTTGTGCTTCATCCAGCTTGGCACTTTGCATGATGTACTCTACATGTAAGTTAAATAAGTAAGGTGACAATATACAGCCTTGACATACTCCTTTCCCAATTTGGAACCAGTCTGTTGTTCCATGTCTGGTTCTAACTGTTGCTTCTTGACCTGCATACAGATTTCTCAGGAGTCAGGTAAGGTGGTCTGGTATTTTCATCTCTTGAAGAATGTTCCACAAGTTTGTTGTGATCCACACAGTCAAAGGCTTTGGCATAGTCAATAAAGCAGAAGTAGATGTTTTTCTGGAACTCTCTTGCTTTCTCAATGACTCAACAGCTGTTGACAACTTGATCTCTGGTTCCTCTGTCTTTTCTACATCCAGCCTGAACATCTGGAATTTTACAGTTTTTATACTGTTGAAGCCTGGCTTGGAGAATTTTGAACATTACCTTGCTAGCATGTGAGATGAATGAAAGTGTGCAGTAGTTTGAACATTCTTTGGCATTGCCCTTATTTGAGATTGTAATGACACCTGACCTTTTCCAGTCCTGTGGCCACTGCTGAGTTTTCCAAATTTTCTGGCATACTGAATTCAGCACTTTCACAGCATCATCTTTTAAAATTTGAAATAGTTCAGCTTGAATTCTATCATCTCCACTAGCTTTGTTTAAATGCTTCCTATGACCCACTTGACTTCTCATTCCAGGATGTCTGGCTCTAGGTGAGTGATCACACCATTGTGCTTACTGAGTCATGAATTTTTCTTCATGAAGATTTTTCATTAGTTTTGGCAAAATGTATCATAGCAGTGTAAGAGAGAACAATGTGTGTGGAGTAGGGAAACTATCAGTATTACATTTACAACTTCTCTGGAAGTCTAAAACAATTCTAAAATAAAAATAATAATTTTAGTAGTATATTAAGTATTAGAGAGTTCTGCTGTAGTAGCTACTCTAGCAGTTTCAAAGGCTTTTTACTCCAGTCTGCTTAATAATCTCCCCTTCTTAGGAAATATGCCCATTAGTTAAGGACATGGCTTCTCCAACCATTCCAACACTCCATAGGAATGGATGCATATGAAATCATTTTTGTTTATACATTTTAGGAGCTGTGGTCTTGGGGAGAAACAAGTAGACCCACAATGACTGCAAGGGGAATTTTTTTTATCAACTGTTGTTCTAAAAGTGCTATGTGCTAGTTCTCATCAGAATACCTTGGTGTTTTCAGTTGTAGAATGACAGTATCCTGTCAAAGAACTACTGTGTGACAATACATAAAGAGATAGTAATTATTAGATTGACGACCCTAGAGAGACATATGCCTGCCATTTTCAGTAAGCACGATGCTATTTTGGTCTTGAGTTGTGAACGATGAAACATCTCACATTGTAAAAGCTTATCGAGTCACAGAAGTTTTGAAGTTTTCTATTTCTCATTCAAGTATTTTAAACTATTCTCTAGAAGCCAAAATGGTAACTACCTAAAAGGAAGTCAGCTCTTGTTTTGTGAATTGATTGGAATAAATAGACAACAGCTGTTTCATGAATGATTAAGAAAACTTGTAGTGATACCAAAAATATAGAGAAAATCAACATGAATAATATCTTAGATTTTGCAAGATACAAATATAAAATATTTTTATGAGTAAAATTGTAAAATAAACACTGAACTGGAAGCAATTATAGAACCGAGAAAGCATAAAAATGATAATCAGTCCAAAAGTTAAATATATGGTGTTGTTTACATCTGTCATATCTAAAAACAAAAAATAAAATAAATGATGAATGCAACTGATTTTTATATGTTGATCTTGTATCCTGCAACCTTCTGAATTTTATTAGTTCTGATTATTTCTCAGTGGATTGCAAAAAATTTAATATATGCAAGATCATGTCATTTGCAAATAGAAGTAGTTTATTTCTCCCTTTCCAATTGATATGTATTTTATTTTTTTATTTTTATATTTTTGCATAACCATTCTGGCAAGAATCTCTAGAATAATGTTGAATAAAAGTGGCAAAAGTGGAAGCCATTGTTATGTTCCTGGTCTTAGTGAGAAAGCAACCAATTTTTTTTTTTTTTGCAACCAATTTTTTGTATCAGTTATTAGGTTATCTGTAGGTTTTTCATAAATGACCTTTGTTAGATCAAGGAAGTTTCCTTCTACTCCTAGTTTGTTGAGTATTTTTCCATAAAAAGGTGTTGGATTTATCAAACATGTTTTCCACATCTATTTAAATTATAATGTGGATTTTTATCTTCTACTGATGTGGCATATGATTATTTTTTGTATGTTGAATCATCCTTGCATTCCTGGGTTAAATCCCACTTGGCTATGTATAATTATCTTCATATGTTGCTGTATTTGTTATCTAGCATTTTTTCAGAATTGTTGTATTTGTAGTATTTCTTTCTTTCTTTCTTTCTGTTTTTTAGAATTTTCATGTCCATAGTCATAAGAAATACAAGTCTGTAGTTTTCTTGTGATATTTTTTGTCTTGTTTGAGAATCAGAGAAATATTGTCTTCATACAATGAGTTAGGGAGTGTTCACTGGTTCTTCCATTTTGAGAGGACATATTTGTGAAGAATTAATGCTGATTCTGTTTTAAATGTTCAGTAGAATTCAGCCCTGAAGTCACCTGTTCCTGGATTGGTGTACTTCTCTCTGAGTGATACTCTTGGTTTAGTTGCTGAGGGCTTGGTAAAGGAAGAGATGGACACTCAACAGGAGTTTCAAATCTCAGCCTCTCTCTTTGGGCATGGAACCATTTATTACTTCACAAGCCACGGTAGGTTAGATTTGGACCCCAGGTGGCACTAGCAGTAAAGAACCCGCCTGCCAATGCAGGAGATATAAGAAATGCAGGTGTGATCCCTGGGTTGGGAAGATCTTCTGGAGAAGGTTATGGCAATCCATTCCAGTATTCTTGCCTGGAGAATCCCATGGACAGAGGAGCCTAGCAGGCTACAGTCCATGGAATGAGACAGGACTAAAGTGACTGAGCAATATTCTCAGAGGAGTCTAGCCCCAAGTTCAGACTCCATCCCATGTGTGAGGTGGAAGCAGGGAGCCCCTATCTCTCTGTTGCAATCACTTGGAAGAGAGAGAAATGAAAGAAATGTTTTTATTCAGATGCTATAGACCTTTGCTGTTTTTAACTGAATTTTAGTAGATATTCTTGAATAAGTATTTCTTAATTTGTTTGGATGACTTAAGTCCATTTCCAAAGACTTTAAATGGCTACTCTTATACAATTTATACCAGTTTCAGTGGGGAACAACTCTGTGGAGTTCCTCAGATATCCTACTAGAAGTCCCTTTTCTCTCTATAATTTTAAGATGAGTAAAGAGTCGGTTTATTAGAAAGAACACTTTTTGTTTTGTTTTACATAGGATGGAGCTTTAAGATATGAGGTTACCAAAGATGGTGAGGGGCTTTGTATAGCATACAGAATTAAAAATTATCCTTTTGGCAATGTAGCACTTTGGCACCCTCTAAGATGCTGAGTGATATGATCAGATTTGGGTTAAAAAGAAAAAAGGAAAACAATTTTAGCCTCTATATGGACAAGCATTGGCATAAGCTAAGCACAGATATACATATTAAAGTTCTTAAGAGCCTATACCATGACTCTAACATAAGATCTGGTAGAGAATAAATTTAAAAGAAATATAAGAGATATAAAATTGAAAAAGTGATTGAATATGGACATTGAATATAAGACAAGTAAAATTTTGATGATGGAATGATAGTTTCTAATTAGCTTCTAATTTCAGCACAAGTAAGATATATAGAGGGAGGAAAAAAAATGAGGCAGAGGTGATGATTATGGTTTTGGAGACATTAAACTGATGGAACTGTAGGACATCACAATGAAGATATTCTTAAGGCAACTAAAATAGAAGTCTTGAGTTCTGGGAGAATTGGACCTTGGAGGTAGAGATGTGTCATTTGAATAGATGATATTACCCAAGAAAACATAAAGAAGAAGATAAAAATTATGCACAATATAATAGATGGAATAATAAAATGGAACAGAGGAAGACAATAGTGTTGCAAAGCAAATGCTTGAAAATAATTTCAGGAAGGGAAGCTTTATATAAAATTTCAGCATTTCTACATAAAATTCTAAAATTCGGTGGATTTTTATATTTCCTCCTCTAAGGTTGATCATTTATATAGTATCCTACAGAACCCTTAAGTGATATAAATCTGAACAAAAGGAACAATCTTGACAGTATATATGTCCATTTCATTGAAAGAAACACTTTTTGGCAAATGCTGTGGTTATTGACTGTGTCTAGTGTACAGGTCCTACTTTCTTGCACTGGTGTGGCACCTATAAACATGTGTTTAAATGTTTCTCAGGCCCCTCAAATGTTTAAGAACTGAGATCGTTCAACCCTTTTAAAGAGTAAAATTTCATTCTCATTTTTTAAAGATTATTTTTACATAGTATTATCATATAGAGAATCTGCTTTTCCTTCCCGTGAAAACAACTAACACTAAAGTTTGTAATTACAACCCAAGACAGTCCTTTGTACTGCCATTACATTAGTGTTTTAAAATCATGCCTTACAAGATAAACAGTGCTTAAAAACATTCAGATATTTATTACAATACAACATGAGTTTTAAATGGCAGAGATATTTTATGTTAAGAGCATGAGATCTCTTAGTTCCCAGTGGAATGAAAAATTTTGTCAGCAATTATGTTTAGGGAAAATGAATAGGGAGAACATTTAAAGGCAAATCACAAAAACCGTATTTTATGCTGTGTCATATTTAGACAGGATCTACCTAGGATCATTCATGCTGGTTGACTAGTTAAACTGATAATATTAATCAGATATTTTGCAAGATTCTTTCTTTATGTTTCCCAGCTTAACTCTGGACTCAATGTTGACTAAAACAATTAAGTAAAACTTGTGTTTACTGAAGGGTTTCACTGTATTCATTTAGAGAATGTGATCTATAAAATAATATATGAAAATGATGATCTTATTATTATTGAAAGCTTTTAAGTCCAAAGTATTAGGCAGAAACAAAAACTGACTCAAATTCACTGGAGTTTATTAAGTTGACAAATGCTGATTAGATATGTGATTTGTTTTTATTGATATGCATTTATGATACTGGAGAAGAACCATCTAATATAGAAACATGTTACAATGTCTACATCTATGTTAGATATGTTTATGACTGCTGTAATTCACTTCAGACAAAATAAAGAGATCATATTATAAAAGAAGAATATTAATCTTCAGATAATATATTGTCAGAACTGGGGAAATCCTTAGGGATTATCTTGTTTACCCACCAATCCCCATTTTTCAGATGATGAAATGAGGTTTAGGAATATTAAATGATATTCCCTGGCTCACAAAACATCTTACTGTCAGGATCAGGACAACCATCCTTATGTTCTGACTTCTATCTGTCCTATCTTCTTCCACTTTACTAGAATAATCCTTATGCTAAAAATCATAATAATCTTTTATCAAAGAGCAATACAATAAAAATGCTACATTGACTAACTATTCTAGTGAATTTGAGATGAAAATAAGATGATGTAGAATTGAGATAAACTTAGAGCGATGACAGTTTCTCAGCCCTCTTCATTTAGCCATGATTGCAATGAATATAATCCAGTGACACTTTTTTTTTTATGTTTCCCCAGAGATGATGCTGAAAATGGTAATATTTGAGAGCCATCTATTATAGTCACATCTGCCCACTGTCAGCCAACTGAATAATTTTTTGTTGTTGCTGATTTGGTCATTTTAATAAGGGTGCACTTAACAGCAGATTACATAAATACTCTACTCAGCAAAAAATCCTCAATAAATCCCCAAATTATTGATAATGGTGCCTCACATAGCCAGCGGAAAGCCTGAAGCTAGGGCTGCCATAACCAAATACCACAGACTAAGTGGCTTAAACAAGAATCTAAATAAGAATTTATTTTTTCAGTGTTCTGAAGGATAGAAGCTCAAGATCAAAGTACTTCTCAGGGTTGGTTTCTGGTAACAGTTCTCTTCCTGGATTATAGATACAGCCTTCTTTTTCTCCCCAACCCGGAGCATTTGTTTTTATTTTTTTAATTAAAAAAAATGATTGGAGTATAGTTGATTTACCATATTATGCTACTTTCTGTACAGCAAAGTGAATCAGTTATACATATACATATATTCATCCTTTTTAAGATTTTTTTCCATGTAGATCATTACAGAGTATCAAACAGATTTCCCTCTCCCCTACACTAAGTCCTTGTGCTCATTCACTTCAGTCATTTCCAGCTGAGACCCTATGAACTGTAACCTTCTAGGCTACTCTGTCTGTGGGATTTTCCAAGCAAGAAAACTGGAGTGCAGTACCATGCCCTCCTTCAGGGGATTTTCCTGACTTAGGTATTGAACCTACATTCCCTGTGTCTCCTGAATTTAAGGTGGATTCTTTACCCTCTGAGCCACCTAGGAAGCCCCACAGTAGATCCTTATTAGTTATCTATTTTATATGTTGTGGTATGTATATGTCAATACCAACCTCCTAATTTATCCCTCCCCCACTCTCCCCCTGGTAACCATGTTTCTTTTCTATGTCTGTAACTCTATTTCTGCTTTTAAATGAACTTATTTAAGTTCATTTGTACCTTTTTTTTTTTTTTTACATAGAAGTGATATACGATATTTGTAGATGACAGCCTTCTTGCTGTAGCCTCACACAGTCTCTTTTCTGTGCATACATGGAAAGGAAGATCCCTGGTGTCTCTTCCTCTTCTTATAAGGACACAAGTCCTATTGAAATAAGACCTTACCCTTATGATCTCATGAATCTCAAAACACACTCATGTTAGGGGTTACAGCTCCAATATATGAACTTTGAGGAGATACAGTCCACTTCATACCACCTCTTAAACATATTAATTTCCTTTTGCCTTATTATCACACCTTTGCTACTCAAAAACTTTTAAAGTTGAATCTACCTAGAGGAAGAGCTGACACATACTTGCAAGTTACTAATACAGTGAAAAGCCATTGAATGACACAGTACTTTCAAACTAGTCACCATACTAAACTTTTCTTGGTTTTTAGATGTACTTATCCAGACCAACATTTAACCAACATAAATGAATAAGAATTTCCTTTTTCAAAAAAATATTGAACCAAAACAAAGTTGATAGCAATGGTAGTAGTTTTCTTTTTTAATTATTTGTAAGATGGATATAAATAAGTTTTGACTTCTTGTCGATATTTCATAAGCTCTGTATGTGGAGATCATTTGGATCACAGTAGAGTGAAAGGTGCTCCCAGTTGGGAAAAGACATATTTCCACACCCTGATACCAAAACTCTCTTTGAAAACAAGAGTAAAATGTTGTCTTCGCACACCAATTTTATTTAAATACAAAATGATAAGCTCATTTATTATTCAGAAAGCTTGCATTCCAGTTTCTACGATAGTAGGCATTGAGTTACCTGAGTGATGCAGAAGCAAAGCTTTTATGGCTGTTTGGAAGGAAGCTTTTCTGGACAGAGAGAGAGAGAAAGACAATATAGAAACCAAATGTGTCATTTTATTCAATACAATGTACTGGTTAGGTTGAATATGTTAATAAAGATAAAACTCTGTATAAATAACTGTAGAAAAATAACACTAGATGGTAATTCAGAACTGCACAACTAATAATGGAAATTGATCATTTTAAATGTGTGAATACTTTGGTAGTAATGCTCTGTATTCCTGAGTTAAGATATATAAAAATGCACCTTAACAAACTAGCTAATATGAGCAAAAAATTTAAAAATAAACTCAAACCTGAAATGATCAGATCAATATAGAAACAGAACTTGAACAACACTATGTAAAACTGAACCTAAGAGAAATGTACAGAACATTCCAGCCAACAACAGTGGAAAACATTTTCTCAAGAGCATATGGAACATTTCCCAGGAAAGATGATATCTTAGGCCGCAAGACAAGTCTTAGTTAAAAAAAAAAGATTAAAATAATGCAAAGCATCTTTTTCAATCACAATGAAATGAAACTAGAATCAACAGCAGAAGGGAAATCTGCAATATAGAGAAAATTCTAAAACAACCAATGGGTCAATGAAGAAATCACAAAGAAGAAATCTTCAGATAAATGAAAATGAAAACATTGTGTACCAAAACTTATGGAATACAGTGCCAACAGTATAAGAGGGTAAATTTATACCTATTAATACTTGCATTAAAAAAATAATTTCACATCAACAATCTACCTTTCACCTTCAAGAAGTAAAAGGAAAACAAGCAAAAAGAAAAGATCCAATAAAGATCAGAGAAGAGATAAGTAAGAAAGAGAATACAAAAACAACAGAATATCCATGAAACCAAAAGTGGTTTTTCAAAGCTATCAATAAAATTGACAAACCGTTCGCAAGTTTGACTAGGAAAAAAAGATTATAATAACTAAAATCAAAAGTGAAATATGGAACATTACTAATGATGTTTTAAAAAGGATTATAAGAGAATAGCATTAACAACTGATCACACCAATGTACTTGATAACCTAAATAAAATGAACAAATGCCTAGAAATACACTGTCTTCCAAACTGCATCATAAAGAAGCAGAAAATCTTTATAGTCTTACAACTAATAAGGAAATTGATTCGATAATCATAAACCTCCCAACAGAGAAAATACCAGGACTGAAAAAATTAAAGCAGAATTGCTTTATGACCTAGGAATTTCACTTCTGGGTATATCTTCAAAAAAAAAAAAATTGAAAGCAAGGACTGAATAAATACTTGTACACACATGTTTATGCTTATAGTGGTATTTTTATAATAGCCCAGAGGGGGAAGAAACCCAACTGTCTTTCAGTGGATAAATGGAAAAACAAAATGTGGTATATACATGTAGTGGAATATTCAGTTCAGTAAATTCAGTGGCTCAGTTGTGTCTGACTCCTTGTGACTCCATGGACTGCAGTGTTCCAGGCTTCCCTGTCCATCACCAACTCCAGGAGCTTGCTCAAACTCTTGTCCATTGAGTCGGTGATGCCATCCAACCATCTCATCCTCTGTTGTCCCCTTCTCCTCCTGCCTTCAATCTTTCCCAGCACCAGGATCTTTTCCAATGAGTCAGTTCATTACATCAGGTGGCCAAAGTATTGGAGTATCAGCTTCAACATCAGCCCCTCAAATGAATATTCAGTACTGATTTCCTTTAGGATTGACTGGTTTGATCTCCTATCTGTCCAAGGGATGCTCAAGAGTCTTCTCCAACACCACAGTTAAAAAGCATCAACTCTTCCATGTTCAGCTTTCTTTATGGTCCAACAATTATATCCATACATGACTACTGGAAAAACCATAGCTTTACTAGACTGACCTTTGTCAGCAAAGTAATGTCTCTGCATTTTAATATGCTCTGTAGGTTAGTCATAGCTTTTCTTCCAAGAAGCAAGCATCTTTTAATTCATGGCTGCAGTCACCATCTTCAGTAATTTTGGAGTCCAAGAAAATAAAGCCTGCCACTGTTTCCATTGTTTCCTCATCTATTTGCCATGAAGTGATGGACTGGATGTCATGATCTTCATTTTTTGAATGTTGAGTTTTAAGCCAACTTTTTCACTCTTCTCTTTCACTTTCTTCAAGAAGCTCTTTAGCTCCTCTTCACTTTCTTCCATAAGGGTGGTGTCATCTGTATATCTGAGGTTATTGATATTTCTCCCAGCAATCTTGATTCCAGCTTGTGCTTCATCCAGTTTGGCATTTTCATCCTTAAAAAGGAAGGAAATTTTGACACATGGTACAACATGGTGGTACTTTGAAAACATTAGCTCAGTGAAGTAAGTCATTCATTAAAGAACAAATTCATAAAAGAACTTCTACTTACATGAGGTGCCTAGAATAGTGAAATTAATAGAGATGGAAGTGAAATGGTGTTTGCCAAGTACCGGGTGTAGGGGAGGGAGAAGAATGAGAAATTGGTATGGGGTTTTGGTTTGGGAAAATGAAAAAATTTCTAGATATGAATTATTGCAATGGTTGTACAACAATGTAAATGTACTTAATGCCACTTAATTGTACACTTAAAATGGTAAATGCTATGTTATTCATATTTTATCACAATAAAAAATAAATAGATAAAACAAAACAAAACCAAATGCAAACCTGTAACTCCTACCCTGTCTGAAACAAAATAGGGCTTTCTCTCCACAAAGAAAATGAAGGGTCCCCACCCTGTTTTTCAACATGCAGATAACTATAGTAACTTGTCTTTTTTGTGCCCCCTGTTCCCTATAAATTATTCAACTCTCCATTATGACCTAACTTTACAAACTTTTCTCTGATTTTAAATATTCTCTCATGTTTTGCTCTTCTGTTGAGGTTGATATATGGCACAATAAGAAGGTTGGATTGGGAAAGCTATGTTTAATTAAATTTGGAAACCAGAACTTTTCAATTTTATAAACATATTTGAAATCTCTTTATCCTTTTGAAAGCCAAATGATTTTACCTATAGTGACTTTTATCTCAACCAAATTTACAGTTTGCTGAATTTCTATTAGAAGAGTAGTAGATGGAGAATAAACTTAGATATGTCAAACAATGAAGAAAACCAGAAATGTAAAGTAGGGATGATGTCAATCTCTCAACGTTTGCTAAATTAAGATAATGCATAAAACCTACATGAAACCTAGTAAACATTTGATTACAGTAGGCTGTTTTCTGCTTTTAAATTAGTTCTATTTTTCACCTTGAATCCATTTCAACGTAGAGTCAACCTTCTAAAAATAGTAGTGTTCTATATTAGATAATTGTTACTTTTCTAAGTAGAGGCTAATGTTTGCATTTATTATTTCTTTTCTTTCTTTTCCTGATTATTTTGTAATCTTATGTGATGTGCTATGTGAAGAGGGAATTATTGTTTAAATGCATAGTTCTTAAATTAGAAGAAAAAAATTACAACAAATCCCTATTATTTAAATAGCGACATTGTTCAGTTAAAATAAGGAGCTGCCACAGTTGGCCATTGAAAATGAAGTCCCTAGAAAAGCAGTGAAATCAAGTTTTTTCAGAGTAGCTCACAGGTCTCAATCCCATCACTACTAGTGTTGGCTTCATGCACTCAAGGAAGGAAGCAGTTACAGTGGCCATGACACATTTTTGTCCCTAACATTCAGTTTTATAATTTTAATATGGGAATTCAGGTTTCTCACTACTATTTTTTAATTAATTTATTTTAATTGGATGTTAATTACCTTACAATATTGTTGTGGTTTTTGCCATACATTGACATGATCGACCACGGGTGTACATGTATCACCCATCCTGAACCCCCTCCCACATTCCTCCCCATCCATCCTTCAGGGTCATCCCAGAGCACAGGCCCTGAATGCCCTGTTTCATGCATCAAACTTACACTGGTCATCTGTTTCATATATGGTAATATACAAGTTTCAATGCTGTTCTCTCAAATCATCACACACTCACCTTCTCCCACAGAGTCCAAAAGTCTGTTCTTTACATCTGTGTCTCTTTTGCGATCTTGCATATAGGGATATTGTTACCATCTTTCTAAATTCCAAACATATGCTTTAATATACTGCATTGGTGGTTTTCTTTCTGACCTGCTTCACTCTGTATAATAGGCTCCATAATCATCCACCTCATTAGAACTGACTCAAATACATTCTTTTTAATGGCTGAGTAATATTCCACTGTGTATATATACTGCAATTTTTATCCATTCCTCTGCCAATGGACATTTAGGTTGCCTCCATATCTTACCTATTGTAAACAGTGCTGTGCTGAATATTGGGGTACATGTGTCTCTTTCAATTCTGGTTTCCTCAGTGTGTATGCCCAGCAGTGGGCTTGCTGGGTCATATGGGAGTCCTATTTCCAGTTTTGTAAGGAACCTCCACAGTGTTCTCCAGAGTGACTGTACTAGTTTGCATTCCCACCAACAGTGAAAGACGGTTCCATTTTCTCCGCACCGTCTCCAGCATTTATTGCTTGTAGAATTTATGGCCATTCTGATCAGCATGAAATGGTATCTAATTGTGGTTTTGATTTGCATTTCTCTGATAATGAGTGATGTTGAGAATCTTTTCATGTGTTTGTTATACATCTGCATTTCTTCTTTGGAGAAATGTCTGTTTAGTTCCTTTGTTCATTTTTTGATTGGATCGTTTATTTTTCTGGAATTGAGCTGCATGAGCTGCTTGTATACTTTTGAGATTCATTCTTTGTCAGTTGCTTCATTTAGTATTATTTTCTCCCATTCCAAAGGCTGTTTTTTCACCTTGCTTATAGTTTCCTTCATTGTTAAAAAGTTTTTAACTTTTTTTTTTTTTTTAGTCTTTAACTTTAGTTAGGTCACATTTGTTTATTTTTATTTTTATTTCCAATACTCTGGAAGGTGGGTCACAGAGGATCCTGGTGTAATTTATGTCAGAGAGTGTTTTGCCTATGTTTTCCTCTAGGAGTTTGACAGTTTCTGGTCTTACATTTAGATCTATAATCCATTTTGAGTTTATTTTTGTGTATGGTGTTAGGAAGTGTTCTAGTTTCATACTTTTACAAGTGGTTGACCAGTTATCCCAGCACCACTTGCTAAACAGGTTGTCTTTTCTCCACTGTATATTTCTGCCTCCTTTGTCAAAGATAAAGTGTCCCTAGGTGTATGGATTTATCTCTGGGCTTTCTATTTTGTTCCACTGATCTATGTTTCTGTCTTTGTGCCAGTACCATACTGTCTTGATGACTGTAGCTTTATAGTATAGCCTGAAGTTAGGAAGGTTGATTCCTCCAGTTCCATTCTTCTTTCTCAAGATTGCTTTGGTGATTTGAGGTTACCTGTATTTCCAAACAAACTGTGAAATTATTTGTTCTAGTTCTCTGAAAAATACCATTAGTATCTTGATAGGGATTGCATTGAAACTATAGTTTGCTTTGGGTAGTATACTCATTTTCACTATATTGATCCTTCTGACTCATGAACGTGGTATATTTCTCCATCTATTTGTGTCATCTTTGATTTCTTTCATCAGTGTTTTATAGTTTTCTATACATAGATCTTTTGTTTCTTTAGGTAGATTTTTTTTCCTATTTGTAATGTCTCTGGTTTTTAATATGCTATCTAGGTTGGTCATAGCTTTCCTTCCAAGGAGTAAGCGTCTTTTAATTTCATGGCTGCAGTCACCATCCGCAGTGATTTTGGAGCCCCCAAAAATAAAGTCTGACACTGTTTCCACTGTCTCCCCATCTATTTCCCATGAGGTGATGGGACCAGATGCCATGATCTTAGTCTTCTGAATGTTAAGCTTTAAGCCAACTTTTTCACTCTCCTCTTTCAATTTCATCAGGAGGCTTTTTAGTTCCTCTTCACTCTCTTCCATAAGGGTGGTATCATCTGCATATCTGGGGTTATTGATGCTTCTCCTGGCAATCTTGATTCCAGCTTGTGCTTCTTCCAGCCCAGCATTTCTCATGATGTACTCTGCATATAAGTTAAATAATCAGGGTGACAATATACAGCTTGGAGTACTACTTTACCTATTTGGAACCAGTCTGTTGTTCCATGTCCAGTTCTAACTGTTGCTTCCTGACTTGCATACAGGTTTCTCAAGAGGCAGGTCCGGTGATCTGGTGTCCCCATCTCTTTCAGAATTTTACACAGTTTATTGTGATCCACACAGTCAAGGCTTTGGCATAGTGAATAAAGCAGAAATTGATATTTTTCTAGAGCTCTCTTCCTTTTTTGATCATCCAGTAGATATTGGCAATTGGCAACGTGATCTCTGCTTCCACTGCTTTTTCTAAAACCAGCTTGAACATCTGGAAGTTCAAGGTTCACATATTGCTGAGGCTTGGCTTGGAGAATTTTGAGCATTACTTTACTAGCGTGTGAGATGAGTGCAATTGTGCAGTTTTTTGAGCATTCTTTGGGATTGCCTTTCTTTGGAATTGGAATGAAAACAGAACTTTTCCAGTCCTGTGGCCACTGCCTAGTTTTCCAAATTTTCTGACATATTGAGTGCAACACTTTCACACCATCATGTTTCAGGATTTGAAATAGCTCAACTGGAATTCCATCACATCCACTAGCTTTGTTTGTAGTGATGCTTTCTAAGGCCAACTTGACTTCACATTCCAGGATGTCTGGCTCTAGGTGAGTGATCACACCCGTTACTTTGCCAACAAAGATCCGTCTGGTCAAGGCTATGGTTTTTCCAGTGGTCATGTATGGATTTGAGAGAAGAACTATGAAGAAAGCTGAGTAGCAAAATATGATGCTTTTGAACTATGGTGTGGGAGAAAACTCTTGAGAGTCCCTTGAACTGCAAGGAGATCCAACCAGTCCATCCTAAAGGAAATCAGTTCTGGATGTTCATTGGAAGGACTGATGCTGATGCTGAAACTCCAATACTTTGGCCATCTCACACGAAGAGTTGACTCATTGGAAAAGACCCTGATGCTGGGAGGGATTGGGGGGCAGGAGGAGAAGGGGATGACAGAGAATGAGATGGCTGGATGCCATCACTGACTCGATGGGCATGAGTTTGAGTAAACTCTGGGAGTTTGTGATGGACAGGGAAGCCTGGCATGCTGCAATTTATGGGGTCACAAAGAGTCGGACACGACTGAGTGACTGAGCTGACTAACTGATTCCTGTTTTATTCTTTTCATCCCAGTGGTGAATTGAGTTGTTTCCTCAATTTCTCTTTCGGTTCTCTCATATTTAGTGTATAGAAATGCAAGGGATTTCTGTGTGCTTATTTTATATCCTGCAACTTTACTATATTCATTGATTAGCTCTAGTAATTTTCTGTTGTTGTCTCTAGGGTTTTTTATGCAGAGGATCATGTCTTCTGCAAACAGTGAGAGCTTTACTTCTTTTTTTCCAATCTGGATTCCTTTTATTTCTTTTTCTTCTCTGAATTCTGTGGCTAAAACATCCAAAACTGTGTTGAATAGTATTGGTGAGAGTGCAAAGCCTTGCTTGTCCCTGACATTAGGGGAAATACTTTCAGTTTTTCACCGTTGAAGATAATGTTTTCTGTATGTTTCTCATATATGGCTTTTATTAAGTTGAGGTATGTTGCTTCTATTCCTGCTTTATGGAGGTTTTTTAATAATAAATGGACGTTGAGTTTTGTCAAAGGCTTTCTCGGCATCTATTAAGACAATCATATGTTTTTTATCTTTCAACTTTTTAATGTGGTATATCACATTGATTGATTTGTACATATTGAAGAATCCTTGCATCCCTGGAATAAGGCCCACTTGGTCTTGATGTATGATCTTTTTAATAGGTTGTTGGATTCTGTTTGCTAGAATTTTGTTAAGGCTTTTTGCATCTATGTTCATCAGTGATATTGGCCTATAGTTTTCTTTTTTTGTGGCATCTTTATCTGGTTTTGGTATTAGGGTGATGGTGGCCTCATAGAATGAGTTTGGAAGTTTACCTTCCTCTGCAATTTTCTGGAATATTTTGAGTAGGATAGGTTTTAATGCGTCTCTAGATTTTTGGTAGAATTCAGCTGTGAAGCCGTCTGTTCTGGGCTTTGGTTTATTGGAAAATTTTTGTTTACAGTTTTGATTTTTGCACTTGTGATGGGTCTGTTAAGATTTTCTATTTTTTTCCTGGTTCAGTTTTGGAAGGTTATACTTTTCTAAGAATTCATCCATTTCTTACAAGTTGTCCATTTTATTGTCATATAGTTGCTTATAGTAGTCTCTTATGGAAAGGAAAGTGAAGTCACTCAGTCATGTCTGACTCTTTGGGACCCCTATTGACTGCAGCCTCCCAGGTTATTCAGTCCATGGGATTTTCCAGACAAGAGTACTGGAGTGGGTTTCCATTTCCTTTGCATTTCTGTGTTGTCTGTTGTGATTTTTCCATTTCCATTTCTAGTTTTGTTGGTTTGATTCTTCTCCCATTTTTTTCTTGATGAGTCTGGCTAATGGTTTGTCTATTTTAATTATCTTCTCAAAGAACCATCTTTTAAATTTATTCATTTTTTTCTATAGTCTCCTTTGTTTATGTTCATTTATTTCTGCCCTGACTTTTATGATTTCTTTTCTTCTACTAACCCTGGGGTTCTTGATTTCTTCTTTTTGTAGTTCCTTTAGGTGTAAAGTTAGGTTATTTATTTTATTTTTCTCTTGTTTCTTGAGGTAAGCATGTATTGTTATGAACCATCTCCTTAGCACTGCTTTTACTGAATCCCTTAGGTTTTGGGTTATTGTGTTTTCATTTTCATTCATTTCCAAGTATATTTTGATTTCTTGTGTGATTTGTTGGTTATTCAGAGGCATGTTGTTTAGCCTCCATATGTTTGTATTTTTAATAGTTTTTTTCTTTTTCCTGTAGTTGACATTTAATCTTACTGCACTGTGCTCAGAAAAGATGCTTGAAGTGATTTCAGTGTTTTGGATTTATCAAGGCTATATTTATGGCCCAGGATGTGATCTATCCTGGAGAATGTTCTTTGTGCACATGAAAAAAAGGTTAAATTCATTGTTTTGTGGTGAAATGTCGTATAGATATCAATTAGGCCTAACTGGTCCATTCTTTACCTTAAAGTTTGTGTTTCCTTGCTAATTTTGTGTTTAGTTGATCTATCCATAGGTGTGAGTGGTGTATTAAAGTCTCCCACTATTGTTGTGTTACTGTTAATTTCCCCTGTCATACTTGATAGCATTTGCCTTACATATTGTGGTGCTCCTATGTTGTAGGCATACATATTTATAATTGTTGTATCTTCTTCTTGGATTGAACCATTGATCATTATGTAGTGTCTTCCTTTGTCTCTTTTCACGGCCTTAATTTCAAAGTCTATTTTATCTGATATGAGTATTGTTACTCCTGCTTTCTGTTGGTCTCCATTTGCATGAAATATCTTTTCCCAGCCCTTCACCTTCAGTCTGTATGTGTTCCTTGTTTTGAGATGGGTGTCTAGTAGACAGCATATATAGGGATCTTGTTTTTGTATATATTCAGCCAGTCTTTGTCTTTTGGTTGTGGCATTCAACCCATTAACATTTAGGATAATTATTGATAAGTATGATTCCAATTCCATTTACTTCATTGTTTTGGGTTCAAGTTTATAAACCTTTTCTCTATTTCCTGTCTAGAGAAGACCTATTAGCATTTTTGGAGAGCTGGTTTGGTGGTGCTGAATTCTCTCAGCCTTTGCTTGTCTGTAAAGCTTATGATTTCTCCTTCATATTTGAATGAGATCCTTGCTGGGTATAATCTGGGTTGTAGGGTTTCCTCTTTCATGACTTTACGTATGTCCTGCCGTTCTCTTCTGGCCTGAAGAGTTTCTATTAAAAGATCAGCTGTTATCTTTATGGGAATCCCCTTGTGTGTTATTTATTGATTTTCCCTTGCTGCTTTTAATATTTGTTCTTTGTGTTTGATCTTCACTAATTTGATTAATATGTGTCTTTGGGTGTTTCACCTTTGGTTTATCCTATTTGGGACCCTCTGGGTTTCTTGGAGCTGGGTGGCTATTTCCTTCCCCATTTTAGGGAAGTTTTTAACTATTATCTCCTCAAGTACTTTCTCATGGCTTTCTGTTTGTCTTATTCTTCTGGGACGCTTATGATTTGAATGTTGGGACATTAACCTTATCCTAGAGGTCTCTGAGGTTGTCCTCTTTTATTTCAAATTTTTTTCTTTTTTCCTCTCTGTTTCATTTACTTCCACCACTCTGTCTTCCACCTCACTTATCCTATCTTCTGCCACAGTTATTATACTATTGGTTCCCTCCAGAGTGCTTTTGATCTCAGTTATTGCATAATTCATTATTGATGGGCTCTTTTTTTATTTTGTCTAGGTCCTTGTTAAACATTTCTTCTTCATCTTCTCAATCCTTGGCTCACATCTATTTATCTGTCACTCCATTTTGTTTTCAAGACTTTGATTATCTTTTCTATCATTATTCTGAATTCTTTTTCAGGTAGACTCCCTATTTCTTCCTCTATTGTTGGGTTTGTTGGACATTTATCATGTTCCTTTACCTGCTGAATATTTCTCTGCTCTTTCATTTTGTTTAGATTGCTCTGTTTGCAGTGGCCTTTCTATGGGCTGGAAGTTTGTGGTTTGTCTTTATTGTGGTTGTTCTTCCCTGTGGGGGTGGGTTGGGGGGGAGGTGGATTTGGACTAGTGACATCAAAGTTTCCTGGTTAGGGAAGCCTATATTGGTGTTCTGGTGGGTGGAGCTGAATCTCTTCTCTCTGGAGTAAAATGAAGTGTCCAGTAGTGAGTTATCAGTTTATGTGACTTTGGGAAGCCTGTATTTTAATTCTATGGCTATGTTCCTGCATTGCTGGAGAATTAGCATGGTATGTCTTGCTCTGGATCTTGTTGGCTCTTGGGTGGAACTTGGTTTCAGTGTAGGTATGGAGGTTTTGGATGATCTCTTTTTGGTTAATGTTCCCTGGAGTCAATAGTTTTCTCATGTTCTCAAGTTTGGGATTTAAGCCTCCTGCTTCTGGCTTCCAGTCTTAGTCTCACAGTAGCCACAAGAATTCTCCATCCATACTGCACTGATGATAAAAGATTCTCCACAGTGAGGGACATCCAGAGAGGGTCACAGAGTTAAATGGAGAAGAGGAGGAGGAGGGAGATAGAGGTTACCAGGAGGAGAAGAGGGGCAGTCAAAAAGGCAGAGAGCAATCTAGCCAGTAATCAGTTCCCTAAGTGTTCTCCACAGCACAGAATACCCAGAGAGATTCACATAAGTAGAAAAAGAAGGGGGAGGGAGGAGATAAAGGTGACCTGGGAGAGAAAAGGGAAAGTCAAAAAGGGAGAGAGCAATCAAGCCAGTAATAACACCCCTAAGTAGAAATGGGTACTGAAGATTAGATTCTTAAAGATATGAAATTGATAACAAATACCAAAAAGCAAAGATTAAAGATCCAGACTAGAGTTTTGACTCTCAAAAATGCAATATTAAAAGTACAAAACAAAATCAATCACAAAAATTATTATATATATATATATATATATATATATATATATATATATATGAAATTTACTTTAAAAATAGGGTCTCTTTTGCAAGGTAATAGTAGGTTATAAAAATTAAAATTAAAGGAGTAATAAAGAACTTAAAAATAAAAAAATAAAAATGATAATAGTAAAAATATATCTAGGAATTCCTCTGGAGCTGTTGACGGTAGTGTGGGTTCAGTTCAGTTTCAGATAGTTCCTTGTTTCAACTTATACTTCTTCTCAAAGTCTATAGGCCCCTTCCAGTGCTTCAGTCAGTTCAGTTCAGTCACTCAGTCATGTCCGACTCATTGCAATCCCATGAATGGCAGCACGACAGGCCTCCCTGTCCATCACCAACTCCCAGACTTTACTCAAACTCATGCCCATCAAGACAGTGATACCATCCAGCCATCTCATCCCCTGTCATCCCCTTCTCCTCCTGCCCCCAATCTCTCCCAGCATCAGGGTCTTTCCCAATGAGTCAACTCTTCACATCAGGTGGCCAAAGTATTAGAGTTTCATCAGCATCAGTCCTTCCAATGAACACCCAGGACTGACCTCATTTAAAATGGACTGGTTGGATCTCCTTGCAGTCCAAGGGACTCTCAAGAGTCTTCTCCAAGAGCACAGTTTAAAAGCATCAATTTTTTCGTGCTCAGCTTTCTTCACAGTCCAACTCTTATATCCAGATGTTCAAGCTGGTTTTAGAAAAGGCTGAGGAAGCAGAGATCAAACTGCCAATATCCACAGGATCATGAAAAAAGCAAGAGATTTCCAGAAAAACATCTATTTCTGCTTTATTGATTACACCAAAGCCTTTGACTGTGTGGATCACAATAAACTGTTGAAAATTCTGAAAGAGATGGGAATACCAGACTAGCTGGCCTGCCTCTTGAGAAACCTGTATGCAGGCCAGGAAGCAACAGTTAGAACTGGACATGGAACAACAGACTGATTCCTAATAGGAAAAGGAGTACATCAAGGCTGTATATTGTCACCCTGCTTATTTAACTTATATGCAGAGAAACATCATGAGAAACCCTGGACTGGAATAAGCACAACCTGGGATCAAGATTGCTGGGAGAAATATCAATAACCTCAGATATGCAGATGACACCACCCTTATGGCAGAGAGTGAAGAGGAACTAAAAAGCCTCTTGATGAAAGTGAAAGGGGAGAATGAAAAAGTTGGCTTAAAGCTCAACATTCAGAAAACTAAGATCATGGCATCTGGTCCCATCACCTCATGGGAAATAGATGGGGAGACAGTGGAAATAGTGTAAGAGTATTTTCTTGGGCTCCAAAATCACTGCAGATGGTGACTGCAGTCATGAAGTTAAAAGACGCTTACTCCTTGGGAGGAAAGTTATGACCAAACTAGACAGCATATTAAAAAGCAGAGACATTATTTTGCCAACAAAGGTTTCTCTAATCAAGGCTATGGTTTTTCCAGTGGTCATGTATAGTCAATTGTAAATACAGGTCTTTATTCTGTTGCACTTCCAGAGTGGCTCCCTCTTCTTTGTTTATTTTGGTCTCCTCTGTCTGCAAGTCTCTTAAGTGTCTAATTTTCAACCTGACACAGGGAGCAGAGGGGGTCATTTATTTAGGCTCACTTGATCATTTGTGCTGTGGGGAGGGAGGAACACTGAAAACAAATACCATTGGTGTGTGTGGGTGTGTTTGCATGGTGTGGACCACACTGGGTTTGTCCCCACTTACGGTGCCTGTGCTTTCCTGGTCTATACTGCTCAGGTTTCAGGTTGCTCTGAAAGGGAACTATTCAAAGTGGGCCCTGGGTTTTGAGCACTTACCAGATCTAAGCTGCTCAGGTTCAGTTTCTCGGGTTCTCCACAAAGCCACAGACTCGATTGGGTCTGTGTTTTGTGCCCTTCCCAGGTCCAAGGAGCTTAGGCGACCAGGTATTTGGTGAAAACACCATCCCCGGTGTGCGGTGCATCTTATCACTGCCGTGGTCCCAGCTGCTCAGTTTCCTGGGTGCGCTGCAAGAGCACCATCTCAGGTGTGCTGTGTGTCTCCTCTGGTGGGCTGATATCAGGCTGTGACCCTCCTGGCAGATGTCAACTGTCTGGGATTCCAGGAAGACTTCATTAGCAACTGGGAGCCTGCTCACAGTTTGGTGGAGGATGCCGGGAGGTTGTCATCTCTGGGGCCGAGATTGCCTTTCACATTCTGGCTCTGGCTGTCTCTCACCTGCCTTTCTGCCTCTGGCAGGGGGATGGGCCAGTCTGAAGCTAGCTAGCTCTTTCCTTTGTGCTGTGAGCTCTCCAAGCTCTGCCTTAGGTTAGAGCTTTTCACTGGAAAGTTCTCCCTCTCTCTTTCTTCTCTCTCTCCCTGGCTATCCCACAGTTTGGGTTGCTATCTCACCTTAGCTCCTTCAGATTGTCCTCAGGGCATTCAGGCCAGGCCCGGTCCTTACCCTAAGTATGCCATGCCTCCCCTGCTTGCTGGTGGCATATGCGAGCATCTGGGCCATTTATCTGCTGGAAGTTATGGTTAAGGCACGTATTCTGTGTTATTTTTTTTGTCCCTCCTGATTATGTTGCCCTCTGAGACTCCGAAACTCCCCATAGACCCGCTGGTGAGAGGGTTTCCTGGTGTTTGGAAATTTCTCCTCCTTCACGCCTCCCTCTCCAGGCCGGGTCTCCATCCCTAACTCTTTTGTCTCTCTTTTTGTCTTTTATATTCTGTCCTGCCTCCTTTTGAAGAGAATGGGCTGCCTTTCTGGCTGCCTGGTGTCCTCTGCCAGTGTTCAGAAGTTGTTTTGCGGCAGTTGCTCAGCATTCAAATGATCTTTTGATGAATTTGTGGGGGAGAAAGTGGTCTCCCCATCCTATTCCTCCACCATCTTAAGAAGGTCCTCTACCTACTATTTTTCTTAATGAAAAGATATTGTACTTGTTTCCTCATTGTATATGACCTATAGATAAGATATATGAACTATATGATTAAGATGTAGTGGGATAATATTAACAGTTTTTTTTTTTTCCATAGGACAGAATTATTTTCTTTATGGCATAGAAAAAAAATAGTTACTATTATTGAGAAAAGAGGTCAGCAAAAGGTCATTTTTTTGGAATTAAGTATCTGCACTGAAAGTGAATATTGGTCAATGATGTCAGATTCTTTGGGACCCCACGGAATTAGTCCATAGAATTCTCCAGGCCGGAATACTGGAGTGGGTATCCTTTCCCTTCTCCAGGGGATCTTTCCAACCCAGGGATCAAACCCAGGTCTCCTGCATTGCAGGGAAGATTCTTTACCAGCTGAGCCACAAGGGAAGTCTAGGAATACTGGACTGGGTAGCCTATCACTTGTCCAGGGGATCTCCCAACCCAGAAAATGAGTCGGGGTCTCTGGCACTGCAGGCAGATTCTTTGCCCACTAAGCTATCAGGGAAGCCCATCATCACTGAGTAGATTAGATAATCTAAGCTTTGTCAAATAAATGGTTGGTTGGTTTTAAATTTCTTCACATATCTATTAATAAATTTGGCATCTTTGCAGTGCAAAAGCATAGCTTGATGTCCTTTGAGATAGAAGGTCAGATCTACCTATACACTGACTTTTTCTGCTAGTGGTCATTTCTATTTTATTTGCCTCCCACAAAACATAGAGGTTTACCTTCTTTTATGATATGTAGGAATGTTTGATATGAAGTAGTTGTACCCTATAGAGAAGTTGCAGAGCAAAATAGGAAAATAGTGACACTTAATATCACTGTCAAGTAAGTTCAAAAAGGATTTTGTATATAGTATGGAAAAAAGTTATTAGAATAGATGTTTTATATTTAATAAAATAGTTTTATTCCAGTAAAATTTCCTTTAAATGAAAGTTGTTGAAATCGAATCCTATTTTTATTTTAGCTTATATGATAAAGCTAGAGATTAGGTCCCCTGGGGAAAAGGTTTTAACTAATCCTCAGTCCCAGTTAATAGTATAGCTGAAATAAATGTACTATTTTTAAATAAATTACTACCCAAGACATTAAAGAAAAAACAAAAAAAGACATATGCCAGCCTCAGTTAGTTTCCTATTTGCAGGAATGATACGCAGTTTCTAATCTTAGAAATTAGAATGGATTTTCTACCAGCCACAAATCATCATAACCATTTAAAATTTATATACAAGTGGATCTTATTTAGCACTTAAAAACATTTTCCACTGTTTGAACTTGCTTCTTTATTTGAGATCGTTTTCCTACTAACACAAGTTATATCTATACCTATATATAATATATATCCTTGAATGAGAGGAATTAACAAGGATACCTCTAAGGCCTGAAATTTCTAGTACTTGTTTAGTAATAGAGGTTTCCTCCAGTGAGTTTCGGTGACTTGGACTTATTTCATCAAATATCTAAAGCTGTCAGTCTGATGATTACTTGATTTTCCTCATGCTACTATTCCCTACAAGATGGTTTCTCCTTAATGGCTGGGTTGTTGTATTATTAATCATTTGCATGTTTTTCCAATGACAGTTATTCACTAGTACTCAGGGGAACCAAGGCAATTCAATGACAGTAGCAAAGGAGAGACAAAGATGGCCCTTCTGTGGTCTATAATTGCACAGAATGAGGGTTTTTGTTTGTTTGTTTGTTTGTTTTATTTTTGGTTCCTTTGATAAGAAGGATGAGAACTAACATTTATTTCCTACATACTGTAAACTAAAATGGAATGGAATGTGTGGATTTACCTCAGATGATCATTATATCTACTACTGTGGGCAAGAATCCCTTAGAAGGAATGGAGTAGCTATAGTCAACAAAACCGTCTGAATTGCAGCACTTGGATACAATCTCAAAAGTGACAGAATGAATTCTATTCGTTCTCAAGGCAAACCATTCAACATCATGGTAATCCAAGTCTGTGCTCCAACCAGTAATGCTGAAGAAGCTGAAGTTGAATGGTTCTATGAAGACCTATAAGACCTTCTAGAACTAACACCCAAAAAAGATGTCTGAATTTTAGGGGACTGGAATGCAAAAGTAGGAAGTTAAGAAACACCCGGAGTAACAGGCAAATTTGGCCTTGGAATACAGATGAAGCTGGGCAAAGGCTAATAGAGTTTTCCAAGAGAATGCACTGGTAATAGCAAGCACCCTCTTCCAAAAACACAAGAGAAGACTCTGCAAATGGACACCACCAGATGGCCAACACCAAAATCATATTGATTATATTTGCAGCAAAAGATGGAGAAACTATATAGAGTCAGCAAAAACAAGACCTGGAGCTGATTGTGGCTCAGATCATGAACTCCTTACTACCACGTTCAGACTTAAATTAAGGAAAGTAGGGAAAACCACAAGGCCATTCAGATATGACCTAAATGAAATCCTTTATTATTATACAGTGGAAGTGACAAATAGATTCAAGAGACTAGATTTGATAGAGTACCTGATGAACTATGGATGGAGTTTCATGACATTGTACAGGAGACAGGTATCAAGACCATTCCAAGAAAAAGAAATGCAAAAAAGCAAAATGGCTGTCTGATGAGGCCTTACAAATAGCTGTGAAATGAAGAGAGACAAAAGTAAAGGAGAAAAGGCAAGGTATACCCATTTGAATGCAGAGTTCCAAAGAATAGCAAGGAGAGATAAGAAAGCCTTCCCTAGCAATCAATGCAAATAAATAGAGGAAACAATAGAATGGGAAAGACTAGAGGTCTCTTCAAGAAAACTAGGGATACCAAGGGAAAATTTCATGTAAAGATGGACTCAATAAAGGACAGAAATTGGATGGACCTAACAGAAACAGAAGATAAGACGAAGTGTCAAGAATACACAGAAGAACTGTACAAAAAAGATTTTTATGACCCAGAAAATCATGATGGTGTGACCACTCACCTAGAGCCAGACATCCTGGAATGTGAAGTCAAGTGGGCCTTCGAAAGCATCAGTATGCACAAAGCTAGTGGAGGTGATGGGATTCCAGTAGAGCTATTTCAAATCCTAAAAGATGATGCTGTGAAAGTGTTGCACTCAATATGCCAGCAAATTTGGAAAACTGAGCAGTGGTCACAGGACTGGAAAACGTCAGTTTTCATTCTGATCCCAAAGAAAGGCAATGTCAAAGAATGCTCAAACTACCACACAATTGCACTCATCTCACACACTAGTAAAGGAATGCTTAAAATTCTCCAAGCCAGGCTTCAACAGTACATGAACCATGAAATTCCAGATGTTCAACCTGGTTTTAGAAAAGGCAGAGGAACCAGACATCACACTGCCAACATTTACTGGATCATCAAGAAAACAAGAGAATTCCAGAAAAATATCTATTTCTGCTTTTTTGACTATGCCAAAGCCTTTGACTGTGTACATAACAACAAAATTCTGGAAATTCTGAAAGAGATGGGAATATGAGACCACCTGACCTGCCTCTTGAGAAATCTGTATGCAGGTTAGGAAGCAACAGTTAGAACTGGATATGGAACAACAGACTGGTTCCAAATAGGAATAGGAGTACATTAAGGCTGTATATTGTCACCTTGCTTATTTAACTTTATGCAGAGTAAATCATGAGAAACACCAGGATAGATGAATCACAAGCTGGAATCAAGATTGCTGGGAGAAATACCAATAACCTCAGACATGTACATGATACCACCCTTATGGCAGAAAGTGAAGAAGAACTAAAGAGGCAGACCTTATTATAGGGGCTCCAAAATCAGAGCAGATGGTGACTCCAACCATAAAATTAAAAGTCACTTGCTCCTTGGAAGAAAAGTTATGACCAAACTCAACAGCATATTAAAAAACAGAGACAATACTTTGCCAACAAAGATTGATCTAGTCAGGCTATGATTTTTCCAGTAGTTATGTATGGATGTGAGAGTTGGACTATAAAGAAGGTTGAGTGCCGAAGAATTGATGCTTTTGAACTGTGGTGTTGGAGAAGACTCTTGAGAGTCCCTTGGACTTCAAGGAGACCCAACCAGTCTATCCTAAAGGAGATTAATCCTGAATATTCATAGAAGGACTGATGTTGAAGCTGAAACTCCAATACTTTGGCACCTGATGCAAAGGGCTGACTCATTGGAAAAGACCCTGATGTTGGGAAAAATTGAAGGTGGGAGGAGAAGGGGATAACAGAGGATGAGATGGTTGGATGGCATCACTGACTCAATGGACATGAGTTTGATTAAACTCCTGGAGTTGGTGATGGACAGGCAGGCCTGGCGTGCTGCAGTCCATTTTGTTGCAAAGAGTTGGACACGACTGAGTGACTGAACTGAACTGACAGGAACATTACAAAACACTTTACACAAAGGTAGGTACTTTTAGCTCTCTTTGTAGACGAAGAAACAGAATCTTAGGGAGGCTGAGAGACTCAGCCAAGATCACATATTTAGTGACTGATGTTCTAAGAAGACAAACCTACATCTATCTTGGCAAAAGCTATATTCTTTCCATCATTGCACACTGCCATCATACTAAGAAAAACGTATGATTCATTTATAATTGTCCTTACATTAGAATATCTGTTATGTAATGTTTTCTTGAACAAATTGTGTTTGTATAAGTTTATTTAAATGATACTAATACTAGCTTCAAACTGTTCGCTGCACAGTTATTAAATAAACAAACAAAAAACACTGGAGTGTTTTTTATGATATATAAAACATTCAGATTCTCAATCATATAAATAGGGCATAAGATTAAAAACTAAGGGACATTAGACCATTTTTTCAGTCTATGAAGAATGAAGATTGCAATGTTTGAAGAGGAGGATAAATCAGTATTTCTATGACAATCTCTATATGTGCAGATTTCAATACATTTAAATTTGGATGCTTTATAATATGCCATGACTTGGGTTCCATTTAATTTCTTTTGCTTTCAATTATCAATGTGAATTTTGCAAATCTCTGTCCATGCCCTTGGGAAGTACATGCCACAGGAAGAGTGCAATCAATATGTATACCTCCCAGAGAGCCCTAAGCAAGTTGAATTGCTACACACCTTCTATAGATGCATATAGATGCACAATGATATTAGCTGTACACTCTATGCCATACTAAAATATTTTGTAACATGTACCACTTACTCATGCCAGATCTATATAGCATAAAGTGCAGAGAAAGATTGGCATCTGTTTGATAAATTTTAATCAACAGAGAGCAGTTTAGATATTTCAAACTCTTTTCACTTAGCAGCTGCATTTTTTATTTTGTTTTGTTTCTTAGCTAGATTTCTTATTTAATTATTGACTGGGATCATCTGAATAATTTCAGTTATACAGAACTGGCTTCAGAGAAGTGACCTTGAACCATAACATTCCTGATAAAATTAATGAAATCCTTTAATTTGGGGACACTGTTTTTCCCTTATTGTTGCTATACTTTCTTAACCCAAATCAAGTGGAGAGTTGAGAAAACAACTCAGGTAATCGATGAAAGTGTAACAACTAATACAAAATTGTACTTTATTTTTATGTTTTTTAACACGGATGGATTTGGCAAATGAACACAATTCAAATGTTCCCTTCATTAATAGAACAAATTATTGGTGCCCTAATAATGTCAGAGAAAGTACTGAACCCCATATGATTTAATAATAAAATTTTCTAGGGAAATTTTGTGCCTAGAACTGTGCTAAAATCTGAAAATTATAAAAATAGTGTTTGCTTTAGACAAACTCATGGTAGTATCAGAGGAATACAAAGAAACCATAAATTGTGAAACAATATATTTAACATTTTCTCTAAAAAAATTACCAAATGCTAGGCAAAGAATACTGTGACAATGACTATATAAGAAAATGATAGAAGAAAATCATATTTGAGTTGAATTTGGAGAATGATTAGGCTTTTTCCAGGAAGAGAAGCAGAAAAGACAGCATTATAGGCAGAAGTAATAGAAAGATACAAATAATGGTGCACAGCTCACTCTGAAATTCAATAGAATTTTGTTTTAGCATCAGTTGAGGTCATAAACCCATGTACATGAGGGATATTCTTTCTTTGAGACACCACTGGGATGAAATCAGAATACACAAAAATACAGATATTTTAGACAGAAGAAAGAATAATAAGGGTAAAAATATATAATATCCTTTAGTTTTACTAGAGTGGATTATACTATCAATTGATAGAGGGTCAAAAACGTGGGGGTGATGAATAGTTGTGCTAATAACTCTTTAAGTGCTTTTTATTTGCCAGATAGGCATTAAAGTGTTTGGTTTGATTTGTTCATTTGGTAGATATATATTTAGAGAGTAGGGAGAGTTGATAGAGAAAATTTCTGTCTCTCTGTCACACATTCTCTCTCTCTCTCTTTACACACACACATGCACACACACACACCATATACTTATATACATACATGTAAACACGCTTAGTTAAAGAATGATCATTTGAATTACTCTTGAATAATTACACTACTTCTTAGGCTCTTTTGTAGAAGTTGAATTTGAAAATGTGGACTTAGACTGTATCTTTAAAGACTTACCTCACTTCCATCAATGTCCTCTGATTTTATTTTAAAGGGACATCATAGAAACCAAACACATGGTTATTGTATATCATCCTTTATCTCTGCTCACACATTGAAAAGAAACCGGCTTCCACAGTCCCATCAGAAAACTGCTTAAGATGCAGAGAAATCTACAGATTTCTCTAAATAAAACAGCAAATGTTGAATTTGATTGATTAATCAGTTAGCCAAAACTTATTCTTCAAAAGGAGTTCCCAAATTAGCTTCTTCTTAATATCCAAGGCTATTTAAAATATGATGTAATGGCTTTCTTTTCTTAAAATCTGAAACTTCTTTTCATAAAACAACATTGTCTGTGATTATGCACCCAATGATTCATTCAGTTTAGAAATTTAATTAAATGTTATTGGGGATTCTTTCTTAGTGCCATTGTGAAAGATACCATTGTGAAATTATGAAAACAGTGATGTCAGATTTGTTTGCTTTTTCAGTTATTGACATATTACTAGTTTTTTTCATTTAGGACTCTTTACAAGTAGTTTACTTTATGGTCAAATCTGTTCAGAGACCAATATCAGAAAGGACTTTGAGATAAGTAAAGTTACTTTGTATTTTAAGTTTTAAGGAATTTAGAGCTGCTAGATTTTGGAAACTCTCTTTCTAGATCTGCTAAACCAAGGAACTGCTTTTCTGAAATTTTAATCTCATGAAATCCCTTTACTTACTTAAAGAAGCAGTTTCTGATAGGCATTGTGTCCTTCTACATTGAAAAGTTCAATTCTGTTTCTTCAGTACCACAAGCACAATTAAAATGTTTATTTCTGAAAAACAGGCAAATACACACTATAAGAAACAATTGCAGTCAAGGATGGAATAGGAGAAAGTCATCTGTAAAACTGAAAGGTTGTTGTTGACCTACGAAAAGACACAGGGATTCTTGGCCTCCAGAGAAGAAGAATTCAATCCGGGGCCAGAGACGAGGCTTGATTGCTCAGAGATTTTGTGTAATAAAGTTTTATTAAATTATAAATGAGATAGAGAAAGCTTCTGACATAGACATCAGAAGGGGGCAGAAAGAGTACCCCCCTGCTAGTCTTCAGCTGGATGTTATATAGTCACTAGCAGTCTGTTAGTGAAAGAAAGGAATGTCTTAAAACTCAGAATGGCATCTGGCCCCTCATCCATAAGATGTATTTTGGGATAATCTTGGCACCAGATGATTCATTCCAGGCCATAAAACGATTGACTTGAATCTTGCAGGAGGGCAGATTACCATACAAATGGTTTTGTTTACATAGATTAGGGGAACAATATCTGAGTATAACATAAGGATTTATCAAGTAGGTTTTGAGCCATTAGGTGGAACCGACTTGAAGACAGAGTCTGAGGTAAATGCATAGTACATTAACAAAGCTTAAGACAAACATTTCCATAAGAAAAATGCATTGGTTAACCCAAGGTTTGAGAATAGTTAACTTCAGGTGAAACTAGGTGTTGCTATGGCAACACAGTATTTTAAGAGAAACCTCCTTTTAAATTTGTATAGAGAAGGAAAAAAAATATCGCTGGCTTGTTTCCTCCTTCTGCTTAAGAGAAATAAAAATGTCTGACACTTGCAGTCTATTTCCTCCATTTGGAGACCCCTGGCCTTCCTGCCTGTTTCCCTCTCAAAACTTAGATTTCAAATGTTGGAATTAGAGAGTGGAAAAATGAAAGGAACAAGAGTGAAGAAATGTTCATTGGAAAGAATATGCTGTTACCACTTGTTTTGTAATTATCCCTGAACAGGTTGCTACAGGAGTAACATTTAATTGAAGACATATTGATAAACAAAAATATTTTGATATGTAGATGTTCCTTGTTTATCCTTTTTTAGCCTATAAAGTATATTTCCACATTTTTTTGGCTCAGATTTCTTCACCATTCTATCAGTTTGTTTGAAGAGTCCCAAACTCTAGGTTGTAAAAATATGAAAATTTCTGTTCGATAAGCGGATAATTCTTTCTTAAAACTTCCATCTGTCTGTCTCTGTCTCTCTCTCTCTAATACTGCTCTTCAGTTCACAATATATCAAGTATGGTTAACTGATAGTAACTACTGAGAATATTTTTCAGTGTTTTGTAAAATATCTTAATTTTTGCTCAGTTGTAATATTGTCTGGATACAAAAGCAGTAAGTAAACATCTGTAGACTACTTTGAAACAAGATTTATAATCCTTAGCAAGCCTAAGCAGTTCCATCAGATCTTTTTTTCTTCTCATACTTCAGTGTATGAGAGTATTAGAGAAAGGCTTACATGTTTAACATTAGGAATACCTGAGGTTAGATCCTGGATGCCCTATTTACTAGCTATTTGAAATTAACAAGTTGCATAGCTTCTTTGAAACTCAATTTACCCAACTGGTAATGATAACTACCTCCTCTGACTACTGCTGGCATTAAATATATCAATAAACATAAAAGGTCTCAACACCCAATACTTCTTATAAAATGTTATTTTTAGTAGTAGTAGTTTCAGTAGAAATAGTGACAATAGTAGTAGTAGAGATGGAAGTACAATTTCTCTGAAAATGTGATTACCATTAACTTTTTTTTTTACATTTTCTAGCTTATTTCAAGCTAAAACCCATAATGTGAAATCACCTTTCTAATGCTATATTTATTTGGTCTTAAGACAAATTTAGGGCAATCAATTTTGCATCAGAGTGCCCACCCTGAATAAAATTGTTCTATCTGACTATACCATCTAGATGAAAATGTCTTCCTCATGTTTTTATTGCCTATCTGCATTTCAAAACTGATGTTTCTATCCCTTGACTTGGAATTTGCCACATTCCAGATAATTGAATATACTGTGGCTAAACTTGATTCTGCCATGCTTTGTGACAGTTGTCAATCAGAAATGTCCTGCCTGTGACATCCAGCAATCAAAAACCACATGCAAAGATGAAAGTAAGAATAGTCCGTAGAAGCAAAAGTTGTTTTCTGAAATACAAAGATTGGGTAGTTGACGTTTATTTGCATAAATCCTTTTGCTTCTCCTGAGGGATACTTTTTACTCTTGTGCTTGTGTGAGATTAATGTTTAACATCCTCTTTATGGGTATAGGTCAGTATCTTTATTATTTCAAAATGCCTAGGCACTAAAATGGCTGATTTAATATATGATAACCTAAATTTTCAATAAGTCTTTTATTATTTTTCTAATTAGGGGAAAATAGACTCCTCTAGAAAAATGAGAAAGAATACCATCTAATGTAAAGGCAAAAAATTCTGTAATAGTCAAATGTTTTCATCAGTTTTAATGATCAGTGAGAGGTTAAGCAAATTATTAACATCCTTGAAGACCAAGAAATCCATCGTCATTTAAAGACTTCACAGTCTCTATATCATGAAAACTCCTAGTCAATAAAACTATCATCTTTTTAAAACAATTTTTCCTTGCAGAATAAAGTAGGCACTGTTTAATAAAGAGCAACACTTTATCAGAGGAATGCAAATTTTCTCTAAAAATGCCTCATTTTACACACATTTTGAAAGCAGTCTCATTGCTCTGTGGACAGAGCTGTATGTAAGCTAAACTAAAAGATTTTATTAACCATAAAAGTGCTTTGTGGAAATATTTAGATAACTTTGATAACTGCTTGAATTTTCCCTTATTATCTCCATGCTTGATAGAATAGAGCTTTCACATGGGGCTTCTGGTTATGTTGAGAGTGCATGGTAAGTCCATGTTTCTCTGTCAGTTTATTATTTACCATATATGCCTGTCTACAATATGTATCCTGAAACCATCCTGCAAAACTATTTTGTTCAAGATAAAACAAACAAACAAAAAATCAATGCATGAGGACTTTGAATGTGAGGCTTTAAATATTCAGTCAGGTTACAAAATATAGAATTAAACAAGTTGGTTTGAGTTTTAAAATCCAGGTTTTCTTTGTATTAAGAATGAGATCATGGTCACAGAATTAAGATTTATTTAGCTCAGTTATTTTCTATGTTAAGTGCAGATAACCATGTTTGTCTACCTCAGATAGGGTTATCAAGAAAATGAAATGAGATTTTACATGTAAAGTGCTTAACACAGGCCTGTCACATCATACATGCTGTATAGATTAGAGTTGTTATTATCAATGCTAAATTAAAATTTGTAAATGCAAAATAATACTGATTAGTAGAACAAGACTTTTTGATTTGTGTCTAGTGAATACAGAATACATTTTGAAATTCTGCCATTTACTGCTAACCTTTCCTGTGCTTTCTTAAAATGCTACACTTTTTTTTTCATTTTGCTAAGTGAGCATCATGGTGTAATTCAAATCAATATTCGTGTATGTTCAGAAATTTTATAATTAAAGGCAACATATGGTACCCAGAATTGTTACCCACAGTTAATGGGTTTTGGTTGGTACCAAAATACTATGTGATATGACAGTCTATATGTACTTAACCAGGCAAACATGTTTCATTTTACCTTCTCTATACTGCTCAATTTTTTGAATGGTAACACAAATGCTACATGTGTTTTTGGCAATTAGCTAGTGAGAAAAATAAAATATGAACAATCACCATGGCAGATAAAAGTCGTTATTCATACTCCTTTGAATATATATAATATATATATATATATATATATATATATATATATATATATATACTATATACTCCTTCTGAAATTTGCTCTACTTGTCCACTTCTCTTTTTATAGAACTTACAATGGAGAGAGAAAATGGGAAGATTTAACAAAGAGAAATCTCTCTCTCTCTCTCTCTCTCTCTCACACACACACACACACACACGTTTTATTCAACCAAATCAACCATACAAAGAATATATGATGAATAAATCAATAGGTTTGCTCATATCACTAGCAAGTAAAGGGTGTTATAGATTTTAAGCTCATTATTATAATTAATTATACATAGTTAATTCTAGCAATATATGAAGATGTTAGGATGAAGGGAGAAATTAATTTCAATCTTGTTATATCCATTACTCAAAGATCAATGATTATTTATGTTCCACTTTTTTACTATATTCACATATAGCTTTCACATAATTGCACACATGGCATACACAATGTTTTCTATTTTTAAACTTTTGTAGCAGAAACATATACTTTGTTGATATATACATTTTTAAATCATAATTATTGTTTATAACTTTTTGTTGATATTCTCATATGGATGATTTAGTCAGTTATATATTACAGAAATTTGATCTTAAATACTTATGTGCATATACAAGTATTTACCATAAGGAGAAAATAAGTGAATTGGGATTCACTCCAATCCCAAAGAAAGGCAATGCCAAAGAATGTTTAAACTACCACACAATTACACTCATCTCACACACTAGTAAAGTAATGCTCAAAATTCTCCAAGCCAGGCTTCAACAGTACATCAACAGTGAGCTTCCAGATGTTCAAGCTGGATTTAGAAAAGGCAGAGGAACCAGAGATCAAATTGTCAATGTTGGCAGGATCATCAAAAAAGCAAGGAAGTTTCAGAAAAGCATCTATTTCTGCTTTATTCACTACACCAAAACCTTTGACTGTGGATCACAACAAACTTTGGGAAACTTTTGAAAGAGATGGGAATGCCATAGCACTTTACCTGCCTCTTGAGAAATCTGTATGCAGGTCAAGAAGCAAAAGTTAGAACTGGACATGGAACAATCGAATGGTTCCTAATCAGGAAAAGAGTACGTCAAGGCTGCATATTGTCACCCTGCTTATGTAACTTATATGCAGAGTATATCATACGAAATGCCCAGGTGTATGAAGCACAAGCGGGAATCAAGATTGCTGAGAGAGACATCAATAACCTCAGATATGAAGATGATACCACCCTTGTGGCAGAAAGCGAAGAACCAAAGAGCCCCTTGATGAAAATGAAAGAGGAGAGTGAAAAACCTGGCTTAAAAAGCAACATTGAAAAAACTAGGATCATAGCGTCTGGTCCCATCACTTCTTGGCAAGTAGATGGGGAAACTCTGGAAGCAGTGTTTTTTTATTAAAACAAACAAACAAACAAAAACACAACTTTATTTTTTTGGGTTCCAAAATCACTGCAGATGGTTATGCAGCCATGAAATTAAAAGATGCTTGCTCCTTAGAAGAAAAGTTATGACCAACCTAGACAGCATATTCAAAAGCAGAGACATTACTTTCCAGGCCAAGGTCTGTCTAGTCAAAGCTATGATTTTTCTAGTAGTCATGTATGGATGTGAGAGTTGGTCTATAAAGAAAGCTGAGCATGGCAGAGTTGATGCTTTTGAACTGTGGTGTTGGAGAAGACTCTTGAGAGTCCTTTGGACTGCAAGGAGAAAGTCAATCCTAAAGGCAATCAGTACTGAATATTCATTGGAGGGACTGATGTTGAAGCTGAAACTCCAATACTTTGGCCACCTGATGTGAAGAACTGACTCATTGGAAAAGACCCTGATGCTAGGAAAGATTGAAAGCAGGAAGAGGAGGGTCCAACAGAGAATAAGATGGTTGAAGGACATCACTGACTTTATGGACATGGGTTTGAGTAAGCTCCGGGAGTTGGTGATGGAGAGGGAAGCCTGGCATGCTGCAGTCCATGGGGTCTCAAAGAGTTGGACACGATTGAGCAACTGAACTGAGCTGAATTGAAAACAAGAACTAAATATTCAGTATTACTTTAGATAAGACCCATTTGGTCCTAGGTAATTATTACTGACATTTTCCAGAAATATATGCAATATTCTCCGAATGCATAGGTGGCTGAATCAAATATGTATTAGGAAGAACACTAACAATAGTGACAACAAAAATAAGCATTTAGTCCATATTTACTACGTACTTTCTGCTCATTATAGCACTCAAAGTAACCAAAGAATAAAGCTATTTTTAATCAACATTTTACAGATGGAAAGAACTGAGGCTGAGAGGGGTTAAGTACAATACAAAAATATATGAAAGAAGTGGATTTAATCATGAAGACAGAAGTATAGCCTTAGAGCTGTATGAAGTCTTTGTCTTAATCTTATCATGTTTCTACTCATCTAAGTACAAAAATGAATATATATAGTAGTTTCTCTGTATCCATGGGAATTTGGTTCCTGGACCCTTACATATATCGAGTTCCAAAAATGCTCAAGTGCCTTATATAAAATGGCTTAGCATCTGCATATAACCTACATACATCCTCTGTATACTTTAAATCATCTCTAGATTACTTATAATACCTAATACAATGTAAATGCTATGCAAATTGTTGTAAATACAATGTAAATGCTATGTAAATACTTGCTACCCAAGACAAATTTAAGTTTGCTTTTTGGAACTTTCTGGAATTTATTTTTCAAATATTATCTTTCCATGGTTGCTGAATTAATAAAGGAAGAACCCACAGGTCAGAGGTTCAACTCTATGACAGTCATATACACAGGTAATTCTAAAAATAGTTCCTGACAAAAAAAATTTATTTACAGGAGTAATTTCTTAACAATACTGTTTCAATAGCTACCACAATGCTATTAAGAGCAATATATTAGCAACACTAATAAAACTTATTGCAAGGGAAATATTGTTGTTTTAAAGACAAAAGAATGACAGCGATGGGAACAGCTTGAAATCAAAGAGCTATAATAAAACTTAAATGAAGAGCATGTCTATTAATACCATTTTATTTCAGCTATCTTTTAGTGATGTTGTGTCCTTCAGATATGTTGCATAGTTTGTTTCCTCTCTTGGTTCCATACTGTTCTTTCACTGGAACCACTGGGAAATATTGTTAACTTGAAATTGACCTTAACAGCTACTTCATTTAGTGGCTGAGTAATGACACTGTCCTTTCTAGGTTATTTGCTTGTTTAAGCAAGAAACTAAACAGTTAACAAGCAAGTGCATTACAATAAACAAATACTTCATAAAGGCTTCATAGTGGAAAAAGCCTATTTCTATATTTCATGGTATCAATATGCTTATGTGAACAGAACATATTAAAGCTTTTGTTTTAAAAGGGAAATAAGGCCTTTCTCATAGAGTTTCAATTAAAACTATGATATATCATAAAAAGTAATCAAAAAAGCTATCGGGCTCTGATTTTTTCCACCTGCTGTTATACTATTTAGATAGGCTGGTATTCAAATTGTTGCAGGACCAGAAAAAGAAATAACTGTAGGGTTTGTCATTTACCTCCCACCATTAGATTAATAAAGAAGCAATACATTTATAAATTCATTCTTAAAACCTCGCTTTCATACACGCCTCTTTACTGGTGGCTTGGTGAGCCCTGTATAGGAGAATGTTTTGTGCTTATCTTAGAATAGCCCATTCCTCTCAACTTTCACACCCTGATATTTTACCAGAAACACAGATATGTGCCTCTGGGGAAGGAAGGTTCATTATCACACCCTAAAATTCCCTTATTAGACTGATCTTGCTTCTACAAGTGCCAAATCCATTTGTTTTAAATATGTGGATTTCTCTTCATTTTCATAGTAGAAGTGAAATGAGATTATTTTATACCTTTTTCATTTTTTACAGACTTTAATAACATGTGTGCAGGCTAAGTTACTTCAGTCGTGTCTGACTCTGCATGACCCTATGGATGGTAGCCCACCAGGCTCCTCTGTCTATGGGATTCTTCAGGCAAGAAATTGGAGTGAGTTGCCATGCCCTCCTCCAGGGAATTTTCCTGACCCAGGACCGAACCTGCATCTCTTACGTGTTCTGCATTGGTGGTCAGGATCTTTACCACTAGTGTCACTTGGGAAGCCCCTTAGTATAGTAACATACTTAAGGCCAATTCAGGAAAATAAATTACATTAAAATAAGATTCAATCAATATTCCAGAGAATAGTTTTAAATCATCCTTTTTAAAATGAAAAATAGTTAATTTACAGTGTTGTGTTAGTTTTATGCATACAGTACAGTGATTCAGTTTTTTTTATTTTTTTTCATTTATTTTTATTAGTTGGAGACTAATTACTTTACAATATTGTAGTGGTTTTTGTCATACATTGACATGAATTAGCCATGGCTTTACATGTATTCCCCATCCCGATCCTCCCTCCCACCTCCCTCTCGACCCGATCCCTTTGGCTCTATGTATATACTCTTTTTTTTTCCCCTTTATAGACTATTACACGATACTGAGTATATTTCCTTGTGCTATACAGTAGTGTATATATATTAATCCAAAACTCCTAACTTAGTTCCATCCCACACCCCCTTTGATAATCACGAGTTTGCTTTCTATGACTGTGAATCTGTTTTGTAAATAAATTCATTTGTATCATTGTTTTATATTCCACATATAATATCATATGATATGTGTTTTTCTCTGTGTGACTTAAAATTATTTTGATAACAGTGATTAGTGTGTTTCTGCTTAAGCTGGTGGTTTAAGGTGGGACTAATATAGAGAGGGAAAAGGTACAAACTTATTATATCTTTATAAAAGGTACAATAAATGGCTTATAAAAGATACAAACATAAAAGAAACCCTCATACACTTTTATTTATTTATTTATTTTGATATGCAGGACTGTGACATTTCTAGTAGTTAGGTTTTTAACAAGATGTGTTAAATTCACTCACACCTGCTCTGTCCTGTCAGCCAGAGCACTCGGGTCACACATGAGGCCACCCTAGGGCACAGGGTGTTTGTGTAAACATAACAACTTGTTGCTGGAAGATAGTGAGTTAATATGGTGGTGTCCCTAGTACTTACAAATCAACTTGTCAATCCTTTTCTTCAGTGTCAATAGAGTGAACAATCTGACCTCATAGGTCAGATACATTTACCTTCATTTATATCTTAAGAGGTTAACAGCACTCTGTGGAAGTACTGAAATAACTCAGGACCTTTCTCCTATTTTTCTTTCAATGGAAAGTATAAACAGGAAAATAGACTATCGTGAGTAACATTTATATACAACTTATTGCTGAGTTAAGCTCCTAGTATAAAAAAAAAAGATAATTGTGTAGTATATGATATTATTATTTGTCACTCTCACCTTGGGTGCTATTATTAACACACTACAATTCCTTGGGACAATGTTATATCTGGTTGGGAAGGATAGAAACTGAGCAATAGAAATCTTTAGGGATGGCACTGTATACTCTCAAACTTGGGAACATTTTATGGCTAAGAATTTGAGAAGTAAATGACTCACCAGGTCAGACCACACATTCTCTGATCTTAAATCAAATAAATGAAAAAAAAAAAAAAAGGAGGTGAGAGTAGCAAACAACTCTTACTTTTCTAATCAAATTATGTAAAAATTTCCAATTTTTAAAGAGCAGTAACTATGAGTGCAATTAAAATTACATTAAGATAATCTCTGCATAAATAATTCTAACATCAAGAAAATAATACTTTAACATATAAAATTCATAATTCCAATTTAAAGAGCAAAATTGATTTTAAATGATATTTTTCACTTAAATGAGAGGAAAATCACAAATATCATACATTATTCCAGTTTCTCCCCATGCTCTAGAGAAGGCAGATGATAACTGTGCTCTGGGTAGCCTTATAGTTGTGGCAAACGCCAGTCAGCAGAACCCTGACTTATACTTTAATAACACCTTAATTCAGGAGACAAAGCTTATCTGTGCTTCCAATCCATCCCTTAATCTAGCACTTGTCCTCATGCTGTACCCTGGATGCCCAAAGTCATCTTATATTGCTTTCATCAACTGCTCCAGAATTTTCCTGAGCTCCACATTTATATCAAAGCTAGCCTTCCCCCATTACTTCCTTTTATAATGAACTGATTCTCAGAAAAGAATAATATCACAGTGTTAATAATTGATGACAGCAAAAAATCAATGTTTTAAAATAAATCAAAGGAATGAGATTTTTGATTGTCTATTTCTATATAGCAAATCATTGCTAAACTCAGTAGCTCAAAAAAGCATCAAATTTTTTTTTTTTATGTCTCACAGTATTTATAGGTTAGGTATTCAGGAGGGGATGGAATGGGTGTTTCTGGCTTGGGGTCTCTCATATAATTGCAGTCAGAAGTTGGATAGATCTGGAAAAGATGACTGAAAGAGTTGGAGACTGGCAAGGGAGCTCTTTCTTCAGATAGATTCCAGGTTTCTCCTCATGTAGTAGTTCAGACTCCCTTGCAGTATGGCAGCCTCAGGGAAATCAGATTGCTTACAGGGGAATTGATGGGTCCAACAGCTAAAAAGGTGAAAATACACAACATTTTGTGTCCTACCATTGGAGTTAAATAGCATCATTTCTGCTCCACTCTGTAAGTCATGAAGGCCCACTCTGATTCAAGAAGAGGAAATACAGACTCCACCATTTGATGGTGGAGTGGCAAAGTTTAGAGGAAATTACAGGGTAGGAGATAGTTTTGTGGACATCTTTGGAAGATAATAATCTGCCAAAATGAGTAATATGGACATTTTGTGGACTTCATTATATTTACTCTACAATATGATTTATTTATTTATTTATTTTCATTTATTTATTTTTTCATTTATTTTTATTAGTTGGAGGCTAATTATTTTACAGTATTGTAGTGGTTTTTGTTATACATTGACATGAATCAGCCATGGATTTACAAGTATTCCCCATCCTGATCCCCCTTCTCACCTCCCTCTCCACCCGATTCCTCAATGTTTATCAATATATAATGTAAAAGAAAATGATAAGAGAATTGACTGAATGCTACTTAGGAATTTTTATTTTCTTTTTGCATTTTGCCCTAAGGAAGACTACCCCAAAACTTTTAAACTCTTACTTACCTTTTGCATATTTAATGAAGGTATTTTAACCAATATTGGTATTTGTAAAGTCACATTCTCCTTGAAAAAAAAAGAAATTATTATAAATACCAAACCTTTACCTTACAATTTGAAAATGCAATACAGTAAAGAATTATAAAATATTTTAATCTGAAGTTTTTTGTCAGTCTTTTTAGATATCTGTTTTAATGGTCTTAAAGACTAGAGCATGTATATCCCATATATCTTCAGCCCATAATTACATACATTCAAAGGCCATATGTGAAGGAAATCATTATAGTGTAGAAATAGAGAGATTAGCATTAGACCTGAAAATCTGACATTAGAGGATCAAAGAATGAACTTGGAAACTCTTGAACATTTTGAATGTTTGAATTATACCATTTCAAAAGCAACTGTAATAAATAGCCTTATGTCAATATATTGCGAGGTTTTGCAGTGCTCAATTGCCCTCAAAATTTCTCATTTGTCACCTACACTTGGGCAGTCTAGGTGACTGTATATAGAGCAGTATTCTGAAGCTTTATGGGGGTTTATTAGCAAGAAAGTATACATAGCTTCTCAAAGAGTCAGACACAACTTAATCGATTTAGCACTCACACACAGATACTTAAGGTAATAATTTTATTTAAATAAAAACAAGCAATAAAATAATTTCTGACTTCTGCCTCTGGCCAATATTGAGTAACAGAGAGAAGGTTTATCCTCCACCATGCACCACGTAACAATGATTCTCAAGATATTATACATAAAATTACAGGGATAGTGATACTAAGAGATAGAAAACAAATAAGGTTATTTCTGCTATTGCTTTAGCTTACTGCCTGGATAACATTTTATGCTGAAACACAGGGAGAGGAAACACAGGAGAGCACAGTGGAGTCTTGAAGTTGACTTTTCTGGAATTTTGAGTGGAAGGAGGCCAAAGTGGCTAGATTCCCAGAGTAGTGTTAAAGGGAAAACGTACAGTGTATAATTATATGTCAGAAAAGAAAGGTGGTCTTAACTATCTAAGCTTCCACACTAATAAATTAGCAAATGAAAAGCAAAAACAAAAACGAATTGAGAAGAAGAGAAGAAAGAGATACTGACAATTAACAAATCAATGAAATAAAAACAGAAAAATAGGCCTTCTCCTCAGCTTGTTAGTAGCAGTGGAAGGAAGCCACAGAAAAACACCAAGTCAGTCACACTTAGAAAAATTATTTATTGTTACTAAAGGGGAAAGATGTAGGGGAGGGATAAACTAGGAGTTTGGAATTGACATATACATACTACTATATATAAAATATATAATCAACAAGGAAGTACTTCTTAGCCAAGGGAATACTACTCAATATTATATAATAAACTAAATGTTAAAATAATCTGAAGAAAGAATAGATATATGTATATGTATAGGTGAAACACTTTGCTATATATATGAAACTTTAATTCAACGTTATAAATCAACTATATTCCAATATAAAATAAACATTTATAAAAAGAAAAATAATGGAAACATCAAAAAGAGCAAAACCTTTTCCTTTGAGGAAGTTAAAAGAAATCAATAAAACTTTAGCCAGACTCATCATAAAAAAAAAAAAAAAAAGAGAGAGAGAGAGAAAGAGAGAAGACAAAGTCTCCTAATATCAGGATTCTGAAAGATGACATCACTACAGATTCTATAGATACTTCAAATATAATGGGGAAGTATGAACATTTATCCATCTATATTTTGCAACTTTGATGAAATATAACAAATATTTGGAAGAATACAAAACACCACTCAGGAAGAAATAGAAAACCTGAATAGCTCTATGTCAATTAAATAAGTTGAATTTGTAGTTGAAAATATTCTTTTGAGAAAGGATTCTCCAAGCTTGGATGGCTTCACCAGGGAATTCTACCCAATATTTTAAAACTATACAATATTAATTCTGAACAAACACTGAGATAATTGAAGAGGAGAAAGCATATATCAAATCATTCTTTGAGGCTGAAATTGCTATTATCTCAAAACCAGAAACAAATATTAGACAACAAGAAAACTTGCACACCAATATCCTTCATTAGTGTTAATTACTCAATCATATCTGACTCTTTGTGACCCCATGAACTGTAGCCTGACAGACTCCTCTAGTCATATAATTCTCCAGGTAAGAATACTAGAGTGGGTTGCCATTCCCTTCTACATGAGATTTTCCAGATCCAGGGATTGAAAAAGGATCTCTTGCACTGCAGGGAGATTCTTCACTATCTGAGCCACCAGGGAAGCCTTGATGAACATATGGTCCTTCATAAACATAGATGCAAAAATTCTTAACAAAAGTTTAATGAATTAAATACAACAATATAGTAAAAGATACTATGTCATTAACAAGGGGACTTATCCCTGGTATGCAAGATTGGCTTAAACACTCATAATCAAGTAGTATAATTCATGATACTAACAGATTGATAAAGGAAAACCAAATGAGCATCTTAATCAATACAAAAAATAATACAACAAAATCCAGCATTGATCTACTTTAAAAGTTTTTCAATAGACTAGGACTAGAAGAGAAGTTTTTCAGCTTGATAATGGATATTTATGAAAACATATGGTTAGCATCAAACAGAATGCTGCTGCTGCTGCTAAGTCACTTCAGTCGTGTCTGACTCTGTGTGACCCCATAGATGGCAACCCACCAGGCTCCCCCATCCAGGGATTCTCCAGGCAAGAACACTGGAGTGGGTTGCCATTTCCTTCTCCAATGCATGAAAATTAAGAGTGAAAATGAAGTCGCTCAGTCGTTTCTGACTCTTAGCGACCCCATGGACTGCAGCCTACCAGGCACCTCCATCCATGGGATTTGCCAGGCAAGAGTACTGGAGTGGGTTGCCATTGCCTCCTCCACATACAGAATGATGAAATGCTAAATAATTTCTATATAGGATCAAGGACAAGGCAAGAACATCTGTTTTCACCACTTCTATTTAACTTCCAATGCTTAAGAAAAATAACTAATGTTGGAAATGAAGTAAAACTTTCCTCAAAGGTGTCAAAAAATGTTCAAAAACCACTAGAATTAACAAGTGACTTCATCAAGGCTGTAGGATACAAGATCAATATAGAAACATTAACTACATTTCTACATACTAAAAAAGAATAACCAAAATATCAATTATGGATGGAAATTTTCAACATTGTTCAAGTGTTCAGTTCTGTCTTTCATTCGTGTCCGACTCTTTACAACCTCATAGGCTGCAGCGTGCCAGGTTTGCCTTAAGATGTTAATTTTCCCCCAACAATTTATTGTTGTTTAGTCGCTCAGTTGTGTCCAACTCTTTGCAGCCTCATGGACTGCAGCATGCCAGGCTTCCCTGTCCTTCACCATCTCCTAGAGGATGCTCAAACTCATGTCCATTGAATCAGTGATGCCATGAAACCACCACATCCTCTGTCATCCCCCTCTCTTCCTGCCTTCAATCTTTCCCAGCATCAGGGTCTTTTTTAATGAGTCAACTCTTTGCATCAGGTGGCCAAAGTACTAGAGCTTCAGTTTCAGCATCAGCCTTCCAATGCTTATTCAGGATTGATTTCCTTTAGGATTGACTGGTTTGGTCTCCTTGCAGGTCAAGGGACGCTCAAGAGTCTTCTCCAACATCACAGTTCAAAAGCATCAATTCTTCGGTGTTCAGCCTTCATGGCCAAACTCTCTCATCCATACACTACTACTGGAAAAACCATAGCTTTGATTATATGGACATTTGTCGGCAAAGTAATGTCTCTGCTTCTTAATACACTGTCCAGTTTTGTCATAGCTTTTCTTCCAAATGATTTATAGTTTCTCACATGTCTCAATGAAAATTCTATAGGATCAGATTCATGTGGGAATGCTAAAAAAAAAACTAGAACAGTGTAAGACACTTAAAAGAACAATGTTGAAAGACTTTCATTGCCTACCTTCAAGACCTGTTAATGCTACAGTAAGTAATCAGTGCAGTTGTGGTTTGGGGGGCAAAGATAAATAGATCAGAGTAATGGAATGGAGGGTCCACTAATAGAGTCACACATATATGAACAACTGATTTTTCCAAAAAGCATTAAAACAGATTTAGTGGAGGAGTTATGTTCTTGCCAATACAAGGTGCTACAATATTTGGTTATCCACGTGTGAAAGGATGGATGTCAGCTCTTATCTCACACCATATATTGGTAAACAAAAATTAATGCAAAATGAATCATCAACTTAAATGTAAAAATGCCTTCTAGAAGAAAATATGTGAGATCTTTCTGACCTTGAGTTATACAATAATTTAGAATAATTCTTTTTATGGAATACCAAAAAAAGATTAATTGTATCACATCAAAATTAAGAATATCAACTTTTTAAGAGATATTCTTGTGTGTGTGTGTGTGCACCAAGACCTTTAAAATTTTATTTGCATTGTTTTGTTTATTTATTTTATGAAAAGGAATGAAAAGAATCCACAAAAGAAGATATATTTGTAAATCTCATATTTGATAAAGGACTTGTATACAGACATATACTTTTAGAAATCCTCACAACTCAGTAGTGAGATAACAATCAAATTAAAAATGATCAAAACAATGTGAACAAACACTTCAGTAAAGACTATATAGGGGTAGCAAATATTTCATTAAAATATTCACATCCCTGTTCATACGGGAAATGCAAAATAAAACAACATTTGAACACCTGAAACTAAAAATTCTTATTAAGTGAAGCATCTGAAATTATCATATATTGTTGATAGGAATGTAAATTGAAGAAATGTGTTGGAAAACAGTTTGAGTTTATTAAAGTGTTAAACATACTTCCATTAATGAGCCAATCTTTCTACCCTTAGTCATTTGCTTGAGATATGAAACTCTCTCTATCTCTCTCTCTTTCTATGTACTACCTATATAACTCCTAGCTAGTACAATCAACTAGCACAAGTCTGCAAACATCCTGGAAAATTTACATACATACATACATATACATACACACACACACACACCTGGGGAAATTTTATATATGAAATTGGGTTACCACATATTTTATTTGAATGATCCTTTTCATTCTTGACCAGTCTATGCCTTTCTTTAAAACCTGATTTTAAAACCACTTCTTTAATCTCTTCTCAGTCATTCACATACTTTAATACACATCCTCTCAAGCTTTTTAAACTCAGCTTTTCTAAGTTAATCTGCTTGTTTACAATTTACGTCTTTAAAGTGAAAGTGAAAGTCGCTCAGTTGTGTCAACTCTTTGTGACCCATGGACTTTACAGTCCATGGAATTCTCCAGGCCAGAATATTGGAGTGGGTAGCCATTCCCTTCTCCGGGGGATCTTCCGAACCCAGGGATGGAATCCAGGTCTCCGGCATTACAGGTGGATTCTTTACCAGCTGAGCCACCAGAGAAGACCAACTTAAATCAATTGCAATTGAGGAACTTTATTTTTCATTTCTTTTGTATGTCTCCTTGTTAAATTCAGCATTCCATGAATAATTGGCATCCAGATTAGTAGCATTATCAGGTAACTATTAATTACGACATGTACCATAGTTAGGGTTTTGTTATTTCAAATTTGAAGTTTACAGTTTTTGTTGTTATTTTTCAGTTTCTAATCTGTGTCTGACTCTTTGCAACCCCATGGACTGCAACCCATCAGGCTCCCCTGTCCTTCACTGTCTTTCAGAGTTTGCCCAAATTCATGTCTATTCAGTTGTTGATGCTATCTAACCATCTCATCCTCTGCAGCTCCCTTTTCTTTTTTCTTCAATCTTTCCCAGCACTAGTGTCTTTCCCAATGAGTCAGCTCTTTGCATCAGGTGGCCAAATTATTGGAGTGTTAGTTTGTAATTATAGGCTGTTTTTTAAAAATAAAATCACTACCATTTGCTAACTATCTGCTAAACATTTAAGAGTTGGGGTCACCTAAGTTTCTTGGAAGAATGATGTTCATATTCAACATGTGTGCATGTGTACTAAGTTGCTTTCAGTAGTGTCTGACTCTTTGTGACTGAGTCTTCTTACAGTAGACTATCAGGCTCCTCTGTCCATGAGATTCTCCAGGCAAGAATACTGGAGTGGGTTACCATGCCCTCCTTCAGGGGTTCTTCCTGACCAAGGGATCAAATCCATATATCCTGCATCTCCTGCTCTGGCAGGTGGGCTCTTTACCACTAGTGCCACCTGGGAAGCACCTAATATTCAACACAATGAGACATAAAAATGAGAGAAATTAAGAGAGCAAGTAAATACTGTTTAAATGAGTATTTCTTTTCTTTTGGCACAGGCATTTATCTACTGGTATCACAGGGCAACTTCACTCTTAATAAGAACATTCAGGTTGTACTTTGTCTTATTTTCCTATATCTTTGGTGTGTGCATTTGTGTGTGTGTGCATGTGTGTGTGTCTGTATGTCTCTGGTATGTAAAGATTACAAATGCTATAATAAGAGCGTAAGATATAAGATCTGTGGTAATTTGAGTTCTTATGTGTTTCTTGAAATATCACCACTATCTCCCAGTACAACTTGTCCCTCAGTGAAGAAGTGGAAATCAGTTATGAAAATTATTGCCTTTGATTTACAAATATGCTCTGAGAAGCTCTGCATCTAAATGTCATGATTTACCATTATCATGTACTTTCACAAAATATTGTGCTTATTAATAAGTAATGGATTTAATTAGTAGATCAATGAGTCTCAAGCTGTAGTTCCTGCACCAACAGCAGCATTTGGGAACTGATTCTAAATGTACATTCTCAAGCCCCATGCCAGATTGACTGAATCAAAAGCTCCAGAGCTGGACCCCAAAAATGGATGCTTTAATAAGCTATGGTTTATTCTGCTGCATGTTAAAGTGAAACTTAACAACTTAGGTTTGTGACTAGGATTTCAAGGGAGGCTTAGCGAACAAGAAATGCTATGATATTGAATACTAAGTCCTAGAGTAAGAAAGAAACAGTGAAATGTAGAAATTCTATGAAACATGTACACAGGAGGCAGCATAGATTATTAGTTTAGTGTCCTTGATTTTGTTTGAAGTTGCTAAAGTTTTCAAGCCCGGTTCACCATGAATTAGTGATAAAAACTTGTTATTTTAAGCCTCTGTGTTAGAAATCTACAAGTGCAAAATGAGGATGATGATTGTAGTACCCGATGAGTTCCTCTTTGTGAGGATAAAATAATACATATGAAGGGTCTGGATTCCAAAATGTTTAAATCCTAAGATTTTGCTTGAAACTAGTTTTTCCCCTTTTCTGTGGCTTATGTTATATAGTCGATGATCAAAGTCTATATATGAGTTATGAAGTGATTAAATCATTCTTACCTGTTTTAGAAAACCTTTTGCACTGAAGAGCTAATATTTTATCAAGCATTAAATTTCTGGAAGATTGATTTGGAAATAATTTTTCACTGTTCAGAAAGTCACTTGAAGTGCATATGCAGCCATGTGAATAAAGATATTGAAAGGACTCACTTTGAGAACGTTCCTGAGGCAAGGTGGGCATTGAACAGGTTTCATGTTCTGAATAGAGGTTTAATAGGATAGATCACTTACCTAGTTTAGCGTGGCAATTTTCCCAATTTGGTCTAAACACTTTCTGTTCCATTTAATCTTTTGATATTAATTTGACATTAAAAATGATCTTTGATAGTTCTGGAAAGTTCAATTAAGCAAGATATATTTATTAGCATCTTTAGTGACCAAAAAATCTTACAGTATCTTACCTTTAAAATAACCTGCAAATTATCATCAGAGTTGAAAATTGGACTTGGAATCTATTTTAATGCTTTTGCAATCCAACTATATCAGAAAGCATCTGTTTATACTCTAGGCTCTGAAAATAGCATTTGTTTTTAGACTATTTTGCTTTGTCTCTCAGAGTTAGGGGGTTTAGGGTCAATCAGTTCCATTAAGGATAAAACAAAATTCATTTCTGTTCCTGACATGCTATATCTCCCTCCTTTTTTCAATTTAAAGATAACAAATTATTTTCCCAATATTGGATGGATGTAGCTACTTTGATTTTGTGAAAAATCATTTTTTTTGAAATCTCAAGCATACAAATAACTACTTTCAATTCCAGATGAACATGAAAGTCCATAGCTTTAGATCTCAAGTAAATCTTGATCCAACAAGAGAGATTGCTTTTCTATTTGGTTTACTTGTAAGTAACTTCTTATGTTTAAATAATACTTGTGTCTATAATCAGGAATCTAAAAGTAATGTGCTCTAGGCTCTGATTCCTGAAAATAAGTGAAAATCAAGGCATTTGTAGGAAATCGAAATGTATTCATCTCAAACGGGCTTTGCATGCATAGGAAAAAATAGGCATATTTTTCAAACATTGTTGGACTAGAATGATATGTCCAAATGATAACAAATCTTAAGAGTGAAAATGAGCTCTACTCTAGTCTGCAAGTATCACATCAATAACACTCCATCTGTTAATGGAGCAGGCCAACACTCTTGAGTTTTCCAAACTGTGTGAAAATCACACTTAAAATGAGTAACAGAAAGCCTCTACTAGGAATGTTGTGCAGACAAGTTTCTTTAAATGTCTTTTACTGGTTAGCCTGAAGCATCACTATAATGACATCACTTATTTCCATCTGGTATTATATAAATGTTTGTGTATATAGATAGATAGACACTGAGTGTCGGAGTATGCTTGTAAAACACTTACAATAGAGATTATTATTTGAGAGTTAATATCTGATCTCTTTCTATTTAATATCATTACATTTTGTTTTAATTGACCTAACTTTGTACAGTGGGTGACATAAAAATAAGACTAGAATCTTCATTTTCATTTAGCTAGTATTAGCCATTTACCAAAGTTGCGTTATGATTTGGAAATTAATTAGTGGGCTGTGTTTTAGATGCTTATAGATGACATAAACTACAAGGTAACAACTGCAGATATAACTTTAAAGATTTGCTTGTTGCCATTACGTTACAATTACCAGGATACTGTCATTTAAATATGTTACAATTATATAATGACAATTATCATTAAAAGTCATCTAATTTATTCTTAGATTATTTCTCACATGCAGGAAAGCCTTCTTTTCCAAGTAAATCTGTGAAGAATGTGCACACACAAAATTATTTCAAAACAAACGTGACTTCAAGGTCAAAATCAGATTGAATTTTGAGATACCTTGAAAGACTCAGTTGTAATCCTGAAGTCATTAACATTTTCTAAAGAAAACCATAGATACTCAATAATTCTGAAAATAAATATGTAAAAATGCTTATTTTACACATATGGCAAGTGTATCCAAAATGTTTAATTAATTAATTGTTGATTGTCTATATTATCTTGAACTTGAAAATGTCAAAAGCTAGTTTCTGACAACATACAAAAACTTTTTCTTTTAGTTCAACAGTATATTTCCAATATATTTTTGTTAAGATTCTTTTGTGGTTTTTTTTTGTTGTTGTTGTTAAACAATTCGTTGACTCTCATCATTTGTGCTGTAGGGAAAACTGTATGCTGCACAATTACTTTAATTCAAATTCAATCAAACTTCTCAAAATTTACAAACATCATGTTTATAAGATGTACGATGCGTGGACAACTTCATTAACATATTTATTTCATTGAAGCTGAGTCTCTTCTAGTAAGATTTTGGGTCAATCTGTTCAAAAAAAATGTTTTAAGAAAAGAATTGTTTTAAGAAAATTGTTTAAGAAAAGGCTGAGATCTCATTAACTCAACTATACCAAACAATTCGTAAAACAGTCTTTTGGATTCAGCTCCTCACAATGCTCTCTCAGCTTTATATTTATGTAAGAAGGGGATGACAGACTAAAAATATTTGACATCTCACTCTATGTTACAGAGGGTTTCTCCAAAATTAAATGGCAGTATGAAGGTATTCTTCAGACAATGCACAAAGAATGAGTCTGATCCTATTTAAGCTATGTATGTTTGGCAGTTAATAGTAGAATCATTTATGATCTTTTTCATAAGGTTGAAAAATGGAAATAGTTGGAACACTGAAGTTTCATCTGTGAGTAGGGTGATGAATTTTCTGTGCTTTATCTTTCAAGGTAGGAAATTTACATTTGTTAACTGGGAAGTTCTCACCTTGTTCTCCAAGATGCCTTACACAACTTCTGGAATATTGTTGAATTCCATAAGTTCTTTATGACGAATCTATCCTGGTGCCTTGCTCATGGTAGATAATACTGAAAATTCTCATTCTCTTTGGAAAGTTAATAGACTCCTTATGGTTTCAGTCATTAGTTTGTCAGATAGAGAAAATGCATTATCCTCAGTAACATCGCTGGGAATAAAGGCTAACATCCATAGGTCATTCATTCAACCAATGAATGCCCTCAACCCACTTATTATTCTTGGCTCTGGAGACATAGAGTTGAATAAGGCAAATTTCCAGCTAGAGTCAAATTCATAATCATTCAAGAGACTTGGGAATTTAAAGATGCAATACAATGTGAATAAATTGTGAAAATGAAATTTTGATTAATATGAGAACCTATCATTGGTATGAAAGAGTAAGCAAGTAAATCTGTCTGACTAATTAGAGTAGATTCTCAGAGATTAATTGCTATAACTGGTCTTGATTCCAGAGAGTTCATCTTAAGGATTTTTAAGATTGTTAAATATGGGTAAATGTATAAAAGCTTGTGATTAACTATGGGAAGAATGAATAACTATACCTGTATCAATCGTTTATAGTGTTTAGTATATTCTAAGGATCATATTCCATGGTCCATGGGGTCACAAAGAGTCAGACACAACTAAGTGACTGAACAACAACAGAGACCATGCTAAGGAATACAGATACAATTAAAACTTCCAAACAGAAACAATCCCATTGGGATATGAATATGTAATTTCATATATATATATATAAGTGTGTATATATATATATATATATATATATATATATATATATATAATAGATGTGAATTCTCTTTGGAAAGATAACAGACTTCCTATGGTTTCAGTCATATATATATATATATATATGTATATATATATATATATACATATATATATATACATACACACACACACACACATATGTATATATACCCAAAGAAATGAGGAACATAAGCTTAAAGAGTAAAACATGTGCCTCAGGTGACAGACCTAATAAGTACTTCAGTCTCCAAATCAGTTATTTGATTAGACTTCAAACTTTTTTTTTTAATTTCTATATTATACTCTCCCCCTCCCCCCAATTAGTCCTGTATTTCTTTTTCTAACAACTAGAATTATTTATGCCTAGATACTTTGTTTTGCAAAGGCTCTTGAATCAAAAGCTTATATTCACACGGAGAAGGCATGATTCAATCTTCTGTGACCAACATCAAGTTTTCAAATAAAACAAGAAACCAGGTTGCAATTTGTCCCAATAGAAGCTTCTTATTCAAATAACTACTATCATTAACCTATCAAATGAATTTATTGGTTCTCAGTTAGGTAAAGTTAATAAACTATCTTCTACTATTTTAGAGAATTTAGGTTACATTCCATATTCTTAAATCAGATTGATAAAGGAAAGTGCAGAATTTGCAGCTATGGAGAACTGCTATAGTATCCCCTTTTTAAAAACTGAGATATGCAAATGACACCACCCTTATGGCAGAAACTGAAGAAGAACTAAGGAGGCTTTTGATAAAAGTGAGAGAGGAGAGGGAAAAAGTTGGCTTAAAGCTCAACATACAGAAAACTAACATCATGGCATCCAGTCCCATCACTTCATGGAAAACAGATGGGGAAACAGTGGAAACAGTGGATGACTTTATTTTTCTGGGCTCCAAAATCACTGCATATGGTGATTGCACCATGAAATTAAAAGATGCTTACTCCTTGGAAGGAGAGTTATGACCAACCTAGATAGCATATTAAAAAGCAGAGACATTATTTTGTCAACAAAGGTCTGTCTACTCAAGGCTATGGTTTTTCCAGTGGTCATGTATGGATGTGAGAGTTGGACTATAAAGAAAGCTGAGCACTGGATAATTGATGCTTTTGAACTGTGGCATTGAAGAAGACTCTTGAGAGTCCCTTGGACTGCAAGGAGATCCGACAAGTCCATCCTAAAGGAGATTAGTCCCAGGTGTTCATTGGAAGGACTGATGTTGAAGCTGAAACTTAAGTAATTTGGCCACCTGATGAGAAGAGCTGTCTCATTTGAAAAGCCCCTGATGCTGGGAAATATTGAGGGCAGGAGGAGAAGGGGACAACAGAGTATGAGATGGTTGGATGGCATCACCGACTCAATGGATATGGGTTTGGGTGGACTCTGGGAGTTGGTGAGGCCTGGTGTTCTGTGGTTCATAGGGTCACAAAGAGTCAGACACGATTGAGTGACTAAACTGAACTAACTGAAGTTGAACATGGAAACATAAAGAAGTGTATATATTATAAAACAACTACAAGTACATTTCAGTAGAAAACCTATAGTTAATTTTCTCTCCTATAATCAAATTCATAAGATTACACATATATAAAATTATTTCTTTACCAAATATTAGAAGCATTTCAACATATTACACTGTTTTGCTGCCATGGGTAATTGTTAGGTTTAGACCTCATCTAAGGAGCAGCGGCTGTGTGGGGGCAGGAGAGCCGAGAGGAGCTACTCCATTTTCAAGGTGAGGAGGGGCAGCCATGAGGAGATACTCCTCGTCCAAAGTAAGGAGCAGCAACTGCGCTTTGCTGGAGCAGCGGTAAAGAGATACCCCACGTCCAAGGTAAGAGAAACCCATGTAAGACGGTAGGTGTTGCGAGAGGGTGAAAGAGGGCAGAAACACTGAAACCATAATCACAGAAACTAGCCAATCTAATCACACAGACCACAGTCCTGTCTAACTCAATGAAGCTAAGCCATGCCATGTGGGGCCACCCAAGACAGATGGGTCATGGTGGAGAGATCTGAGAGAATGTGGTCCACTGGAGAAGGGAATGGCAAATCAGTTCAGTATTCTTACCTGAGAACCCCATGAACAGTATGAGAAGGCAAAATGATAGGGCACTGAAAGAAGAACTCGCCAGGTCGGTAGGTGCCCAATATGCTACTGGAGATCAGTGGAGAAATAATTCCAGAAAGAATGAAGGGATGGAGCCAAAGCAAAAACAATACCCAGTTGTGGATGGGACTGGTGATAGAAGCAAGGTCCGATGTTGTAAAGAGCAATATTGCATAGGAATCTGGAATGTTCGGCCCATGAATCAAGGCAAATTAGAAGTGGTCAAACAGGAGATTGCAAGAGTTAATGTCGGCATTCTAGGAATCAGCAAATTAAAATGGACTGGAATGGGTGAGTTTAACTCAGATTATCATTATATCTACTACTGTGGGCAAGAATCCCTCAGAAGAAATGGAGCAGCTATCAAGGTCAACAAAAGAGTCCAAAATGCAGTACTTGGATGCAATTTCAAAAATGACAGAATAATCTCTGTTCATTTCCAAGGCAAAGCATTCAATATCATTGTAATCCAGGCCTATGCCCCAACCAGTAACACTGAAGAAGCTGAAGTTGAATGGTTCTATGAAGACCTACAACACCTTTTAGAACTAACACTCAATAAAGATGTCCTTTTCATTATAGGGGACTGGAAAGCAAAAGTAGGAAGTCAAGAAACACCTGGAATAACAGGTAAATTTGGTCTTGGAGTACAGAATAAATCAGGACAAAGGCTAATACAGTTTTGCCAAGAGAACACACTGGTCATAGCAAACACCCTCTTCCAACAACAAAAGAGAAGACTCTACACATGGACATTACCAGATAGTTAACATTGAAATCAGATTGATTATATTATTTGCAGCAAAAGATGGAGAAGCTCTATACAGTCAGCAAAAAGAAGACAGGGAGCTGACTGAGGCTCAGATCATGAACTCGTTATTGCCGAATTCAAACTTAAATTGAAGAAAGTAGGGAAAACCACTAGACCATTCAGGAATGACCTGAATCAAATCCCTTATGACTATACAGTGGAAGTGAGAAATAGATTTAAGGGACTAGATCTAATAGACAGAATGCCTGATGAACTATGGACGGAGGTTCGTGACATAGTACAAGAGACAGGGATCAAGACCATCTGCATGGAAAAGAAATGCAAAAAGCCAAAATGGTTGTCTGAGGAGGTCTTACAAGAAGCTGTGAAAAGAAGAGAAGCGAAAATTAAAGGAGAAAAGGAAAGTTATGCCCATTTGAATGCAGAGTTCCGAAGAATAGCCAGGAGAGATAAGAAAGCCTTCCTCAGTGATCAATGCAAAAAAATAGAGAAAAAAAAAATGGGGAACACTAGAGATCTCTTCAAGAAAATTAGAGACACCAAGGGAACATTTCATGCAAAGATGGGTTTGATAAAAGACAGAAATAGTATGGACCTAACAGAAGCAGAAGATATTAAAAAGAGGTGTCAAGAATACACAGAAGAACTGTACAAAAAAGATCTTCATGACACAGATAATCATGATGGTGTGATCACTCACCTAGAGCCAGACACCCTGGAATGTGAAGTCAGGTGGGCCTTAGAAAGCATCACTACTAAAAAAGCTAGTGGATGTAATGGAATTCCAGTTGAGCTATTTCAAATCCTAAAAGATGATGCTGTGAAAATGCTGCACTCAATATGCCAGCAAACTTGGAAAACTCAGCAGTGGTCACAAGACTGGAAAAGTTGAGTTTTCATTCCAATCCCAAAGAAAGGCAATCACGCACAATTACACTCATCTCACACTCTAGTAAAGTAATGCTCAAAATTCTCCAAGCCAGGCTTCAGCAACATGTGAAAAGTGAACTTCCAGATGTTTAAGCTGGTTTTAGAAAAGGCAGAGGAACCAGAGATCAAATTGCCAACATCTGCTGGATGATCAGAAAAGGAAGAGAGCTCCAGAAAAACATCAATTTCTGCTTTATTGACTATGCCAAAGCCTTTGACTCTGTGGATCACAATAAAACGTGGGAAATTCTGAAAGAGATGGGAATATCAGACCACCTGATCCACCTCTTGAGAAACCTATATGCAGGTCAGGAAGCAACAGCTAGAACTGGACATGGACAAACAGACTGGCTCCAAATAGGAAAAAGGAGTATGTCAAGGCTGTGTATTGTCACCCTGCTTATTTAACTTATATGCAGAGTACATAATGAGAAATGCTGGCTGGAAGAAGCACAAGCTGGAATCAAGATTGCCAGGAGAAATATCAGTAACCTCAGATATGCAGATGACACCACCCTTATGGCAGAAAGTGAAGAGGAACTCAAAAGCCTTTTGATGAAACTGAAAGAGGAGAGTGAAAAAGTTGGCTTAAAGCTCAATTCAGAAAACTAAGATCATGGCATCCAGCCCCATCACTTCATGTGAAATAGATGGGGTAAGAGTGGAAGAAATGTCAGACTTTATTTTTGGGGTTCCAAAATCACTGCAGATGGTGATTGCAGCCATCAAATTAAAATACACTTATTCATTGGAAGGAAAGTTATGACCAACCTAGATAGCATATTAAACAGCAGAGACATTACTTTGCCAGCAAAGGTTCTTCTGGTCAAGGCTATGGTTTTTCCAGTGGTCATGTATGGATGGGAGAATTGGACTGTGAAGAAAGCTGAGTGCCGAAAAATTGACGCTTTTTAACTGTGGTGTTGGAGTAGACTCTTGAGAGTCCCTTGGACTGCAAGGAGATCCAACCAGTCCATCCTGAAGGAGATCAGTCCTGGGTGTTCATTGGAAGGACTGATGCTGAAGCTGAAACTCCAGTACTTTGGCCACCTGATGTGAAGAGTTGACTCATTGGAAAAGACCCTGATGCTGGGAGGGATTGGGGGCAGGAAGAGAAGGGGACGACAGAGGATGAGATGGCTGGATAGCATCACCGACTTGATGGACACGAGTTTGAGTAAACTCCGGGAGTTGGTGATGGACAGGGAGGCCTGGCGTGCTGTGATTCATGGGTTCGCATGAATAGTCAGACACAACTGAGCAACTGAACTGAACTGAACTGATAGTGGTGTTCAAGTGGTTAAAAATATAGAAAACTAATAAGCATGTTAAATGCCTACAAATAACCCATAGTCAGTTAGATAAAATTGTTAATCAGTGTTGCTACCATTTCCTCTACAATAACTGGCTGGGCCATGTTGGTTGATATCTTGAATTTCAGGTATTAAGACTGATTTTGAAGTGTTTCGTTTGCTGTTTCTCCATTCGTAATTACTAGTGGTTGATCAAAGCTAACATTTAATTTATTTACCTTGTTTAGAAATTAAAAATGAACAATAAATATATTTGAAAATAATTGTATTCTTCTGTTTAACTTTTCTGATTATTGAATTATGTCTATTTCATACTCTTTGCTAGCTAATCTGAAATATTTTCCAAGCTAAACAACCAGCTAAAGTAAGAATATTTCTAATGAAACTGAGTGTTTTGTATAATCAGAATCATTATTTGCTTAAGTTGGCTTGGTGCTAAATACATTTTTTTTGAAACTTAAGTAACTCAAATGACATTGTAAATGTGTAGTAGACAGAGTTCAGACAAAATCAATTTTCAAGATGCTGTGCATCAAAGCCATTTGGAAAACAAAAGTTTAAAACTGGATTCATTTTGGAAATTCTGTCTTCTTGCATATTACATAGCATAGGATTTAGCAGAAATCAGTTGAGTACTAATGATATAAACCTATATGTTTCTATGATTTCAGAAATCAAACAAATACACTTAGATATTCAGACTCATTTTCAGAATGTGTTTTCACCTCACCCTTTAATAGAATAGGTCAGATTGCACTGAAGGATGGGGAAAGGAAACAGTAAATCCTAAAAGTGTAATGACACCTTACATTCTATTTCAGAGTGACTCATATTGAATAGGAAAATAAGGAAACATACACAAAATGTTTTATCTAAGACTCTATCTCCAGGTTTAATTCTTCATGTAAAAATACTTATTGTCTTTAGAGAAAAAGATCACATTAGACAATGTTTTTAATGTAATTAAACTAGTTTTGAATTATCTGAAGGATCTTGTCTATAGCTTTAAAAATACAGTTTGTGATTTTTTACATATGGTTTTAATGAAGACAATTGGGGGAAAATGCTACCAAATTTAATACCTAACTCAATGACATTCAATATTATTTTTTGGACATTCAGTTATACATTATATGTAAACTAAATTGACTCATGTTGAGTCTGGAAAATGAGAATACAGTTGAACGTTTAAGAATTTAGCTACATGAGAAAACTTTGCTGCTTTTCACTCTCTAAGTAGTGTCCAACTCTTTATAACTCCATGAACTACAGCATGCCTGGTTTCCCTGTCCTTCAGTATCTCCTGAAGTTTGCTCAAGCTCATATTCATTGAGTTGGTAATGCCATTCAAGCATCTCATTCTCTGTCACCCCCTTTTCCTCTCACCCTCAATCATTCCCATCATTAGGGTCTTTTTCAATGAGTCAGCTCTTCACATCAGGTGGCCAAAACATTGGAGTTTCAGCTTCAGTATCAGTCCTTCCATTGAATATTCAGGACTGATTTCCTTTAGAATTGACTGGTTTGATTTTGCTGGCCAAGGGACTCTCAAGAGTCTTCTCCAGCACCACAGTTCTAAAGCACCAATTCTTCGACCCTCAGTCTTCTGTATGGTCCTACTCTCACATTGTACACGACTGCTGGAAAGACCATATCTTTGACTAAAAGGACCTTTCATCAAAGTGATGTCTCTGATTTTAATATGCTGTCTAGGCTTGTCATAACTTTTCTTCCAAGGAGTAAGCATCTTTTAATTTCATGGCTTCAGTCACTGTCCACAGTGATTTTGGAGACCAAAAAGAGAAAATCTGTCACTGTTTCCACCTTTTTCCTATCTATGTGGCATGAAGTGATGGGATCAGATGCCATTGTGTAGGTTTTTGAATGTCGAGTTTTAAGCCACCTTTTTCACTCTCCCCTTTCACCCTCATTAAGAGGCCCTTTGGTTGCTCTTCAATTTCTGCCATTAGAGTGGTATCATCTGCATATATTTGTTGTTGTTGATATTTCTTGATTTGTTGACATTTGTTGAGATTTCTTGATTGAGGTTTTTGATATTGCTCCTGGCAATCTTGATTCCAGCTTGTTGCTCATCCACTGCAGCATTTCTTGTGATGTACTCTGCATATAAGTTAAATAAGCAAGGTGACAATATACAGCCTTGTCATACTCCTTTCCCAATTAGGAACCAGTCCGTTGTTCCATGTCTGGTTCTAACTCTTGCTTCTTGGTCTGTATACAGGTTTCTCAGGAGATAGGTAAGATGATCTGGTACCTCCATTTCTTTAAGAATTTTCAGTTTGTTGTGGCCAACACAGTCAAAGGCTTTAGCTCAATCAATGAAACAGCAGTACATGCTTTTCTAGAATTACCTTGCTTTCTCTATGATCCAGAGAATGTTGGTAATTTGATCTCTAGATCCTCTGCTTTTTCTAAACCCTGAGGTTGTTTATTCGCACACTAACTTGAAGGATTTTGAGCATTACCTTGCTAGCATGGGAAATGAGCACAATTGCACGGTAGTTTGAACACTTTATGACATTGCCTTTCTTTGGGATTGGGATGAAAACTGACCTTTTTCAGTCCTGGGGCCACAGCTGAGTTTTCCAAATTTGCTGGCATATTGAGAAAACACTTTAACAGTATCATCTTTTAGGATTTGAAATAGCTCAGCTGGAATTCCATCACCTCCACTAGCTTAGTTGGTAGTTATGCTTTCTAAGGCCCAGTTGACTTCACACTCCTGGATTTCTGGCTCTAGGTGCATACCAACACCGTCATGGTTACCCATGAGTTTTGTGTATTCTATCTCTACATCTAGCATCCCAGGTGGCTCAGTGATTAAATAATATGCTGGATCAGGGAGATTCCCCTGTATGAGAGCATGGAAACCCACTCCAGTATTTTTGCCTGGAGTATCCCATGGACAATGGAGCCTGTTGGACTATAGTCCATAGGGTCATAAAGAGTCGGACACAACTAAAGTGGATGAGCACACATGCATGCACCTCTACATCAGATTGCAAATTCCTTAATGATGGATTACATGACTGTTTTGGGCTTTTTGTCTGTTTTGCTCCTCACCAACAAGTTCATTAGCTCCTGAAGTTTTATCACAATTTTCTTCACACAATAGAGACTCAAGAAATTAATAATTTCTGATATACAGAACATGAAGCTAATGAATGATGATATCTGGGGATTGTGTCCATCTGGTCTCTTCTTCATGCCTTAGAGGAAAATTAAAGGTATTATTAAAGATGAGGCAGCAAGAATAAAGAGAAAATTGATTAAAAATATGGCTCTTACATTATTTTATCAAAGTCATGTAGCAAGTCAAAGAAGAGAGAGAACCATAATTTATATGTTCTTTCTTAGTCTCAAGTCTCCCTTACAATAAGCTGCTGTCATTTTAAATTTCAAAAGAAATTTATATGACATGATAAACACTTGTAAAAAGAAAAGCTTATTCTTTATATTTTCCATAATTGTACCATAAAATTTTATTGTAGAAATGCTATTGATCACAATAACATCCATGGATTTTATAAATATATCACCAAGGCAAATAAAACTAATGACATTTGATAAGGAAATAAAACAGATTTATCAAGAACATTTTTATTGTAAGCTACTCCTATATTCTCTCTCAACATCCAATTTATACAACAAGCTGAATTTTGAATAAGGAATGAGAAAAGGGGCAACTGATAGAAGTGATAACAACAAAGAAATTTAAATTAATAATTTTAAATAGAAATGAAAAAATAAAACACTGTGTGTAAGTCAGGGAAGATAATCCAGGAACCTAACAGAATGCTGCCTACTATCTCTTCAAGAAGCAGGGTTAAGACAAATACCTCCCACAAATTGTTCTTAATTTTGTACAGTTGAAAGGTAGAAATCCTTGCCTTTCATCTTTCCCTTGTTGTTGTTGTTGTTTTTATTCCTTCTCCAATTTCTTTCCTTTGATTTTTCATGTCTCTGTATGTTTAGTCATTCTTTTCCACTTGGTTCAATTTTTGAGCTCTTTGAAGGACACTGTTCAATTTGTAAATCTTATTAACCAAACAACAAAAGATACAAATAAGCAAATAGCATAGCTTTATTGGGAAGAGAGAAGAAACAGATAGAAATAAACAGATCTGTTCAGTTTGGTGCTTGATTTTTCTGTTGTATTTAGCTACTGCTTTTTATAACATGACTGAATTCAACTATGACTTATAAACCATTCCTTATAACCATTCCTTATAAACAAACAAATCATCAAAAGTCACTTTGTGTTGGGTGCAGGTAAACTGGCTGTGCAGTACTTTCACATAATGTATCTTATTAGCTTGAAAAGAAAAAAAAGGAGAAAACTGTAGAGAAAACTCACTTAGGATATGAAACTTTATACCTTTTTCCCACTACCCTCAACTATATAATGCAAACATTCACAAATACTTACTATCAGAATATTAGAAGTCTTAAAAATCTTTAACAAATGCTTAAAATATTTTTTTTAATTCAGAATGTTTTTAATTTATGCTTTTTAAAAATATTAATTTTAAGAACTTAATAATTGCAAAAGAAATCTCAAAATACTTCATAAGATAAGCTCATAGTCTTAAAAATTATTTATTATCTTCCTCACATTGTAGAAATTCAAGTTGTTCCTGACATCTGCATTTGTGCCTTGGAATTACTGTACAATTCATGAAAATAAACTCACTCACTTTCTTCCAAAATAAATGAACACAGTGCATGTGGTATTGAGAACTGATTAGTAACTCCTGAGCATATATTAAAATAGTATTATGGGTTAGTGTCCATAACTTTTCTGACAAAATGAATAGTTTCTAACGTGTAAATAATATTTCAAAAGAACTCCATCTTTAAAAATATTGTTTTGTATTTCTAATTATGTTAGAGTCTTTTTATTTCACTGAAGCAATAAATATCAACACAATTCTTAGATGTTCAGTAAAACCTGCCAATATTATATTGGCAATGAGTCTATCAACTCATATGACAGATTCAAGATCAAGTTCTTATATCTTCCATGACATTTTAAAGTAGAACATTCTTGTTGTGAAGGAAAGAAAGAGGAAAAGGAAATGTCATAGAATTCTTATCACTCAGTCATATTGTCCAGTAAAATAGAAATGTCTGTTTAATATCAGTGAACAACTCAGATGGGGATTCATGGATTATTTGTTGGAGCAAAGTATCATTACCTCATTTTACACTTCAAGGCTTGTAGTCCTTTAAACTTTGCAATAATGGAATACTCAATCACTAGAGGAATCCTCTGTGTGAGAGAAATTATTTCCACTTTCCAAATCTCCTCCTCTAATAACATCAATAAAATCTATACAGATCCAAAAACCAGTAATTTTATCAGGCTATCTTCTGAGAAAGTGAGGATTGGTATTTAAAAATTTACTTGTGATGCATAGAATTTTATGTTTAAGTGAAAATATAGGCATCTATAATTGACTATTATATTTAACAAATAAATCCTAGTGTATGCTGATTTCCTACAGAACATTTACATATTCCATCCAAATTCTATTAGGCTTGTTTTCTTGATGTTCAATAATACATTCTAGTCAAGGGGCTTATCTCAGTCCATACTTATGATGGCAGCCATAGACATGTATTTATAATCATCACTAGATAATGATTTAATTCACTTTTATTAAAAGTGAATTTATGAAAGTGAATTTATTTTATTCTTTTTTAACAGACATCTTTATACATGGATTCAAAACTTAAAGAACATAACCTAGAGTATATATTTCCCACAGAAAATATTTTGGGTAGCACTCACTAAGATATAATATTTTTCTAATTGTCTTTGTACTTTATGTTGTTGATACTCAGTCACTCAGTCCTGTCTGACTCTGTGATCCCAAGGGCTTCCCTGTCTTTTACTTTCTCCCAGAGTTTGCTCAAACTCACGTCCATTGAGTCAGTAATGCCATCCAACTATCTTGTCCTTTTCTGTCCCCTTTTCCTCTCACCTTCAATCTTTCCCAGCATAAGGGTCTTCTCTAATGAGTCAGCCCTTCGCATCAGGAGGCCAAAGTATTGGACCTTCAGCTTCAGCATCGGACCTTCCAATGAATATTCAGGATTGATTTCCATTAGGATAGATTGGTATGATCTCCTCACAGTTGAAGGGACTCTCAAGAGTCTTCACAAACACCACAGTTTAAAAACATCAATTCTTCAGCACTCAGCTTTCTTTACGGTCTAGCTCTCACATCCATACATGACTACTGGAAAAACCATAGCTTTGACTAGACTGACCTTTGCTAGGAAAGTAATGTCTCTGGTTTTTAATACGCTGTCTAGGTTTGTCATGGCTTTTCTTCCAAGGAACAAGTGACTTTTAATTCCATGGCTGCAGTCACCATATACAGTGACTTTGTAACACAAGAAAATAAAATCTGTCACTGTTTCTACTGTTTCCTCATCTATTTGCAATGAAGTGATGGAACCAGATGCCATGATCTTAGTTATTTGAATGTTGAGATTTAAGACAGGTTCGCTCTTCTCTTTCACATTCATCAAGAGGCTCTTTAGTTCCTCTTCACTTTCTGTCATGAGGGTGGCGTCATCTGCATATCTGAGGTTATTGGTATTTCTCCCAGCAATCTTGATTCCAGCTTGTGCTTCATCCAGCCTGACATTTCTCATGAGGTACTCTGCATTAAATTTAAATAAGCAAGGCAACAATATACAGCCTTCACATATTTCTTACCCAATTTAGAACAAGTACATTGTTTCATGTCCAGTTCTAACTGTTGCTTCTTGACCTGCATAGAGGTTTCTAAGGAAACAGGTAGAGTATTCTGGTTTGGTTCATGGTGATGCTTTCTAAGGCCTGCTAGAGATTACTTCCCAGGATATCTGGCTCTAGATAAGTGATCACACCATCGTGATTATCGAGATCACTAAAGCTTTTTTTTTTTGTATAGTTCGTCTGTGTATTCCTGCCACCTCTTCTTAACATCTTCTGCTTCTGTTAGGTCCATACTGTTTTTGTCCTTTAGTGTGTCCATCTTTGCATGAAATGTTCCCTTGGTATTTCTCTCTTCTTTAAGAGATATCCAGTCTTTCCCATTCTATTGTTTTCCTCTATTTCTTTGCATTGTTCACTAGAAAGGCTTTGTTATCTCTCCTTGCTGTTTTTTGGAACTCTGCATTCAGTTGGGTTATTTTTCCATTTCTCCCTTGCCTTTGGCTTCTCTTCTTTTCTTCCTATTTGTAAGGTCTCCTCAGACAACCATTTTGCCTTTGTGCATTTCTTTTTCTTGGGGATGGTCTTGATTACTGCCTTCTGTACAATGTCATGAACCTCTGTCCATAGTTCATCAGGCACTCTGTCTATCAGATCTAGTCCCTTGAATCTATTTGTCACTTGCACTGTATAATTGTAAGGGATTTCATTTAGGTCATACCTGAATGGTCTAGTGGTTTTCCCTACTTGCTTCAATTTAAGTCTGAATTTGGCAATAACGAGTTCATGATCTGAGCCACAGTCAGTTCCCAGTCTTATTTTTGCTCACTGTATAGAGCTTCTCCATCTTTGGCTGCAAAGTATATAACCAATCTGATTTCAGTGTTGACCATCTGGTGATGTCCATTTGCAGAGTCTTCTCTTGTGTTGTTGGAAGAGGGTGTTTGCTATGACCAGTGCATTCTCTTGGCAAAACTCTATTAGGCTTTGCCCTGCTTCATTCTGTACTCCAAGGCCAAATTTGCCTGTTACTCCATGTGTTTCTTGACTTGCTACTTTTGTGTTCCAGTCCCATATAATGGAAAGGACATCTTTATTGGGAGTTAGTTCTAGAAGGTCTTGTAGGTCTTCCTAGAACCATTCAACTTCAGCTTCTTCAGCATTACTGGTTGGGGCATAGACTTGGATTACTGTGATATTGAATGGTTTGCCTTGGAAATGAACAGAGATCATTCTGTCATTTTTGAGATTGCATCCAAGTACTGCATTTTGGACTCTTTTGTTGAGTATGATGACTATTCCATTTCTTTTATGGGATGCCGAAGGTCAGAGATATAATAGTTATCTCAGTTACATTCACCCATTCCAGCCCATTTTAGTTGGCTGATTTCCAAAATGCCGACATTCACTCTTAACATCTCCTGTTTGACCACTTCCAATTTGCCTTGATTCACGGATCTAACATTCCAGGTTCCTATGCAATATTTCTCTTTATAGCATTGGACCTTGCTTCTATCACCAGTCACATCCACAACTGGATGTTGTTTTTGCTTTGGCTCTGTCTTTTCATTCTTTCTCGAGATAGTTCTCCACTGATCTCCAGTAGCATATTGGGCACCTACTGACCTGGGGAGTTCATCTTTCAGTGTCTTATCTTTCTGCCTTTTCATACTCTTCAGGGGGTTCTCAAGGCAAGAATATTGAAGTGGTTTGCCATTTCCTTCTCCAGTAAACCACATTTTGTCAGAACTCTCCACCATGCCCCATCCATCTTGGATGGCCCTACATAGCATGGCTCATAGTTTCATTGAGTTAGACAAGGCTGTGGTCCATCTGATTAGATTGGTTAGTTTCTATGATTGTGGTTTTCATTCTGCCCTTTGACGGTTAAAGAGAAGAAGCTTATGAAAGCTTCCTGATGGGACAGACTGAGTGAGGGGAAAACTGTGTCTTGTTCTGATGTATGAGCAGTGAGTGGTGGCTGCATGGCACTGCAGCACCACACTGCAGTGTTGAGCGACTGAGGGGAGATACCCCATGTCAAGGTCAGAAAAACCCCAGGAAGACGGTAGGTGCTGGAGTGGCTGTGAGGAAAGACACCACATCCAATAGCAAAAGGAAAGCCCCAGCAATACTGTAGGAGTGGCAAATTCAAATTATAATCAAACCCCATTCCCACCATAGACGCTCAGAGGGCTCAAACAAACCTTGTGCACACCAGAACCCAGGGAACCCACAGAGACTGAGGCAGAACTGTGTTTGATTGTCTCCTGTGGAGGTACAGATTTGTGGTGGTCTGTCACAGGGACAGGGGCTCTGGGTGCAGCAGACTTAGGTATGGCATAAGCCCTCTTGGAAGAGATCACCATTAACCCCTGGGAAATAGTCTCTTGGAGGGTACAGCAGAACCTTGTGAACCAGGACCCAGGAGAAAGGAGCAGTGGCCCCACAGCAGACTGTCCCAGACTTGCCTGTGGGTGTCCAGGAATCTTCAGTGGAGGCATGGGTCAGTGCTGGCCTGCTGTGGGATTGGGGGCAGAGTGTAGCAGTATATGCACGGGATATTTTGAGGGAGGTCACCATTATCTTCAATTCTCTTTAGTAGGCTTCAAAAACCAGAGTTCAGGGATTGTGATCATTCATCTGTGAGATATTTCAATTCATGGAAATCAAACCCAACAGTTGATAATGGGACAGATAAAGTATGGGAAACTGATGGTAGTCAGCACCACTGACTTTTTGATAGTATTCAAATTTTAATGCATAGATGCTCTCCTAAATAGAAGCATTCATTCTTGTAAGAATTCTAAGCATCTTAATTATATGGGGGTTAGTGTATAATTGCAGCTTAGCACATGTGCCTGTAGCTGATAGAGCTCATAGGATCTTTTTTTGTTTGTTTGTTTGTTTTTATTTTTTTTCCATTTATTTTTATTAGTTGGAGGCTAGTTACTTTACAATATTGTAGTGGTTTTTGCCATACATTGACATGAATCAGCCATGGATTTACATGTGTTCCCCATCCCGATCCCCCCTCCTGCCTCCCTCCCCACCCCATCCCTCTGGGTCTTCCTAGTGCACCAGCCCTGAGCACTTGTCTCATGCATCCAACCTGGGCTGGTGGTCTGTTTCACCCTTGATAGTATACTTGTTCTGAGATCTCATAGGATCGTAACCATGGTAACTTTCTGCTTAGATCTTTGTGAAATGTACATTAACACATATATTTAAATGATTAAAGGCATTGTATACAAAAAATATGAGCTTCCCTTGTGGCTCAGCTGGTAAAGAATCTGGCTGCAGTGCAGGAGACCTGGGTTTTATCCTTGGATTGGGAATATCCCCTTCTATAAATCTATTAGATTTTTTTTCACAGTTTTTAACATTTAAATATACAAACAAAAATTGTGATTGTTTAGGCTATATAAAGATCTAAAATGAAAAAAAAATGAAATTTGCTCAGTTGTGTCTGACTCTTTGCAACCCCATGGACTGTAGTCCACCAGGCTCCTCTGCCCATGAAATTCTCCAGGGAAGAAGACTGAAATGGGTAACCATTCCCTTCTTCAGGGCATCTTCCTGGCCCAGGGATCAAACCCAGGTCTTCTCCAAGGAAGCCTATATAATGGCTAAATATTCTTTATTTGGATGCCCACATTAGAATATTAGTTCTATAAGACCAAGAATTCTTGTTTTGCTTTAATTGATGTATCTTCACTTCATACAAGAGTTTCTAGCAGATAGTAGATGAATAAATAGTTGTTGACTGAAGGTGAAATACTATTTATGGATTTTATTTGACTATTAAGTTAATTATATAAAGAAACTTGAAAATTGATTCAAAAGTAGATTGTATAATAATTGGAACCATGTTCTACCCTTCCTGATAAATATAATTTGTGTCTATGTAATGATGTTTTTAATGCCTAAAAACATTTGCTCTTTTCTAACCTCAGAAAAAATTCCAATAGATCTAAATTTATAACTTTAATACAAATAAAGTGGAATAGCTTATCAGTATGTGTGTAAAAATTGTAAACTGTGACCACTTATTCTGTGTTACATTTACTTTCATACTACTGTACTTCAAAATATATCTGATCCCACCCATATCATCTGTTATTCTCTTCTTTTGTCTTGTAATATTTGTGCACTGATAGACAATGAAAATTGCCATGTTTCTCTAGGTTTTTCATTTCACTGCTCACAGATTTTGAACTTATATTGACTACTTTGCAATTCATAGGGGAAGAAATAACTTGTGAGTTGATTTCAAACTTCTGAGTGACCTTTGTCTGGCAAGATGTTTACTTACTGAGATCACAGTTCCACTGTTCTTCAGTCCTATGAGACAATAATCCCTAATCAGGCACACCTGTTTCAAGAGCTCAAATTACCTCTATTTTACAAGACTCACTTACTTTGAACCATATTTTCTATTGAGTTCTACCCCCATGAAGCGCTTTTGTGTTGGTTTACAAATAAATAATTTCAAGTTTTCTTGCCTTCAGTACAAGCTATCCAAGAATGATTCAGACTGGGTTCAACTTAATGGTGACCTAATTTAACATCATGTAAACTAATGATATTTAATTTTATTGAAACTTATTTTGTTTTACCTAACTGTGTAATGAGCATTTAATAGTATGTGTTTCTTCCATTTCTTTTGGCATGATTGTAATTTGAGTAATTTTCTAAGACCTGCAACTATGCTATATACAATTTCATCTTAAGAATTGTCAATGTTATTTATAGTGTAATACTAATTATTTTACTTCTGCATTTGTATAGTGCGCACGGGGCTTAGGTCAACATTTCTTTTTTTTTTAATTTTTTTAAATTTTTTTAGGTCAACATTTCTAACACTGTGATCAAACACTGCATGCTCAGTAGCTGCAAGTATCATATGATTCAGTTATCTGAGATGAAATGTATTTTTCTTCAACTGCCTTCATAATTTTCCACTGTGATTTTGTGGTCTCTCCCTTAAAATGGGCACATCTGACTACAGTGGAACTTTCATGGTGTTGGGGTCAAGAGAGATTCATTCACCCTGAATTACTGACACATCTACTGTTGTTTTACTAATATTTTGTTTCCTTAAGGTCATCATTCCACACCTGAATGTTGCCTATAAAGCATCATATAGATTATGTAGAAGAGCTGTGAAGTGTTTGTATAGAAATCTCTATTTTCAGACAGTGAGAAACTGAGCAGAGGAAAGATTATCACACCATCAATTATTTCCGATTACATTAAATTGGACAAAGTAAGTTTCATTATTATCATCAGAATTTTATACTTTATACAATAAAAATAACAATTTTGAAGATGTGATATGTTACTCTGATACTCATCTGTTGACTTTACATTTTATTTTATTTTATTTTTTGATTTTACATTTTAAATTAATTAGGACTCATGCCTAGAACTAACTGATTTCTACAAAAGTCATAAAATTTAAGAGAGGAAAGATTTTAAAAATTAGAGACTGATATAACCCTCATTTGGCAGATGAGAAAACTGATGGCAGTTGTATTTTGATTTGCCCAGATTTACATGAACTAGAACTGGGACAGAAATGTTGTTCTCTCAGTTCGCAACCTAGGGATCTTTCTGTTCTGTTAAACTCTCCTTTTTATTGACTATGTCTTACACATTTTATTAGAAATAAAAGATGTTGGATCTTTTATTCTGTAGGAGTTTGTTTTTCTCACTAAGGTAAGTGTTGGTATTGACATCGTTCAGTTCAGTTCAGTCACTCAGTCATGTCTGACTCTTTGAGATACCATGGACTGCAGCACCCCAGGTTTCCCTGTCCATCACCAACTCTCGGAGCTTACTCAAACTCATGTCCATTGAGTCAGTGATGCCATCCAACCATAATATCCTCTGTCATCCCCTTCTCCTCCCGCCTCCAATCTTTCCCAGCATCAGGGTCTTTTCTAGTGAGCCAGTTCTTCGTATCAGGTGGCCAAAGTATTAGAGTTTCAGCTTCAGCATCAGACCTTCCAATTAATATTCAGGACTGATTTTTTTTCTTTCTTTTTTTTTAATTTTTTTTTATTTGTAGTGAATTTTGTCATACATTGAAATGAAACAGCCATGGGTTTACATGTGTTCCCCATCCCGATCCCCCCTCCCACCTCCCTCTCCACCCGCTCCCTCTAGGTCTTCCCAGTGCACCAGGTCCGAGCGCTTGTCTCATGCATCCAACCTGGGCTGGTGATCTGTTTCACCCTAGATAATATACATGTTTCGATGCTGTTCTCTTGAAACATCAAACCCTCGCCTTCTCCCACAGAGTCTAAAGGACTGTTCTATAAATCTGTGTCTTTTTTTTTTTTCTGTTCTGCATATAGGGTTATCATTAACATCTTTCTAAATTCCATATATATGTGTTAGTATATTGTAATGGTCTTTATCTTTCTGGCTTACTTCACTCTGTATAATGGGCTCCAGTTTCATCCATCTCATTAGAATTGATTTAAATGAATTCTTTTTAATGGCTGAGTAATATTCCATGGTGTATATGTACCACAGCTTCCTTATCCATTTGTCTACTGATGGGCATCTAGGTTGCTTCCATGTCTTGGTTATGATAAACAGTGCTGCGATGAACATTGGGGTGCACGTGTCTCTTTCAGATCTGGTTTCCTTGGTGTGTATGCCCAGAAGTGGGATTGCTGGGTCATATGGCAGTTCTATTTCCAGTTTTTTAAGAAATCTCCACACTGTTTTCCATAGTGGCTGTACTAGTTTGCATTCCCACCAACAGTGTAAGAGGGTTCCCTTTTCTCCACACCCTCTCCAGCATTTATTGCTTGTAGACTTTTGGATAGCAGCCATCCTGATTGGTGTGTAATGGTACCTCATTGTGGTTTTGATTTGCATTTCTCTGATAATGAGTGATGTTGAGCATCTTTTCATGTGTTTCTTAGCCATCTGTATGTCTTCCTTGGAGAAGTGTCTGTTTAGTTCTTTGGCCCATTTTTTGATTGGATCATTCATTTTTCTGGAGTTGAGTTGGAGGAGTTGCTTGTATATTTTTGAGATTAATCCTTTGTCTGTTGCTTCGTTTGCTACTATTTTCTCCCAATCTGAGGGCTGTCTTTTCACCTTGCTTATAGTTTCCTTTGCTGTGCAAAAGCTTTTAAGTTTCATTAGGTCCCATTTGTTTATTTTTGCTTTTGTTTCTAATATTCTGGAATGTGGGTCTTAGAGGATCCTGCTGTGATTTATGTCAGAGAGTGTTTTGCCTATGTTCTCCTCTCGGAGTTTTATAGTTTCTGGTCTTACATTTAGATCTTGAATCCGTTTTAAATTTATTTTTGTGTATGGTGTTAGAAAGTGTTCTAGTTTCATTCTTTTACAAGTGGTTGACCAATTTTCCCAGCATCACTTGTTAAAGAGGCTTTCTTTTTTCCATTGTATATCCTTGCCTCCTTTGTCAAAGATAAGGTGACCATATGCTCGCCAAAAAAAAAGAAAACTATAGGCCAATATCACTGATGAACATAGATGCAAAAATCCTTAACAAAATTCTAGCAAACAGAATCCAACAACATATTAAAAAAATCATACACCATGACCAAGTGGGCTTTATCCCAGGAATGCAAGGATTCTTTAATATCTGCAGATCAATCAATGTGATACACCACATTCACAAATTGAAAGATAAAAACCATATGATTATCTCAGGACTGATTTCATTTAGGTTAGACTGGTTGGATCTCCTTGCAGGCCAAGGGACTCTCAAATGTCTCTTCCAACACCACAGTACAAAAGCATCAATTCTTTGGTGCTCAGCTTTCTTTACAGTCTAATTCTCAAATCCATACATGACTACTGGAAAAACCATAGATTTGACTAGGTGGACCATTGTTGGCAAAGTAATGTCTCTGCTTTTTGATATGCTGTCAAGGTCGGTCATAGCTTCCCTTCCAAAGAGCAAGTGTCTTTTAATTTCATGGCTGCAGTCACCATCTGCAGTGATGTTGAAGCCCAAATATATAGTCTTTCACTCTTTCCCTTAGAGCAAGAGTCTCTTAATTTCATGGCTGCAGTCACCATCTGCAGTTATGTTGAAGCCCAAAAATATAGTCTTTCACTGTTTCCCTTGTTTGCCCATCTATTTGCCGTGAAGTGCTTGGACAAGATACCATGATCTTAGTTTACTGCATGTTGAATTTTAAACCAACATTTTCACTCTCCTCTTTCACGTTCATCAAGAGGCTCTTTGGTCCTTCTTGGCTTTCTGCCATAAGGGTGGTGTCATCTGCATATCTGAAGTTATTGATATTTCTCCCAGCAATCTTGATTCCAGCTTGTGCTTCATCCAGCTAGTTATTTCACATGATGTACTCTGCATATAAGTTAAATAAGCAGGATGACAATATGCAGTCTTGACGTATTCCTTTCCGATTTTGGAACTAGTCTGGTCTTCCATGTCCAGTTCTAACTGTTACTTCTTGACCTGCATGCAGATTTCTCCAGAGGCAGGTAAGGTGGCCTTGTATTCTCATGTCTTAAAGAATTTTCCACAGCTTGTTGTGATCCACACAGTAAAGGCTTTGGTGTAGTCAATAAAGCAGAAGTAGATGTCTTCCTGGAACTCTCTTGCTTTTTCAGTGATCCAGTGGATGTTGGCAATTTGATCTCTGGTTGCTCTGCTGTTTCTAAATCCATCTGGAAGTTCATGCTTCACGTACTGTTGAAGCCTGAAGATGAAGGACTTCTTTTTGGGGTGTTAGTTCTAGGTCTTGTAGGTCTTTGTAGAACCATTCACCTTCAGCTTCTTCAGCATTACTGGTCGGGGCATAGACTTGCATTGCTGTGATATTGAATGGTTTGCCTTGGAAACAAACAGAGATCTTTCTGTTGTTTTTGAGATTGCATTCAAGTACTGCATTTTGGACCCTTTTGTTGACTATATTGGCTACTCCATTTCTTCTAAGGTATTCTTGCCCACAGTTGTAGGTATAATGATCATCTGAGTTAAATCCACCCATTCCAGCCCATTTTAGTTCACTGATTCCTAAAATATTGATGTTAACTCAGTGGTCAAATAGGAGATGGCAAGAGTAACATCAACATTGACAAAGAGAAAATATAATGCTTGAAATTTGTTGAATTGATAATAAAGGCACCAAGGAAAAGCATCAGGAAAAAAAAAATTAGGTGCTCTGGGGGAAAAAAAAAGTTCAGTGTGGTAGAGTTTTAAAAGCCTTGATAAATGTGGAGTCAGTCAGTAAAATAATAAAAGTGATCTTACGTGGCTTATAACCTAGCACTGAAGATCAATCTGAAAGGGAAACAGCATGATGCTCTGAATAATATCAGCATCATTGTAATAAATTACCTTTATTTATGCTAGTCTGTAATTAGAGTTCTAATTAATTAGCAATTTTTATTGATTTCACTTTCTAAAAGGAACTGCTCTTCTTGTAATCTTTATCTCCCTTGGAATCCAATAAAATCTGGGTTGATTATTTTTCAGGAAAAAAAAATAGTTGCTGAAGAAGAATAGCCTATATTAAAATAATTAAAAACAAAATAAATAATCTAATGAAAAATTTCTTTACTATCTGAAGGTAACAAATAAAAGATGCAGCTTTGAGTTTTATAACCATGATATATTATTAAAACATGACATCGTGAGTGTTTTCTTCATGTATTTACTGTAGTTTAAACTGTCTTTGCAAATTACTGAGAGTCCTTGGATTTTTTTGCAAATATCATACGATCTAATAGAGATATTCTGCATTCTATATCTGGCTCATAGATATCTAGTTTGGTCGTGACCAAGCACTAACAGCCTAAGGATCCATTTAGAAAGATATAGGGAGAGAATATAGATTCATATTGCAGTATTTTTTGACCATTGGTAACTGATTAATGCCATCAAAGAAATGTGCTACCTGATCTTGGGACTGTGCAAATATACAATATCACAAATATCTATATAATCCCTGTAGATTCAAAAAGACTCTTTAAATGTTGCCTTAAATATACCCAAACGTTGCTGTTTCTGTACCTCGTATTTCAGCTGGGCAGCCGAGCAATTCATATATAGAATGAAAGAATAGCTCCTATTGTCTTTTTTGATTAGACGACCAGGAGCTCCTTCTATGTCATTGCTCCTGGTAAATGCCTCAACTTTTATTCCTTGGCGGGAACCCTAGGTTATAATTTGGAGAGCAAAGTAAAAGTTGTAACATTTTTCTCTGCTTCTTTGATGCACTAGGAATACATTTACTTTATTCACAGATGGTCTTTGCCATGCTAACAGAGAAACTAGAATTTATATTTCTTTATAAAACGGATCCATTAACAACACTAAAATGTTTCATGTCTCTAAAAAACCTAATACCAAATTATTTAAGGAAGCAAAATTACCAAATTTAGCGCTAATATGCTTGGCTATATGTCATATAAATTCCATTAAGATAACTATTTATGCTAAGCTTACAATTATTAAGTGACTCACTCTTCAAAATATATCCCCTATAGTTACAACATAGTTTAAAGTAGAATCACATTGTTATAATAAAATTGAACATCAATGTACTCTCCTCTTGATACAAGAAACAACAAATGCAGCAAGAATATAATGGACTAAGTGAAAGTAAGAAACAAGTTTGATCTGGGCAGTGCCTGCTATACAGGAGATAATGACATTTGTTTGTTGTATTACCATTTCAGTATTATTTCTATAATCACTGAGCAAGAAAATGAAATGACTTAAATGATGTATCTTTCAAGCCTAATAGAGTAAATAAAATAAAACTGCTAACAAATATGCCACAGAATATCTTATTGGGGAGTTTATGTGATCTTTAGAGTATGATTTTGGCTATGTCAGTTTCCTTAGTTATATAGTTAAAGTGAATGTCATTTACACAGTGATTACTATTATCCAAAGATGGTATGCATAAAGATGCCCACTCTGGATGATTTAGAGACTGTAATGAAGATGATTATCCTTAAAGATAGCAGGAAATGCTTCTTTTTGCATGGAATGTGGCTTCTATGAAATAGTGCAAATGAAGTTAAGTACTGGATACCTAATGTAGGTGACTCAGGATGGGACCAAGTTGGAAAAACTCATTTCTATTCTCAGTGGAGATTATAGAATCAATCACCCAAAGCATTATTGGTTAGATTTCTCTAAAAACAGAAAATGTAGGCTATTAATTAGAAGTCCTGGTGTTTCCTCTGCTTCTTTCTAAAAACTGTGATTACCAAAACTTATGGTCTAGAGGAAACTAAAAATCAAGAATGTTCATGCCCTAATATTGTCTTTGCCATTAACTCTTATAATTGAAGATGTAATTTAGCTCAGTTACCCAACCTTAAAAAAATAATAATTCAGTGTTTCTGTTACTATGTATTATCTATGCTAATCTCCTTAATCATACATATGCTTTTCATTGATTTGTAGTTTTTCAGTCTTAAGAGTATTGAGGATGCTGAAAGTTCAGTTCAGTTCAGCTCAGTCGCTCAGTCATGTCCGACTCCTTGCAAACCCATGAACCACAGCATGCCAGGCCTCCCTGTCCATCACCAACTCCCGGAGTCTACCCAAACCCATGTCCATTGAGTCGGCGATGCCATCGAACCATCTCATCCTCTGCCATCCCCTTCTCCTCCTGCCCTCAATCCTTCCCAGCATCAGGGTCTTTTCCAATGAATCAGCTCTTCACATCAGGTGGCCAAAGTATTGGAGTTTCAGCTTCAACATCAGTCCTTCCAATGAATACCGAAGGCTTATCTCCTTTAGGATGGACTGGTTGGATCTCCTTGCAGTCCAAGGGACTCTCAAGTTCCTTCCCCAACACCACAGTTCAAAAGCATCAATTCTTCAGTGCTCAGCCTTCTTCACCGTCCAACTCTCACATCCATACATGACCACTGGCAAAAACATAGCCTTGAGTAGATGGACATTTGTTGGCAAAGTAATGTCTCTGCTTTTTAATATGCTGTCTAGTTTGGCCGTAACTTTCCTTCCAAGGAGTAAGCATCTTTTAATTTCATGGTTGCAGTCACCATCTGCAGTGATTTTGGAGCCCCCCAAAATAAAGTCAGCCACTGTTTCCCCATCTATTTTCCATGAAGTGGTGGGACTGGATGCCATGATCTTAGTTTTCTGAATGTTGAGCTTTAAGCCAACTTTTTCACTCTCCTCTCTCACTTTCATCAAGAGACTCTTTAGTTCTTCTTCACTTTCTGCCATAAGGGTGGTGTCATCTGCATATCTGAGATTATTGATATTTCTCCTGGAAATCTTGATTCCAGCTTGTGCTTCCTCCAGCCCAGCGTTTCTAATGATGTACTCTGGGTATAAGTTTAATAAGTAGGGTGACAGTATAAAGTCTTGACATACTTCTTTTCCTGTTTGGAACCGGTGTGTTGTTCCATGTCCAGTTCTAACTGTTGCTTCCTGACCTGCATACAGGTTTCTCAGGAGGCACGTCAAGTGGTCTGGTATTCCCATCTCTTTATGAATTTTCCACAGTTTACTGTGATCCACACAGTCAAAGGCTTTGGCATAGTCAATAAAGCAGAAATAGATGTTTTTATGTAAATGTATTGCTTTTTTTGGGGAGGAGGGGGCTGACACCAAGGAAGCCACTAGCCTCCATTGGTTCCTCTTATTTTTCTTTTAACATCTAGAATCTGAGATCTATAGTTTATTCTGTTCATTTATTACAAATTCTGCTCATAAGGGGCTCACTATAAGTGTTACAGAAAGTAGATACTTCAGCCTGTAGTCTTAATAAAGCAAGGGAATTTATGATTTCATCTATTCTCACTAACCTGTAGTTCTTCAGCCTTATAATCTGATTTCTGTGAAAAGCTGTCATCTGAAGGCAGTAGCTGAAGTGTACATTTTCCCTGGAAATTGATTGTCACACATTGTTCAGTGGTGGTGCCTCATGTCTGTGGCAGGAATGGCTATTTCTCATCTCATTTCATTTGTGTACTTTGATACTAACTGCCCTTTGTTAGAAAAAGTATATATTCATATGATTACCTTAGGAATGAAAGAGGATGAACATACATTTTGTGTAAATGGATTATCTCTACCTTTTGGGTTATTCAGAAGGGATTGATTATTTATAATCACCACTAATATAAAGCCAAATTTGAGAACTCATTATTTTTTTTCATTTATTTTTATTAGTTGGAGGCTAATTACTTTACAGTATTGTAGTGGTTTTTGCCATACGTTGACATGAATCAGCCATGGATTTACATTATTTTAAGTTGCTGATCACCAGGAAAGAAAAAGGACCATGATAATAAATTGTAATTAAATGTCTATAGGCTACTACATTAGCTTAAAACATCTAAATAGATTTCTCATAACAATTAAGGGTTAATGTATCCCTTGGAATATACACACAATGAAAAGTTTGGATTGTTGGATTCAATTTCTTTTACAATACAATAAAAGCAAACTAATTGAAGTTAAACTTTAAGGAAAAGTTCATGTCTAAATGATGAAATTCATTGGATCGAAAATCAAATGGTTCCAGCTGACTTAACATCAGATTCTTTTTATGACACAATAAATTTGATTGACTCTGACATTTAAGATACTCAGAGCCAGCAAATGAACTAAAATATGTATAATTTGGTGTCTGAAAGTGTAAGAAATCTATTTTGGACTATGCATATGGTAACTAGATCTTATTGGAACAAGTAAACAAAAGTATTAACTGTTAGCATAATAAATGGGCTTTTTCTACCATAGATAAAATCCTATATACAGGATATTCTTCCATAGAATTATTTTAATCATCTGTTAATTTTATAAAAGTCTTAAAACACAATATTGCTCCATTGAAAAAAAGAGCCATTCTGCTCCTTCTCAGTGCTTTGCACCCAGCACATACTTATTGTCTTTATAAATGAGTTTTCTGTAAGAGCAAACAATATATTTGTCTAAGCATTAAAAAAAAATCCTTCAGTCAAATTTCATTTCTAGGGTCCTTATTTTCTCACTTCTCAGGGAATTTTTTTTTTTAAGCATTAATTACCTGAATTCAAGAGGTCTGAATTCCAAATTTTATAAAACTTAAAGTCTACCTCATTTTAGAACTATAGAAAAAGCATTTTTATAGTTTAAATGTATATATAGTTTATTATTAAAATTTTTATTTAAGTTGATTTATAATATTACATTAGTTTCTGCTGTACAGCAAAGTGCTTCATTTACACATGTATCCACTCTTTTTAGATTCTTTTTTCCATATAGGTCATTAAAGAGTACTTAGAAGAGTTCCCTGTGCTATACAAAAGTCCTTATTAGTTATCTATTTTACATATGCATGCATGCTAAGTTGCTTTAGTCATGTCCGACTTTTTGTTACCCCATAGATTGTAGCCCACCAGGCTCCTCTGTCTGACGGGATTCTCCATGCAAGAATACTGGAGTGGGCTGTCGTGATCTCCTCCTATTTTTATATAGTAATCTGTATATGTTAATCCCAGTCTGCCAATTTATTCCTCTCCCACTTGACTTTCCCCCTGATAACATAAATTTGTTTTCTACATCTGTGACTCTATTTCTGTTTTGTAAATAGGTTCATCAGTACAAATAAAACTATATATATTCTAGTTGTACCCTTTTTTGAAGTGCTTGTATACTACTTTTGTAGTATACAAAAGTATGTTTTTGAAACATAGCTTTATCCTTTTCTTTTCTGATGCTACTTCTCACTTACACTGAAAAACAATTTTAGGGCAATAGCATAGCTTTATTTTTATTTCTACAATGTTTGAAAGACAAGAACATTTTAATACTCAAAATATTTTTAATTTGTTCATATATTACACTTAAGATGTATGAATAGAATAGTCTTCTCTGGAATTGAGTTTATCTAAATATGATGTCCATAAATCAGGTAAGCAATTCTAAGATGGAGACGTTATTATAATATATAATATTTTTTTCTCAGCTATATAATATAGCTGAGAAAAAAAAACTGGACATCATTCAGCTCAAAATGCTGTTTCAGTATTTCTGGTCTAAACTAAAGTTTAAATTTCTCCCCTTCATCTCGTAGTTAAAATAATAATAATAATAATACCAGCAAAACTGCCTTAGTTTAGCTTTTATTGTTGTTTTTGTTGTTGTCTTCTATGTCATACATATTTAAAAAGACATTGGACCGTTATTCAGTCAGGGCTCTGGGTGCCGCTGGCCGGTATTTTTATTAGTCCTCTAATTGTTTCTTATCACATTATCCTCATAAGTTGATTCAAATTTTTTCAGTCTTTTCAAATCTCTGGCCCCATCCAATGCCACTTAACAGTTTGCCAGATATTATCTCAATCGCTATCTTGTTTAGGAGATTAAGACAATTTAACTTAGGTTTTCTCCTCTACATTTCACAATATCATTGAATTTTCCCTTTAAATTTCCCTTTAAATTTCCCTTTAAATTTTCCCTTTAAATGTCTTGTTTTTATCTTTGAAGAATATATATATATATTCCTATATATATATATATATATAGGCTTTCAATTTCTGCATTTTGAATCTTTGTTATTTTTCTATTTGATCTTCTTATATCTTTATGCATGATCAGGCCCTAGTTAGTTTAAAAAACAAATAAATTTAAAAATCTTAAGCCCTATTTTTCTTTCAGACTTATGTCCAAACTCGACTTTGTTGTCTCTATATTACTGAAAAGATCATTAATTCCACCTGTTCAATTCAGTTCAGTCACTCAGTAGTGTCCAACTCTTTGTGACTCAATGGATATCAGTATGCCGGACTTCCCTGTCCATTACCAACTCCCAGAGCTTTCTCAAACTCATATCCATGAGTCAGAGATGTCATCCAACCATATCCTCCTTTGTCGTCCCCTTCTTCTCCTGCCTTCAATCTTTCCCAGCATAAGGGTCTTTTCTAATGAGTCAGTTCTTCACATAAGGTGGTCAAATTGTTAAAGCTTTAGCTTCAGCATCAGTTCTTCCAATGAATATTCAGGACTGATTTTGTTTAGTATTTACTGGTTTGATCTCCTTACAGTCCAAGGGACTCTCAAGAGTCTTCTCCACACCACATTTCAAAAACATCAAAGCATTAATTTTTTGGTGTTCAGCCTTCTTTATCAGCCAACTCTCATATCCATCCATGTCTACTGGAAAAACCATAGCTTTGACTAGATGGACTTTTGTTGGTAAAGTAATACCTCTGCTTTTTAACATGCTGTCTTTGTTGGTCATAGCTTTTCTCCCAAGGGGTAAGCATCTTTTAATTTCATGGCTGCAGTCACCATCTGCAGTGATTTTGGAGCCCAAGAAAATAAAGTCTGTCACTGTTTCCCTTGTTTCCCCATCTGTTTGCCACAAAGCATTGGGAGTGGATGCCATGATCTTTGCTTTTTGAATGCTGAGTATTTTTTTTTTTATTTTTATTTTTTTAAGCCAGCATTTTCATGCTCCTCTTTCACCTTCATCAAGAGACTAGTTCCTCTTCACTTTCTTCAATAAGAGTGGTGTCACCTGCCTATCTGAGGTTATTAATATTTCTCCCTGCAATCTTAATTTCAGCTTGTGCTTCATTCAGTCTGGCATTTCAATTGATGTAATCTGCATAGAATTTAAATAAGCACGGTCACAATATACAGCCTTGATATATTCCTTTCCCAGTTTGGAACCAGTCCATTGTTCCACGTTTGGTTCTAACCATTGCTTCTTGACCTGCATACAGGTTTTGCAGGAGGCAGTTAAGGTGGTCTGGGATTCCCATGTCTTGAAGAATTTTCCAGTTTGTTGTGATACACACAGTCAAAGGCTTTGGTATAGTCACTGAAGCAGAAGTAGATGTTTTTTCTGGAATTCTCTTGCTTTTTCTATGATCCAATGAATGTTGGCAATTTGATCTTTGGTTCCTCTACCTTTTCTAAAACCAGCTTGACCATCTGGAAGTTGGCGGTTCACATATTGTTGATGCCTGGCTTGGAGGATTTTGAGCATTACTTTTCTAGCATGTGAGATGAGTGGAATTGTGCTGTAGTTTGAACAGTTTTTGGCATATGGATATCAATATTTTACAATTGACATTTGTTGAGAAGACCATCCATTCCCCATTTAATGGTCTTGGCACCCTTATTGAAAATCATTTGGACATATACTGAAGGTTTATTTATGGATTTATTTATTCTATAACTTTTTTCCTTTGGTCTTCATATCTATCTTTCTGCCAGTAACTCAGTTTTTATTACTACAGCTTTGGAATAAGTTTTGAAATCAGGAAGTATAAGACTTCTATCTTTGTTCTTTTTCAAGATTGTTTTGACTATTAGGAGTTTCTTGAGATTCTATATGAATTCTAGGATGAATTTCTTTAGGAAAAAAATAGGATTTTGTTAGGCATTTCATTGAATCTATAGAATAAGTATTTTTGACAGCTAAACAATATTAAGTCTGGCAATCCATGAATACAGGATGTCTTTTAATTTCTTTGTGCAATTTCATTCAGCAAAATTATGTAGTTTTCAGTACATAAGTCTTTCACCTCCTGGATTAAGTTTACACAAAAGTAATTTATATGTTTGATGCTCTTGGGAATGGAATTATTTTCTTAATTTCCTTTTTAGATTGTTCATCATTACTGTATAGAAATAACTCATTTTTGAGTGTTGAATTTGTTTATTAGTTTAACATTTTGTGTTTATGTATATGTAAAATCCTCATTTTTTTTAAACATAAATTAATGTAGACTTACAGAGTTAATCTTTTCCAATTTGTATGCCTTCTACTTCTCTTTTACTTAACTGGTCTATTCAATAATATATAAATAGAAGTGGTAGACACAGGTTTCCTTGTCTTGTTCCTGATCTTAAAGGTAAAGATTATACATATTCACCATTGAATATGATGTCAGCTGTTGGATTTTCCTATATGGGTCTTTCTAATTTGAAATTATTGCTTTCAGTTTTTGGTCTGTTGAGAAATTTTATCATTCATGGGTGCTGAATTTTGTCAAGATGCTTCTTCTGAAGCAACTTATATTTGTTTCCCCTTCATTTTTCTAATGTGGTATATTACACTGATTGATTTTTGTATGTTAAACCATCCTTGCATTCCAGGAATAATTCCTGCTCATTCTTGGTATATAATCCACTTAAAGTGCTACTGAATTTTGTTTGCTGCTTTATTTAAGGATTTCTTTCTTAATGTTTACCAGGGATATTGTTTTGTAATTTTTTTTTCTTGTGATGTCTTCTGTCAGGCTTTGGCATCAGGATTATAGTTACATCAGAGAAAGAGTTGGCAAGAATTGACTCCTCAAATTTTTAGAAGAGATTCAGGAAAATTAGTAAAATTCTTTTAAAATATTTTGTAAAATTCACTAGTGAAGCCATTTGGTTCCAGGATTTTCTTTGTTAGGAGATTTTTGAGTACTGATTCAATCTGTGCTTATTTTCTATTTCTTCATGATTAGCCTCAGTATGTTGAATGCTTCTGAAAATGTGTACATTTCATCTAGGTTATCTAAATTGTGGGCTTCACAGGTGGTGCAGTGGTAAAGTATCTGCCTGCCAATGCAGGAGATGCAACAGACATGGGTTTGATTCCTGGGTCAGGAAGATCCCCTGGAGTAGGATATAACAACTATCTCAAGTATTCTTGCTTGGAAAATCCTATGGATAGAGGAACCTGGTAAGCTATAGTCTATGGGGTAGCAAAGAGTTGGAAATTACTGAGTGTATATATATACATGCATACATGCATATATATATATATATATATATATATATATATAAATTTTTAGCATACATTTGTTCATAGTATAATCCTTATTTCTGTAAAATTGGTTTTAATATCTTTTTTATTCATTTATTTTAGTTACTTGAGTATTCTCTCTTTTTTCCTTAGTAAATCTAGTTAGAATTTTGCCAATTCTTTGGTCTTTTTGAAGAACACGGCTACCATTACTGTTTTAGTGGCCTCGAATTTGACATCCAAACTATTATATCATTCTCATCAGCACTCTGAGTCAGGAGAGGTGAAATCGAATTCTCTGAGCAGTAATCCCTTCCCAAAAGCCAGAATGTTAGAAACAGTTCTGACACTTTCTCTTCATTCTGAGCGAACAACTGGCAGTTGGGCTGCTCCCTCTGTACTGCATACCACTAAGGGAGTGAATAGGGCAAAAATAAGGAAAAATGTCATGACATTTCCCACTGTTTTGGGTGTGGACTTTTCTTTGTTGGGCTTTCAGTTGTTAGATGCTTGTTCTTAACTGTTTGCAAGAGCTCCAACGAAGCTACTTTCCTAAGTTTGTTGTGTGTGTGTGTGTGTGTGTGTTTTGATATCTCATTGGGAAAATGAGAACCTGAAACATCCTAGTCAATCATCTTATTATCTAACTGACATCTGAAATCATTAGCCTACATCATTCATTCATAGATTTTTGTTTTGTTTATTTTTCTGGCTATTCCTTTTTCTGTCCTTGATTCTCTTGTCTCCCATTCTATCATATTTTCAAAACTCTTAGTAAAAAACACTCCCTCAAATATAGTATCTGATACATATTAGGTGTTTTAAAAATGCTCTTTCTTCTTATTTATTTTCTGAATTGGATCTGATCTCTTAAAATATAAGTGACTTCTCTTGAGGTACAAAACATAATTTCCAGTTGTTTCATTTGATATCTCAACTTCTATGTTCATTACAGAACTGACTTAAATAAAAAAAGAGGATGCTACTTTTGACATTTGTTTCCAATATTTAAGGTACAAACTGGAAGATATAGTACATAAATTAAGTCTAAGTATTATGGTCTTTTACAAATATTAGCTCTTAAATTTGTTAACTTATTTTTAATTCAACAAATATTTCTGGACTTCTATCTACTAAGTTTTGGATGTTGTTTGAGGCACCAAGCATATTACAGTGAATAAGATAGGTAAAAGCTTCTGTCCCTATGGAGATAGACAAGAGAGATAATTTTAAAATATGTAGCATGTCAGAAGCTTTTTATGTGCTGTGAAATACCTAGAGAAGTGGAAACGGTAACAGTAACACCACTTGTGTGCATGCTAAGTTGCTTCAGTTGTGTCAAACTCTTTGTGACCCAAGGTCTGTATGCATGTTTATAGATAAGGTAAATATACTTGTAATATTACCAATAGATTTTATTATAAATCATTGAAGAAATAATTCCTTAGTGAATTTTTAAAAGTATCAAGTTTTTGTTTTTCCTTTTTAATTTGCATGCTTTGCAAGCATGGTCAAATATTTTCCTTCTGTTTCTGGCCCTTAAGTGTAAAGCTTGAGGTAATTTTAGGTACATAAGGAAGACAATCAATTGGATTTGGGTCATAATACAAACAAAGGCCCTATGCATGAAATTATTAAAATTATATTATGAGACATTGATGATATTTGACTATCTTTATAATGCAAGAATAATACTACATATCTCATTTACAAAGCACATGACTTGGTATGCTTCCTAGAAACTGATAACTAGCTGAGTATATAAATCCTCATTCTTAAGCTCAAATGTAATCAATGTAGGCTTAATGATTAAGAAAGTAAGGCCAGAACCCATGTAGGACAATGAGGAATTAATGACTATCAATATCAGAATTTCCTTTCTGAAGGCTATGACAAAAATACACTGATAGTATGAAGAAAATGAAAAGATTCTTGGAAGAGGCATGGTGCACTATTCAGGATAAGCAATTCTTCTTTATTTAGTTCATAAAAGACAATAATCCAATTTTCGATCTTGCATTGTTTTGAAAAATATATTTTATTTTTTTTTATTTTTTATTTATTTATTTTTTCCATTCATTTTTATTAGTTGGAGGCTAATTACTTTATAATATTGTAGTGGTATTTTGCCATACATTCACATGAATCAGCCAAGGATTTACATGTATTTATTCCCCATCCCGATCCCCTCTCCCACCTCCCTCTCAACCCCATCCCTCTGGGTCTTCCCAGTGCACAAGCCCTGAGCACTTGTCTCATGCATCCAACCTGGGCTGGTGGTCTGTTTCACCCTTGATAGTATACTTGTTTCAATGCTGTTCTCTCAGAACATCCCACCCTTGCTTGCTCCCACAGAGTCTAAAAATCTGTTCTGTACATCTGTGTCTCTTTTTCCATTTTGCATATAAGGTTATCGATAGCATCTTTCTAAATTCCATATATATGTGCTAGTATACAGTATCAGTCTTTATCTTTCTGCCTTACTTCACTCTGTATAATGGGCTCCAGTTTCATCCATCTCATTAGGACTGATTTAAATTTATTATTTTTAATGGCTGAGTAATATTTCATTGTGTATATGTACCACAGCTTCCTTATCCATTTGTCTGCTGATGGGCATCTAGGTTGCTTCCATGTCCTGGCAATTATAAACTGTAATTTATAAGCTATAAATTTTAACTGTAAATTATAAGCTGCGATGGGGTGCATGTGTCTCTTTCAGATCTGGTTTCTGTGCTGTGTAGGCCCAGAAGTGGGATTGCTGGGTCATATGGCAGTTCTATTTCCAGTTTTTCAAGGAATCTCCACAATGTTCTCCATAGTGGCTGTACTATTTTGCATTCCCACCAACAGTGGAAGAGGGTTCCAGCTTTTATTGCTTGTAGACTTTTGGATAGCAGCCATCCTGACTGGTGTCTAATGGTACCTCAATGTGGTTTTGATTTGCATTTCTCTGATAATGAGTGATATAGAGCATCTTTTCATGTGTTTGTTAGCCACCTGTATGTCTTCTTTGCAGAAATGTCTGTTTCGTTTTTTGGCCCATTTTTTGATTGGGTCATTCTTATTTCTGGAATTGAGCTGCAGGAGTTGCTTATATATTTTTGAGATTAATCCTTTGTCTGTTGCTTTGTTTGCTATTATTTTCTCCCATTCTGAAGTCTGTCTTTTCACCTTACTTATAGTTTCCTTTGTTGTGCAAAAGCTTTAAGTTTCATTAGGTTCCATTTGTTTATTTTTGCTTTTATTTCCAATATTCTGGGAAGTGGGTCATAGAGGATCCTGCTGTGATTTATGTCGGAGAGTACTCTGCCTATGTTCTCCTCTAGGAGTTTTATAGTTTTCTGTTCTTACATTTAGATCTTCAATCAATTTTGAGTTTATTTTTGTGTATGTTGTTAACAGGTGTTCTAGTTTCGTTTACAAGTGGTTGACCAGTTTTCCCAGCACCACTTGTTAAAGAGGTTATCTTTTTTCCATTGTATATTTTTGCCTCCTTTGTTGAAGATAAGGTGTCCATAGGTTCGTGGATTTATCTCTGGGCTTTCTATTCTGTTCCATTGATCTATATTTCTGTCTTTGTGCCAGTACCATACTGTCTTGATGACTGTGGCTTTGTAGTAGAGCCTGAAGTCAGGCAGGTTGATTCCTACAGTTCCATTTGTCTTTCTCAAGATTTCTTTGGCTATTCGAGGTTTTTTGTATTTCCATACAAATTGTGAAATTATTTTTTCTAGTTCTGTGAAAAATACCATTGGTCGCTTGATAGGGATTGCATTGAGTCTATAGATTGCTTTGGGTTGTGTAGTCATTTTGACAATATTGATTCTTCCAATCCATGAACATAGTATGTTTCTCCATCTGTGTCCTCTTTGATTTATTTCACCAGTGTTTTATAGATTTCTATGTATAAGTCTTTTGTTTCTTTAGGTAGATATACTCCTAAGTATTGTATTCTTTTTGTTGCAATGGTACATGACATTTTTTCCTTAATTTCTCTTTCTGTTTTCTCATTGTTCATGTATAGCAATGCAAGGGATTTCTGTTTGTTACTTTTGTATCCTGCAAGTTTACTATATTTGTTATTAGCTCTAGTAATTTTCTGGTAGACTAAGGTTTTCTATGTAGAGGATCATGGTATCTGCAAACAGAGAGAGTTTCATTTCTTCTTTTCCTATCTGGATTATTTTACTTCTTTTTCTGTTCTGATTGCTGTGGCCAAAACTTCCAAAACTATGTTGAATAGTAGTGGTGAGAGTGGGCACCCTTGTCTTGTTCCTGATATTAGGGGAAATGCTTTCAATTTTTTACCATTGAGGGTAATGCTTGCTGTGGGTTTGTCATATATAGCTTTTATTATGTTGAGGTATGTCCCTTCTATTCCTGCTTTCTGGAGATTTTTAATCATAAATGGATGTTGAATTTTGTCAAAGGATTTTTCTGCATCTATTGAGATAATCATATATTTTTTATCTTTCAATTTGTTAATGTGGTGTATCACATTGATTGATTTGTGGATGTTAAAGAATCCTTGCATTCCTGGGATAAAGACCACTTGGTCATGATGTGTAGTTTTTTTGATATGTTGTTGGATTCTGTTTGCTAGAAGTTTATTAAATATTTTTTCATCTATGTTTATCAGTGATATTGGCCTGTAGTTTTCTTTTTTTGTGGCATTTTTGTCTGGTTTTGGAATTAGGGTGATGCTGGCCTCATAGAATGAGTTTGGAAGTTTACCTTCTGCAATTTTCTGGAAGAGTTTGAGTAAGATAGGTGTTAGCTCTTCTCTAAGTTTTTGGTAGAATTCAGCTGTGAAGCCATCTGGTCTGGGTCTTTTGTTTGCTGGAAGATTTCTGATTACAGTTTGGATTTCTGTGCTTGTGATGGGTCTGTTAAGATCTTTTATTTCTTTACGGTTCAGTTTTGGAAAGTTATACTTTTCTAAGAATCTGTCCATTTCTTCCAAGTTGTCCATTTTTTTTTTTGGCATAGAGCTGCTGGTAGTAGTCTCTTATGATCCTTTTATTTCAGTGTTGTCTGTGGTGGTCTCTCCATTTTCATTTCTAATTTTATTAATTTGGTTCTTCTCCCTTTGTTTCTTAAGGAGTCTTGCTAATGGTGTGTCAATTTTGTTTATTTTTTCAAAAAAACAGCTTTTAGCTTTGTTGATTTTTGCTGTGGTCTCTTTAGTTTCTTTTGCATTTTTTTCTGCCTTAATTTTTAAGATATCTTTCCTTCTACTAACCCTGGGATTCTTCATTTCTTCCTTCTTTAGTTGCTTTAGGTGTAGAGTTAGGTTATTTGCCTTTTTTCTTGTTTCTTGATGTAGGCCGGTAATGCTATGATTCTTCCCCTCAGCACTGCTTTTACAGTGTCCCATAGGTTTTGGGTTGTTGTGTTTTCATTTTCATTCATTTATATGCATATTTTGATTTCTTTTTTTTGGTTTTTTCTCTGATTTGTTGGTTATTTAGAATCATGTTATTTAGCCTCCATATGGTTGAAGTTTTAATAATTTTTTTCCTGTAATTGATATCTAATCTTACTGCACTGTGGTAAGATGACTGGAATGATTTCAATATTTTTGAATTTCCCAGGATTTATGGTCCAGAATATGATCTATTCTGGAGAAGGTTCTGTGTGCACTTGAGAAAAAAAGTGAAATTGATTGTTTTGGGGTGTAATGTCCTATAGATATCAGTTAGGTCTAGCTGATCCATTGTGTCTTTTAAAGTTTGTGTTTCCTTGTTAATTTTATGTTTAGTTGATTTATCCATAGTTGTGAGTGGGGTATTAAAGTCTCCCACTATTATTGTGTTACTATTAATTTCATCTTTCATACTCATTAGTGTTTGCATTACATAATGTGGTGATCCTATGTTGGGTGCATATATATTTATAATTGTTATATCTTCTTCTTGGAATGATCCTTTGATCATTTTGTAGTGTCCTTCTTTGTCTCTTTTCACAGCCTTTATTTTAAAGTCTATTTTATCTGATATGAGTATTGCAACTCCTGCTTTCTTTTGGTCTCCGTTTGCATGAAATATTTTTTTGAGCCCTTCATTTTTAGTCTGTATGTGTCCCTTGTTTTGAGGTGGGTCTCTTGTAGACAGCATATATAGGGGTCTTGCTTTTGTATCCATTCAGCCAGTCTGTGTCTTTTGGTTGGGGCATTCAACCCATTTACATTTAAGGTAATTATTGATAGGTATGGTCCCGTTGCCATTTACTTTGTTGTTCTGGGTTCATGTTTATACAACCTTTCTGTTTCCTGTCTAGAGAAGATCCATTAGCATTTGTTGAAGAGCTGGTTTGGTGGTGCTAAATTCTCTCAGCTTTTGCTTGTCTGTAAAGCTTTTGAATTCTCCTTCATATCTGAATGAGATCCTTGCTGGGTACAGTAATCTAGGTTGTACGTTCTTCTCTTTCATTACTTGAAGTATGTCCTGCCATTTCCTTCTGACCTGAAGGGTTTCTATTGATAGATCAGCTGTTATCTTTATGGGAATCCCTTTGTGTGTTATTTGTTGTTTCTCCCTTGCTGCTTTTAATATTTGTTCTTTTTGTTTGATCTTTGTTAATTTGATCAATATGTGTGTTGAGGGGGATAGTTTGCCTTGGGTTTATCCTGTTTGGGACTCTCTGGGTTTCTTGGACCTGTGTAACTATTTCCTTCCCCATTTTAGGGAAGTTTTCAGCTATTACCTCCTTTATTATTTCCTCAAAGCCTTTCTTTTTGTCTTCTTCTTCTGGGAATCCTATGATTCAAATGTTGGGGCATTTCACATAGTCCTGGTGGTCCCTGAGGTTTTCCTCATTTCTTTTGATTCTTCTTTTTTTTCTCTCTGCTTCATTTATTTCCACTATTTTTTCTTCTGTCTCACTTATCCTATCTTCTGTCTCTGTTATTCTACTATTGGTTCCCTCCAGAGTATTTTTTATCTTATTTATTGCATTATTCATTTTTTATTGACTATTTTTTATTTCTTCTAGGTCCTTATTACACATTTCTTGCATCTTCTCAATCTTTGTCTCCAGGCTATTTATCTATAACTCCATTTTGTTTTCAAGATTTTGGATCATTTTTATTCTCTTTATTCTAAATTCTTTTTCAGGTAGTTTCCTTATCTCCTCCTCTTTTGTTTGACTTGGTGGGCATTTTTCATTTTCCTTTACCTGTTGGGTATTTCTCTGCCTTTTCATCTTGTTTAGATTGCTGTGTCTGTAGTGGGCTTTCTGTATTTTGGTGGTCTGTGGTTCCTTTTTATTGTGGAGGTTTCACCCAGTGGGTGCAGTTGGACAAGTGGCTTGTCAAAGTTTCCTGGTTAGGGAAGCTTGTGTTAGTGTTCTGGTGCATGGAACTGGATTTTTTCTCTCTGGAGCGCAATGGCGTGTCCAGTAGTGAGTTTTGAGATGAGTCTATGTGTTAGGTGTGACCTTGGGCAGCCTGTATGTTAATGCTCAGGGCTATGTTCCTGTGTTGGTGGAGAATTTGCATGGTATGTCTTGCTCTGGAAATTATTGGCTCTTGGGTGGTGGTTGGTTTCAGTGTAGGTATGGAGGCTTTTGTATGATCTCTTGTTACTTAATGTTCTGTGTCGTCAGGAGTTTTCTGGTGTTCTCAGGTTTTGGGCTTAAGTCTCCTGCCTCTGGATTTCAGTCTTATTCTTCTAGTAGTCTCAAGACTTCTCCAACTATACAGAACTGATAATAAAACTTCTAGGTTAATGGTGAAAAGATTCTCCACCTTTAGGGACACCCAGAGAGGTTCACAGAGTTACATGAAGAAGAGGAGAGGGAGGAGGGAGATAGAGATGAGCAGGAGGAGAAAAGGGGGACTCAAGAGGAGAGAGACATATCTATGCACTTGTCTGTTCCCAAAGTGTTCTCCGTAGCCCAGACACCCACAGAGATTCACAGAATTGGATTGGGAAGAGAACGGGGAGGGAGGAAATAGAGGTGATCTGAGGGAGAAAACGGAGAGTCAAAAGTGGGAGAGAGTAATCTACACACTCCTGAGTAAAAATGGGTATTGAATATTGGATTCTTAATTGTCCATTATTGATATCAAATACTGAAAAACAAAAATTAAAAATCTAGCGTAGAAGTTAGACTCTTAAAAATACAATATTAAAAACAAAAACACACAAAAAATTAGAAATATATATGAAGTTTGGTTTAAAAATAGGGCCTCTCCTTTTTTTTTTTTTTTTACAAGGTTATAGTGAAATGAAAGTGAAAATTAAGGAGTAATAGAGGACTTAAAAAAACTAAGAGAAAAAAATAAAACAAGAAAAAATTTTCTAATTAAAATAATAGTAAAAATGTATGAAAATTAAAATAAAAGTTAAGGAGTAGTGGAGAGAAATAGGAAATTTTAAAAGAAAAAAAAGAGAAAAAGGAAAAGAAAAAAAAATTCAATTAAAAAAATTAAAAAATTAAAAATATATCTAGGAATTTCTCTGGACCTCTTCTGGTTAGTGTGGGTTCGGTTCAGTTTCAGATAGCTCCTCATTCCAGCTTCCACTTCTTGATATCTCTAGGCCCCTTTTGGTGTAGTTGGTGTTACTGACAGGGATTTTAATCTGTAGCACCAGTCACTTCTGAAGCAGTTCCCTTTGTTTATTTGGCTTCTGATTGCTGGTCTCTTCAGTGTCTAATTCCACCCTGACACAGGCGGGTGGAGGTAGTCTCTTGTTCAGGTTTGCTTGTTCAGACATGCTGCGGGGACTGAGGGGTCCTGCAGACAAATCTCACAGGCCTGTGTGGGGAGCACTCTCAGTGTTCCGGCCACACCGGGTTTGCCCCTGCTCACGGGTGTGTGCTTTCCCCATCTACACTGCTTATGCTCCCGGCTGCTCTATATAGAGCGGGCCCTGCATTGCGTGTGGTTCCAGTTTTCGGGTATTCCACAAAAGTGCGGACTCGTTTGGGCCTGCGTTTTGTGCCTTCCCTGGCCAGATCATCTCAGGCAGCCAGGAGCTTGACAGGTGCACTCTCCCCGGGTGGGGTGCACCTTATCCCCTCCGTGGTCCCAGTCTCAGTTTCTGCGTGTTCCAGTCTGCTAGTTGGGTGCATGCAACCGTCTTGGTGGACGTCAACCATCCAGAATCTCAGAAAGTCTTTGGTTAGAAGCTGGGAGCCTGTTTGCAGTTTGGTAGGGGGTGCTGTCTCTGGGGCTGAGTTTGCCCCTTTCCCCTCCCCCGTGCCTCCTGCCTCTGGTGGGGGATGGGCCAGTCCACAGCTGGCTAGCTCTTCTCTGGAATTGTTCAGTCCTTTTGTTCTGCCGGCAGTGTGTTCGGGGCTGTTAATTTTCTCTCTCTCTCTTGCTATCCCACAGTTTAAGTTGCTATCTCACATTAGCTCCCTCCGATTGCCCTCAGGGCATTCGTGCCCAGTCCTTATCCTAAGCAATGCCATCTGCTCCTCTCTGTTCCACCCTCACTTGCTGGTGGCGGATGCAGGCATCTGGGGTACTTTTCTGCTGGCAGTTGCTTTTAGGCATGTAATCTGTGGGTTTTATTTATTTTCCCTTCCAGTTAGGTTGCCCTAAGAGATTCAAAAACTTCCCCCAGACCTGCCAGTGCTAGGGTTTCCAGGTATTTGGAAACTTCCTCTGTTACGACTCCCTTCCCAGGACGGATCTCCATCCCTAGCTCTTTTGTCTCTCTTTTTATCTTTTATATTTTGTCCTACCTCCTTTCAAAGACTATGGACTGCTTTTCTGGGTGCCTGATGTCTTCTGCTAGTGGTAAGAAGTTGTTTTGTGAAGTTTTCTCAGGGTTCAAATGTTCTTTCGATGAATTTGTAGGGGAGAAAGTGGTCTCCCCATTCTATTCCTCCGCCATCTTAGCTCCTCCCCCCAAAAATATATTTTAAAATGAAATAAACTATAATACAGTAAGTGAATTCAGTAAGAGAATGTCACAAAGATGGTGACATAAGTTGTTTCTGACTTTAATTCATCTCACAAGAATGTTAATTAATACTTATTCAAGAAGAGGGCATTGCTGAGAAGATCCTAGAACATGAGGGTGGGGTATAAACACCTCCCTGTACAACAGACTGCATTGGAAGAATAAGCGAAGCAGTTATATGTTGATCACATTGTCCCTCACATAGGCAGTAGACTTGCAGAGAAGTCTCCCTTGAACCTTTTTTCCTTCCAGTGGGGGAAAAAAACAGGGGCCAACCAAGCCCTTTCAGCACTCTTCATAAACCCCTACTGTTATCTCACATCATGAGTTTGCAGGGGAGTCTGAAGGCCCCAATCACTGGGAGTCTATGATGGTGGGCTAGAGTCAGGGGTGAGGGTGGGGTAGTAGCAATAACCAGCATAAGGATCTTGGCAGATGGAGTTCATACCTGCAGTACTAAGTAGTGATTCCAACCAGCGGCTTTGCTCAAATGTAGAAACAAAAAAGAGTGCATCCTGACCAGGGAACTCAGCAGGCTGTGATGATCTGCCTGATTCCCATCATCAAAAGAGGAGTTTTGCTGGCTCTAGAGCCCAGTTTGCCCACACTCAGGCAAGGAACTGAATCAGAAATCCACTCACTGTGAAGAGTGTTTTTCAGCCCGATCTGACTGGCAATAACTCCCGGAAGCAGTGTGCTTCAGTGGCACTCAGTTGCTGTCAGGCAAGCAGAGCTGATGGCCACCAGAGTGAGGTCAGTATCACGTGTGGAGAATTTCAATTATATTCACAGGCAGGGCCCGGAGTAGTTGTGAGTTTTCTTAACTAGAGAGACTATTTGCAAATAAAGTAGCTTAGAGTGGCCCCATACACTCCAACTCATGCAAGGGAGCTGAGGCAGAGGTGCACCCACTCTGTAGGTTGTGTTACAGCCTCATCTGATCAGAAGGACTGAGGAAAATTCCTAGAAACTGTAACAATTGATATGAACAAGTAAATCTGATAGTTTGCAGAACACCTGCCTTAGATACTACCAGTCCAGACATGCCCAGAAGCCCAAACTGAGCTGACTGGTGATGAATTGTCTCTACCAAAGCAAAACTGTAAAGCCTGAAAGAACACAATTACTCAAATGCACAGATACTCATATGAGGAATAAAGGATAACAAAAATTAAAATACCACCAAAGGAAACTAATAAACCTCTGATAACTGACCCAGTGGAAATGGAAATAAACTATCAGGCAAAGGATTCAGAATAAACCTCTAAACAATGTTTAGTGAGTTATAAGAAAACATAAGCAGACAACAAAATAAGCTTAGGAAAACAATGCATAAAAAAATGAGAGGCTCAACAAGGAAATAGAAAACATACAAAAATGAAATTCTAATACTAAAATATACAATAACTAAAATGAATAATTCAATAGAGAGTTTCAAAGGTAGACTTGACCATGCAGAAGAAAGAATCAACAACCTGGAGACAGGACATTAGAAATTACCCAACAGAGGGGCCAAAAGCAAAAAGAATGAAAAGGAGTAAAGCCTATGGGAATTAGTGAACAGAAAAGAATCTTAAATGAAAAAGGAGACATTGTAACTGAAACTACAGAATAACAAAGGATCATAAGAGATTACAGTGATCAACTATACGCCAACAAACTGTACAACCTCAAAGAAAAGTAAAATTTCTCATAAACAGTTTACGAAGACTGGATCAGGAAGAAATGGAAAATCTAAAATGGTAAAAAGAATGAATAAATATTCAAATACACCAGTGAAGAAAAATCCAGGGGCAGATTACTTCATTGGTGAATTTTATCAAACACTTAAAAAATTAACACCAATCTCTCTCAAACTCTTCTAAAAAATTAAAGAGGAGGGAACACTCTCAAATTCATTTCAGAGGCAAGCATTGTCCTAATATCAAAGCCAGAAAAGGACACTACTAGAAAAGAAAACTATAGGTTAATATACCTGAGCAATATAGATGCAGAAGTCTCAATAAAATACTAACAAATAAATTCTTCAGCATATTAAATGAGGAATTCACTATGATCATGTGTGATTTATCTCTGGGATTCAAAGATGATTCAACATACACAAATCAATATGATATATCACATTGCTAGAATAAAAGAATCATATGATCATCTCAACCTATGTATAAAAAGCATATGGCATAATTCAAATCTATTCATGATTAAAAAACTCACCAAATAAAACATAGAAAAAATACATCTCAACATAATAAAGGCTAAATATGAGAAACTGACCACTAACATCATACTTAATGGTGGGAGGTTGAAGGCTATTCATCTAAGATCAGGAGCAAGACAAGAGTACACATTCTCTACCCCATTCAACAAAGTACTAGAAGTCCTAGCTAGATCAATCAGGCAAGAACAAGAAATAAAAGAGATCTGAATTGCAAAGGAACAGGTAAAATAATCTCTTTTGCAGATGAAATGATTTTATATTTACAAATTCCTAAAGATGAAGTAAAAAAAAATAGATCTAATCAATGAATTCAGTAAAATTATAAGATAGGAAATTAGCATACAAAAATCAGTAGCTTTTCTATACAATAATGATGAATTTTCTGAAAGAGAAATAAATCCAGTGCATTTACAAAAACACCAAAATAACAAAATATTCAGGAATAAATTTAGCTGAGGTGGTGAACGTTCTCTACTCTGAAAACTAGAAGACATTGATGAAATGACTGGAAAAAGACATACTAGAAAGGTATCCCTTGTTCATAGATGGGAAGAATTAATGTTGTTATAATGTCAGTACTACCAAAAACCATCTGTAGATTCAATGCAATTCCTATCTAGATTCTAATCACATTCTGTTGTTTTTGTTTACTCACCAAGTCTTGTCAGACTCTGAAACCCCATGAACTGCAGCACAACAGGCTCCTCTGTCTTCCACTCTCTCCTGGAGTTTGCTCAAATTCACATCCATTTAGTCAGTGATGCTATCTAACCATTACATACTCTGCCCCTATCCCCCACTTTTTAAAGAAGTAGAAATGACATTCCTAAAATCTATATTGAACCATAAAAGACTCAAAATAGCCAAAGCAATATTGAGAACAAAGCAGTATTTTTTGATTTCAAGCTATATTATAAAGTTGTATTTATCAAAACAGTATGATACTGGCATGAAAACAGAGAAATAGACCACTGACAATTCAGAAATAAGCTCAAACATATACCAGTAGTATTTCTTAAGGGAGCCAAAAATACTCAGTGGAGAAAAGACTGTCCTTTCAATGAATGGTGCTGGGATAATTGAAAATTGACGTGCAAAAGACTGAAATTGGATCCATATCATAGGCCACTCACAAAAATTAACTAGAAATGGATTAGAGGCTTAAATGTAAGATCTGAAACTATTAAACTGCTAGACGAATAAGGCTCTTTAACATGGATCTTGGTAATGATTTTTTTTGATATGACACCTAAAACATAAGCAAAAAATGCAAAAACAAATGGGGTTATGTCAAACTAAAAAGTTTCTACATGGCAAAAAATCATAAATTGATAAAGACAATCTATGGAAAGGGAAAAAATATTTGCAAACAGTATCTCTTTAATAAAGGGCTAATATTCACAATATATAAAGAACTCATACAACTCATTAGCAAAGAAAAAAGTAACTCAATTAAAAAATGAGCAAAGGACCTCAATAGGCATTTCTCCAAAAAGATATACAGAAGATCACATGAAAAAATGCTCAATGAAAAATAAACTGGTCATAAAAAATGCTCACTACCACTAGCCACTAGGGAAATGAAAATCAAAACCACAATCAGGTATCACCTCATGCTTGTTACAATGGTCATCATCAAAAAGACATGAGATTAAAAATGTTGAGGAGGAAGAAAAGGAAACCTTTGTGCACAGATAGTGAGATTTTATTTTCCATTTATTTTTATTAGTTGGAGGCTAATTACTTTACAGTACTGTAGTGGCTTTTGCCATACATTCACATGAATCAGACATGGATTTACATGTATTCCCCATCCTGATCCCCCCTCTCACCTCCCTCTCCACCTGATCTCTCTGGGTCTTCCCAGTGCACCAGCCTTGAGCACTTATCTCATGTATCCAAACTGGGTTGGTGATCTGTTTCACCCTTGATAATATACATGGTTCCATGCTGTTCTCTCGAAACATCCCACCATTGCCTTCTCCCACAGAGTCCAAAAGTCTGCTCTGTAAATCTGTGCTTTTTTTTCTGTTTTGCATACAAGGTTATCGTTACCATCTTTCTAAATTCCATATATATACATTAGTAAACTGTATTGGTCTTTATCTTTCTGGCTTACTTTAGTATGGAGACTATGGAAAACTATGTAGAGCATCCTCAAAAAAATAAAAGTGGAACTATCGTGAAAGTGAAAGTCGCTCAGTCATGTCCGACTTTTTGCAACCCCATGCACTATACAGTCTATGGTATTCTCTAGGCCAGAGTACTAGAGTGGGTAGCCTTTCCCCTCTCCAAGGGATCTTCCCAACCCAGGGATCAAACCCAGGCCTCCTGCATTGCAGGCAGATTCTTTACCATCTGAACCACAAGGAAAGTCCAAGAATACTGGAGTGAGTAGGCTACCCCTTCTCCAGCGGACCTTTCTGACCCAGGAATAGAACTGGGGTCTCCTGCATTGAAAGTGTATTCTTTACCAACTGAGCTATGAGGGAAGCCCAAGAACTATCATATGATCCCACAATTCCAATTCTGGGAATATAGCCAAAGGAAGAGAAAATAATATCTAGAAAATATGTCTACACCTCCATGTTCACAGCAGCATTATTTACTATAGCTTAGACCTGGAAAAAGCCTACTTGCCCATCCATGGAGGAATGGATAAAGAAGTTGTAGTACACGATAGAATATTGTTCAGCCATTAAAAAATGAGGAAATCTTACTATCTGTGACAACATAGATGGCCCTTGAAGACGTTATGCTCAGTGAAATAATTCAAAGACAAATACTGTATGACCTCACTTCTCTGTAGAATACAATAAAAATTGTTTTAAAATCCCATCAAAAGGAGATAAGATTTGTGGTTACAAGTGTCAGGATTTAAGAGGAGGGGGAAATGGAGGAAAGTGGTCAAAAGGTACTAACTTCTAATTATAAGTAATAGGGATGTATTTGTATAATATGACCATAGTTAATACTGCTATATTATCATAGGAAAATTGTTAAGAGAGTAGATCCTGAAAGTTTCCATCACAAGGAGAATTTCTTTTTCATTTCTTCTTTAATTTCTTTTTATTGTATCTATAAGAGAAGATGGATGTTAGCTGAAATTCTTGTGGTAATCATTTCAAAATATATAAATATCAAACCATCAGGCTGCAAGCTTAAATTTACATAGTGATATGTGTCAATTTCTTCCCAATAAAATGGGGGGAAAAGTGAATTCACCAATATACTCTCCCCTTCAAGGTTAGGTATAGCTTGATTTAGTAATTATTAATAAACTAAGTAAGCAAGTGATAAAAATGGACTTAGCTATAATTATTTATTTGTAGCAGAAACAAAATAACTCAAAACTGCTATAATTTATTAACTCAGATCTTACATGATTTCCTTTGGTTTTTAGTTTTACTTGGTTGTTTTCTTCCTCATGAATTGTTCCAATGCTCTTAATGGATTGTGTTTCAGTTTTTAGATAAAAGAGTGAAAGATGCTTCCACTTAAGACATTGTATCAATTGATTAAGGCATTAACAACCTTTATCCAGACAAATTATAATTTTCTTTTCAATTTCTAGATTAAGTGACATTGTTTCTGATAGAATTCAAATAAAACAGTTGGGGAAAAACAGGTCAACTATGTGTGTCTGTTCTTAAAAAAAAAAATTGGGATATAGTTGTCATCATCTTTCCTGATGGCTCAGACATTAAAGAATCTGCCTTCAATGTGGGAGTTCTAGGTTCAATCCCTGGATCAGAAAGATCTCCTGGAGAAGGGAATGACAACACACTCCAGTGCTCTTGCCTGGAAAATCTCATGGACAGAGAAGCTTAGTGGTCTACAGTTCATGGGGTGACAAAGAGACAGACATGACTGAGTAACAAACACTAACTCGATAGTTGCTTCACAATGTTGTGTCAGTTTCTGCTATGTAGCAAAGTTAATCTGGAGAAGGAAATGCAACCCACTCCAGTGTTCTTGCCTGGAGAACCCCAGGGATAGAGAAGCCTGTTGGGCTGCCGTCTATGGGGTTGCACAGAGTTGGACACGACTGAAGTGACAGCAGCATCAGCAAAGTTAATCAGCTATACTGATTAGTATAATCAGTGCACACATATCCATTCTCTTTAAAATTTTTACATTTTTAAAATTCCTTCTTGTTTAGGTCACCACAGACCTACTCAGAAGCCATCATAGGTAGTTCAGTGTTTCTGTTAGTTATGGCACACTTTGAGACAGGTACTTCTCACCCTGGGTACCTTACTATTAATGTTCAGTTACACTTAGGATCTGTGTAGAATACTATTCAGTTTGGGCTATCATTTATTCTGAAATATTTTTTGTAAAGTGAAATTATATGGCATTAAAACTGCCACTGATTTGACACATTCAGGAGATTAAGAGGGCCAGAGTGGGACTGTGAAATTGGTGAAATTCAACACCTGGTGATAGATAGCACACATGTCCATCAGAAAAATTACCAGCATCATGGGGAGTAAACATACTCCCCCTGCATGATAGAATGTTATCAGCATAATCAATGTTAGTTGATACAAATACAGGGAAAACATTGCTTAATTAGTAGTCACAAAAAGAATTTAATAAAAATGTAGTGTTTCTTAGACTGTTTTCCTTTACAATGTGAAGGCAGTGGTATTTGTTTATTTCTAAAAGTCACTAATCATCCTGGCCTGATAAATTATAAAATGTTCTTACCATCAAGAAGTTTACAATCTAGTTGGAGCTGGAGGAGAGGAATGTGTAAATATACTAGCAATTATAATGGATGTGATGATGAAATATTATTATTAGATAGTAATAAGTGTTTATTCTTTTAATTTTAGAACATAATTCTGATAATGTAACTCATGAAAATATTTCCTAATACATAATTTTCCATTTAAACTTTTTTCATTTATTTTTATTAGTTGGAAACTAATTACTTTACAATACTGTAGTGGTTTTTGCAATACACTGACATGAATATTCCACGGATTTACATGTGTTCCCCATCCCGATCCCCCCTCCCGCCTCCCTCCCCATCCCATTCCTCTAGGTCTTCCCAGTGCACCAGCCCTGAGCACTTGTCTCATGCATCCAACCTGGGCTGGTGATCTGTTTCACCCTTGATAGTATACTTGTTTCAATGCTATTCTCTCAGGACATTCCACCATCGCCTTCTCCCAAAGAGTCCAAAAGACTGTTCTGTACATCTGTGTTTCTTTTTCTGTTCTGCATATAGGGTTATCGTTACCATCTTTTAAAATTCCATATATATGCGTTAGTATACTGTATTGGTCTTTATCTATCTGGCTTACTTCACTCTGTATAATAGGCTCCAGTTTCATCCATCTCATTAGAACTGATTCAAGTGAATTCTTTTAAATGGCTGAGTAATATTCCATGGTGTATATGTACCACAGCTTCCTTATCCATTCATCTGCTGATGGGCATCAAGGTTGCTTGCAAATCAAAACCACACTGAGGTACCATTAGACGCCAGTCGGGATGGCTGCTATCCAAAAGTCTACAAGCAATAAATGCTGGAGAGGCTGTGGAGAAAAGGGAACCCTCTTCCACTGTTGGTGGGAATGCGAACTAGTATAGCCACTATAGAGAACAGTGTGGAGATTCCTTAAAAAACTGGAAATAGAACTTCCATATGACCCAGCAATCCCACTTCTAGGCATACACTATGAGGAAACCAGATCTGAAAGAGACACGTGTACCCCAATGTTCATCAGAGCACTGTTTATAATAGCCAGAACATGGAAGCAACCTAGATGCCCATCAGCTGACGAATGGATAAGGAAGCTGTGGTACATATACAGCATGGAATATTACTCAGCCATTAAAAAGAATTCATTTGAATCAGTTCTAATGAGATGGATGAAACTGCAGCCCATTATACAGAGTGAAGTAAGCCAGAAAGATAAAGACCAATACAGTATACTAACACATTTATATGGAATTTAAAAAGATGGTAACGATAACCCTATATGAAAAACAGAAAAAGAGACACAGATGTTCAGAACAGAGTTTTGGACTCTTTGGGAGAAGGCGATGGTGGAATGTCCTGAGAGAATAGCATTGAAACAAGTATACTATCAAGGGTGAAACAGATCACCAGCCCAGGTTGGATGCATGAGACAAGTGTTCAGGGCTGGTGCACTGGGAAGACCCAGAGGGATGGGATGGGGAGGGAGGCGGGAGGGGGGATCGGGATGTGGAACACATGTAAATCCATGGCTGATTCATGTCAATATATGGCAGAAACCACTACAATATTATAAAGTAATTAGCCTACAGCTAATAAAAATAAATGAAAAAAATAAAAACTATAAATTTGGACACAAAGAATACACAAAAAATGAATAGAAAAAGAATGTACAACCATGAAATCAGTGGGGTAGGAAAAAACACAAATAACAAAAGATATAAAAGCATAGGACAGGAAAATAGCAGAGATAATTAATAAGAAAATATCATAAACTAAGGTAATGGAAGTAAAACCAAACATATCACTTACCATCAATAAGAGCAAATGGTTAATTTAACCCTGTTGATAAGATAAACTTAAAACAAGCCAGAGAAATAAGTTAAAAATAACTGGATATGCCAAGACATGTTAAATATTTCCAAAAATCTTCAAGAAGCAAACACTTTACTACCTTAAGGAGAAATAAAATTTAACACATAAAGGACTTTTTCTAATATATGAAAAATAGGATAACTTCAACAGAAAAGTTAACAAAGATCAAAAGCTGGAAATTAAGGAAACGACAATGACCAGTAATTGTTGCATACATAGTCTAACCTCACTTATAATGAAGAAATGCATACTGATTACTACTTTTTAATTTGAAAAAAAGTCAAAGGATATTAATACCCATTCCCATTGTTGGTAGGCATGTGGGCAAACAGGCTTTTTCCCACTTTGTAAGGAAATCTGATGGTAGACACTAAAGCCCTCAAATGGAGCTCTTCTTTTGATATAGCAATTCATTTCTAAGAATTTGTGCAACTGAAAGTCAACATTTTTTACCTACACATATAAGTACATATAATTTTTAATTATATACATAAGTATGTATAGTTATTGTTTGTCATTACACAGCATTATAGATAACATAAATGTCAATACATGAATTGTCTGTTAAATTCTTATGACACATCCATCCAGTGGCATATTAGCCATAAAAATACAACTGTTGACAAAGACAGTCAATAAAATTGTGTGGTCAAGTGTAAATAAAAGCCTGCCTCAAACACCAAAAAAACAAACAATCAAACAAAAAAAAAATGGATTAAAGATCTAAATGTAAGACCAGAAACTATAAAATTCCTAGAGGAGAACATAGGCAAAACACTCACCGACATAAATCACAGCAGGATCCTCTATGATCCACCTCCCAGAATATTGGAAATAAAAGCAAAAATAAACAAGTGGGACCTAATTAAACTTAAAAGCTTTTGCACAACAAAAGAAACTATAAACAAGGTGAAAAGATAGCCTTCAGAATGGGAGAAAATAATAGCAAACGAAGCAACAGACAAAGGATTAATCTCAAAAATATACAAGAAACTCCATTTAAACTTAAATCCCAGTGTGTTTTCAATTTATTCTTTATTTTAATCATTGAAGCTAGATTTCCTTAAAATGCTATATATGTGCATTAATTGGTAATATATTGGAATTAACTAATTATAATACTTAACATTGATCAGGTGGTTTTAAAAAACTTTTACTAAAAATCTTTCATAATTTTTTGAAAATTTAAATGTAATTTTAATTTCTTTTTTATAATTAAAACATTATTAAACTATAATTGAATTATTATATCTTAATTAATGCTGTGCAGAAAAGTGACTCAGTTTGAATAAAGCTGGAGAATGACAAAAGAAGTCAGGAAAATTTTTATTTTAATCATAGATAGAACTGAGAACAGCCTGGTTTTTCTTATGATACTGCATAAGAAATGGCTTATAAATGCAGTGAGATTCAGGAGATTTCTATTCCATTTAGTTAAATCATGGAAGCAATTTTAAGTTAAAATATGATAGTTGCAAACTTACTTCAATTTATAGTTAAAATATTATATACATATTTTCTCAGCTCTTTCATATTCCTGTAGTACCTATCTAATTATTGTCCTGATTCCCTCCCTTTTTCTCTCTCATCACAAATTTAAAAAGAAAAAAATCTCTAATATCAGATGAGTTCCTATTTTCAGTCAGTATCATATGAGAATGAGAGAGTAGTGGTGATTTAGAACAACCAGATGGTAATAATAAAAATAACATGTGAGATTATTTTAAGCTGATATATCGTGGTTAAAGAGAAAATGTGAATTAGTTTGATTATATGACCATTTTATAATTTATTTTACTATCACATTTGTAGGAATTTTTTTTCAAATATGCATTTGCTAGGTAAAATTTAATTATTACTAATAATTAAGGCCATGGATAATTAAGAATCTTTAAAAAAAGTATGGACCCAAAACATTTATTGGATTTAGTTCTGGTGTTCTAAAATCCTAGTAATGTTATGAATATCTGTTAAGGAAATTTAAGGGAATTAAAAAAAAATATTGCAAGACACTTGCTTTACAACACTGTGCTGATTTCTGCCGTACATCAACATGAATCTCAATTTAATTCTCAACATGACAATCTTTTAAAAGAAACCATATCTCATAGTATTAATCAAACAGTTCCTTGATAATGGATTTTCATTAGTTTCTATTATGATGCAAGATAATCTAAAAAAAATCTATATAAGACATACAAATACTAAGAATGTGTGCACACGTGTGTGTGTGTGTGTGTGTGTGTGTGTGTGTGTGTGTGTGCTTTGAAGTAAAACTTTTTTCCTTTTGGTGAAGCAATTGCCACTTGCATATTTTTATAAAAATAAATTCTACCTGCTATCAACTTTACTAAAGTAATACTTATCTATCCTCTTAATCTTTCTACATAAATAGTCAATATACAATCTATAAGTATATAAAGAGTTTTTAATAAACTACTCTTGAAATGGTGTAGAACATTACTGGTATCATGATTTCCATTTCGTGTTAATATAATAGAAGCACATTAGGTATAAATTTTTTCTTCAGTTTCCTCTAATATGCATCTTGCATCTATGTCATAAAGTCATAAGTTTCAGTGGGCATAAGTACTTTAGAAGTGAGACACACTAGGAAATATTTGAATTACTCTTAAGAGACTAGATCATTGGGGGAATTAGATACAACTGTACGAACTTCTGATTCTTCTAGTTTGTATGGGCTGTATTATGTTTCTTGATATATTTATATTATGCATTTTCAACATGGCCAAAATAACATTTAAGTACTCAATAACTGTTTTGATTCCTCTAGTTAATGAAATATTCAGTTATGATATAAATTTAAAAATTGTAGTCACATCTAAGTGTGGGGCATTTTCTCCCTTCCAGTTTTCTCAATTAGTTGAAAATAATATAATTTTAAATTATTTATCCATAGCCAGTGACACTCAAAATTTAGTGAACAGAAGAGTTATGAAGGGTACAAGTAAAAATGCAGATTTCTGGGCCATGACACTTGAGATTGCTTCTGAATATTTATTTGATCTTGTAACTAACCACCACCACAACTATCACCACTATTCCTAGACCAAATATAGAGAAATACTGGTTTAAATTATACAAACTTCATTCTCCTGTGGGGGGGGATTCAGTTTGAATTTATTCATATAATGATTTTTAAATGCATTATTTTCTTTAAAGATTAAAGCAGATGTGTCATGTAATTGGCCATAAGCAGGCAGTTTTAGTTAGCATAAAATTCAAGTTATGAATTAGCCAGAATGTGTTCCCCATACTTCAATATGTGAAAATTTCTTGCATTAGTTGGATTTTCAAAGCCTCAATTTTATATTTGCATATTTTTCTTCTGAAATGTATCACAGGGAAATGAGAATGTAAGTTCTTGTTTGCAGATCTGAAGAATGAATTTAACAAACATGCAAACACTTATGGTAGCAAGCAAATGGGATTTATTTTAGAGGAAAGAAAAGTACAAAGCTCTCAGCATAGACACTGAGAGGGGGTAGAGAGTTCCCAAAATGGTGGGACTTATAGCAGTTTATATCCTTACTAGTATTGATTTGTAAATTTTTGGTTGGATTCTGTCCTTAAAATATTTTTAACCAATCAGTCTAAAGGTCACAATGTTTAACATTTTATGGCTTCTCTTGATCCTCGGATTAAGTCCCCACACTTTTTCATGTCCCCTGGTCATTTTAAAATGGACCAAATGTATGGGCTAAAGATTACTGTTCACCAGTTGTTTTTTCCTCAGGCATATGAAAAAGAAGCTAATTGCTGCCCTTTCCTGGATTTGAACACTGATAATTTATTAGACCAAGGACACATTCCAGGAATTTGGGACAAACAGTATAGTTTTAGGTTAATGGGGTGAGATCTTATTGAAAGCAATATGAGGTCTCAGAGTCTTACACTGACTGCCTAACAATTTCTAGCTCAGCAAACTATATATTTTCCTCACTCTTACTATTGTATAAATTTTACAAATCAAATAAATTCAATCATTTTAAAAATAGATGTACCAAATTCTAGATTTCTGAAAATTATTACCAATCAGTTTATTTGTAAGTCATATGTTATCCATTTCCCCTACTCCAAACAAACCCTGAGATTAACTGCCTCAGATTTCCATAGCACAAGACATTTATTTTAATCTTTCTCTTTTGTCCAAATTGTTTATCCCTTTTCTCTCACTTTGTCTAGATATTTAATTCTAACATTTTAACAATCAGAAAGACCTTAACTAATGCTTTAGAGTACCAAGGACAAGTCCTTTTTCCTTCCACTTTAACAAATGTCTATTAGGTGTGCAAAATTCATGTTATATTATCTTTCCTATTTGATAATTGATTTAACTTGTTTGACTGAAGAATAATTCTCTGGGAAAATTAGAATTTTTTCAGCTTATTTGAGAATAATAGAAAGTTCAATGATTCATCATAGGGATATGAGGTTTTTTTCAAGTATAATAACTGTATCTGAGCAACTTCATCATGAAGTGTGGATTTCTACAATGCATTGATGATCAGAAACTATATTTTATTAATGTTTCAGTCCCTTGTACTTAGCACAGTATCTAGTACATTGCTGATATTTGACAAATGCTTTTGGAATTTAATTACATGGGATGTTTAATGATACTTCATATCACTATGTATACACAGTGATTCAGATCTTATTTATCCATATTTAATGGCAACCCACTCCAGTACTCGTGCCTGGAAAATCCCATGGATGGGGGAAGCTGTAGTCCTTGGGGTTGCTAAGAGGCGGACGCGACTTAGTGACTTCACTTTTCACTTTCGTGCATTGGAGAAGGAAATGGCAACCAACTCGTGTTCTTGCCTGGAGAACTCCAGGAATGGGGGAGCCTTGTGGGCTGCGGTCTATGGGGTCTCACAGAGTCGGACATGACTGAAGTGACTTAGCAGCAGCAGCAGCAAAGTGTATATGAAAATAAACTATTTTCCAAAAGGCTATCAAAATGAATTATCAGTAACCATCTTGTAATGATATTTTTTTGTTGTTGCTGTTAATATTAAACCATTGGGAAAAAAGTTACATGTGATTTCTTCATCAAACCATGGCATCACAAAATTTTTAAAAAGAGATTAAAAAAAAGAAAGTTTCTGAATATTTGGGATTATTACATATCAAATAACATGCATAATTTTTTGTTTGCCTCACTTTCCTGTGAATCATTCCATTTGTTTACATTTTTGAGAATTAGATTCAATTTACATTTATTTAAAATTGTTATTACTTTAAACAATGCAGCACATAGTACCTAGCTAAAATATTCTGAATTTGAAGTTTTTCCTTATAAGTATTTGTTTAAGTGACTTTTGATATGTCATGTTTGTTAAAATTAATTTTAAAAAAACTCCAGAGACTTCCCTGATGGTCTAGTGGTTAAGACTGCATTTCCACTGCAGGAGACATGGGTTCCATCCCTGACTGGGGAACTAAGATCCCTCCTGCTGCACAGTGTTGTGGAAAAAATAAATAAATAAAATAACTTCAGAAGGAAAATAAGACATATTGATGCATTTGGATTTTTGAAAAGCATATTGTGTATATGTGTGTTTTTGTATATCTTGTGTACCTTCAAGATTATCTCTGTTTTATCTTCCCCTTGCCTATTAGGTCTGAAGTCATTATTTTAAATTCAAACATCACAACATATTTTCTTTGTTATCATTTAGAGCAGAGTAAAATCTCTTCTATAAAATGCACCACAAATATACATTCCAAACTTGTGTTTAAAATCAGTTGTGAGGTGAATGATTGTTGTTAATTTGAATTTACCCCATTTCTTATGACCAACTTCTAACCTTACAGTTAAACATTTTATCATCAAGCTACTTGTCTTATTTTCTCAAGGTGGTGTACTTATTTTGCTGTGTTACTACAAAAAAATCTGAATAGGTTCATAGATAGGCTCTTTTAGAGGAACATAAAAACTCACCTAACTTAACCTAAACACACTGAACAGATTTGAAGATTTATGGTTCCATGAACCTATTGAACGAAAACTATCCAGCAGCAATAATATGCAACAAATCTTTCAACAATAGAGTTAAATTAATTCTTTTGTGCCATATTTCAATTAGGAAGCTATGAAAAATTTTAAGTTGCCTGGTTACCTGTGTTTGCTAAGTGAAGGTGAAACCTTGATTAGCAAAATATTTCCAGGAGCTGATGTCAAAAGGAAACAAATTTTAGGAATCTTGCTGCATTGCTTACCTGACAGTTAAAAAAAAAAATTAGTATTTGCTTCTCCTAACTCTTTTTAGGATTATATTTTAGAGAGAGAGAGAGAGAGAGAGAGAAATCTCTATACTTATTTATGGCAATAAATTTAATGCTTTAATATTTTTAGTTTTAACATTCTGTTTGAATTTAAATATGGCATCTCCTAAAGTGTTGTTGGTTCTTATTCCTGAATTTTATGTCATTTACTCATGGGTGACTTTTATTTAAAGATTTGAAAATAGGTTCAAAATCATTCTTTTGAAAACAGATCATTGATCAGCAATATTGGGAATCACTAATAATAAAATAAAACCTTTCATACATTCAAGGAAATATTCTATATACATTTCTAAGTCAACTATAATTATGGTATGTGTTGTTTGCTTAATGTATTATAAAGATATGCACCAAATAATAATTAATGTTTATTAAATAAAATTATATTATTACTCTATCATTCATACATGCATGTACTCTGAAAATATATTTTAATACTTATACTAACTTGGACCTATATCAGTTTTTGTCCAAAACAGTGATAATTTTAGCATGATCAACTTATATATATATATCAATGAAGTTTAACATGCACATACACATTGTCATCATTTTATGCCATGGTAACCTTTGTATTAACAATGTCATAGCTGTATTATATGTAACTTCATCAAAAGTGAACAAGAACTTTTCCTGAATACAAAATCATTCTTGCAATAGATATTGATTAAAATGAATAAAATAACGAGGTAGTTAAATATAGTAACTTAAAAATGTGGAATTTTAAATATATACAAAGATAATTCATCAGAATTTAAAAATAAGAGTGAATATAGTCATGTTTCAGAGTCAATATTTGATTTTTAATATAATCTTAAATATTATAGAGCTTATTCAGTAGATTACAAATTGTAATCATGATTTTTTTTGATTAACACAATGCACTTATGACCTACAAAGAGAGTATGGGGCAAAAAAAATTCAAGAAATATTACCACTATTGTTTTTGAATGCCTTGGGATGATCAATATTTTAAAGTTTAAAAATATGTTCTTTCGTGTATGTCTACTTTTGATCGATATAAAAGTAATGATTCAATCCTGAGTTGTGTAATGTTAGGGAGTGTTGGGAAGCTGGAGCTGGTGTATTGAATGAAGAATATGTAGAATTGTGACCCCCTGAGGGTCACAACCTCACGGAGGGTATTTGCCACCTACACAGTTGTGGCAGGGAGCTCCCTGGCATCAGAGCTCCTACTTTGGGGACCTGAAATTCATGGGGCCATTTTGATTGAAAGGACAGTTTCAATCTACTCATACAAAGTGAGTAAAGTCACAAGATTTATTTAATACCTACAGACTCCAGAATTAGAGGGGAGGGTGGGCCCGAAGGGTGTCGTAAACTGCAGGGAGGGCAGTCCTCTGTCCTAGGTAACTAACTAGTAGGAGACAGACAACAGGGTAGCAAACACCTATTGCTTATAAGGTGTTTGGGGCAGGGATCATTCATGTTTTCCCGGGGCTTAACTATCAGTGGCTATTTTTTAAATACGGCACAGGAAAAGCCAAGTAGAAACTTATAGGGACAATCCTAACCTCAACTTCTTTTCTAAATATCCAGACTCTGGCTGTGAGCAGGGTTTTCACACTGTAAAATGCCTAGGCAGCAACTCAGAAAAATAAAATTTGCTGTTCTCACCACACGTTGGAGGAAAATAGCTTTCCTCCTATCCTCAGTTCTTTGCCGAGTCTCCTGTCATAAAAAGACAGATTAACAGGAGAAAAACAAAACTTTGGTAATGTGTGTACCTGCTGCATACTTGGGACACACCTAGGAAAACTGAGTAACTTCAAGATGACCTGCTCCCTGCCACAACTGTATAGGTGGCAAATACCCTCACATTCAGTGGGTCACAATTTATGAACACGTTAAATGCCATCTACAGCTAAAGACAAAAGATGTTGCAGAGGAGTGAGGCTATTAGGAGAGGTTTTCTGGCAAAGCACAGTAATATAATGTATGGTTGTCATTCAGATTTAAGTCTCTGCCTCCTCCATTGATAAGAGTCTTGACAGATTTACTCATTCTTTTCTTTCTAGTATCAACAGGGAAACATCCTTACAAATGGAGATCTCCCTTATAAATGCAAATGTATTTTACAAAAGGGCAACCTCTATTCAGTTTTCAGAGCTTCTCTTATGTTTGCTGCTTCTTAAAAATAATTAGCCTAAAATAGTTGGAAGGACTGAAGCTGAAGCTCCAACATTTTGGCCGCCTGATGTGAATAACTGACTCATTGAAAAATACCCTGATGCTTGAAAAGATTGAGGGCAGGAGAAGGGAATGACAGAACTAGATGATTGGATGGCATCACTGACTCAATGGACACGAATTTGAGCAAGCTCTGGGAGCTGGTGATGGACAAAGAAGCCTGGCATGCTGCAGTCCATGGGGTCGCAAAGATTTGAACATGACTGAGCCACTGAACTGAATGAGTCCTTAAGCCACAGACACAGAGGAGTGGGACAAGGGGATGGCAAATTCTGCTTTCCATTTGTATATTCACTATGAGTTGCCTTCATTTATTGTTCTCTACATATCAAGGTAGGAGGTGGGATTAAATAGAATATTGTTGCAAAAGGAATTATCTACTGTATAAAAATATAAAATAATGATTTTCTAAAATTTTCCTAATTAAGGTACAGTCTGATATTAGAATCCCACTATTGTAATGGGCATAACTTAGTTAAAATGTCCAACAAAATGTCTATTCAAAAATATTCAGCAAAGTTAAGCAGGACTCCTTGTTTTTCTCCCTGAAATTGTAGTCAAGGGATTACAAAACTCAACATCAGAGTCCTCCTTTAGATCTATTTAATCAGAATATTTGAAGGTTGGAGCCTAGGAGTCTGCATTATTGATGCATCAACTAGGTGATTTGTATGCATCTGGTGTTTTCAGAACCACAGAATTAGCTGGTTGCATTAGCTACCTAGCAATTTTACCAAAATCACATACCTTCTTCTCCCTAATTCCCAAATACAATGAAAGGCAACAAAAGTAATATTACAATAGGTCCAAACAAACAATGTATTTAAGGTAAATATATAAGAATTTGAGGGTTTGGGGTTAGGAGACAAAACATATATTTCTTTAGCTTCTTTTCCATCCTCAGTTTAGATATATTTTAGAAATATGTGTATATAACATTTTAAAAGCAATGAAAAGGATAGTGCCATATCAATTTTGTCCTGGGACAGTAGCTTATTTTTTTTCCAACTTTTTAGCTGAAGATCACTTTGAGGTTATTTTTAATACCAGTTGTGTGTGTGTGTATGTGACTGTGATAGATGAAATTAAGGGTGTTCTTGTTTGTGTATGAAATAGAGGGAGGTCTGCTTCTAGAAAAATACATCTGTATGAAGAGTTGCACGATAAAAAATGTAGTAGTACTATAGATACTGATACTTTGCAATTCTTTCTACCCTCAATTATATTCAGCCCTACATTGCTTATTGCTACCTTCCATCACTGACAGTTGTTTCTGGAAAATGGAGCTGTTTTAATTTACTCTTTGGAGAAGGAAATTGCAACCCACTCCAGTATTCTTGCTTGGAGAATCCCAGGGATGGTATAGCCTGGTGGGCTGCCTTCTATAGGGTCGCACAGAGTCGGACACGACTGAAGCGACTTAGCAGCAGTAGCAGTTTACTCTTTGATTACCAATGGGAATTATAGAACTCCAAATATATATATATATATATGTGTGTGTGTGTGTGTGTGTGCGTGTGTGTGTGTATGTGTGTGTGTGTGTGTATATATATATATATATATATATATATATATATATGTATGTATATTTAAATAACAAGAGTTCAAAGGAGATATTAGTCTTTTAATCTCGTGTTAATTTCCAGGATGTGACCTATTTCACATGAGTAGCAGTTATTTTTGATGTGTTCTGATAAGTGGTAGATAAAGAAGATGAAGCTAAACATGTTTTATGTACACTTGAATGGGGCTAAAACAAACAGGTTACCAGTGTTTGGTATTGTTGGGGGAGTGTGCAATTTTCTCGGTTCTGTCTCACTGCAGCAAAAATTTGAAGCCATGGATGAACTGGTGTTACAGCTCAATTTTATTAGGAAAAACAGAGGATAGAACACCCTCAAGGAGTGAGGGCGGCCTGACCCAAAGCATGCAAAAAAGAGAGGCTTTGATCATTCTAGGCTTCCCCCTTTTATATATTTGTCTCCTTCCCCCTGAGTCTGCATTATGTAAATTGGGCTAGCCAGGAGGGCTGTTTGTTTTACCTGAGGTCCTCACTCTGGTCCTCAGACTTTCCTTCGTTCTATTTTTGTGGGCTTTTCCTTTCTTTGTCTTTTAGCCACCGCCATTCTGGACTCATTTTTCCTAGTCTAACTACTTAACAGTATAACACACAAAAAACTATGTTTACCATGCTAGATGATTCAATTTTATTAGGAAAACTTTCTAGTTCATCATTAGTTTTAAACTGCTGTTTGATCACAGTCACATAGTTTCTTGTTGTGACTTCTACTAGCATTAAACAAGAGAATACTTTCCTTCAAGTGTTCATACAATTAATGACAATGCCAAGTTTTCCCACCTTTCTCTGTATAGTGTAAAATGATACCAACCTATATAGTTCAAGTCAGAAACCATCTATTGCTTGAATGACATTTGGTTTGTATAAAATGTATTAATTAAACAGACATGTTGTGTAACTATGACAATGGTAGAGTTATTTTGCAAATATAAAAGTCACATCAGAGACACAGCACCATTCAAAACAAGACTTGTGGTTTCTGTCTTAGAAACACATTTTCAAACAATTTAACACTTGAAAATATGAAATATAGACCAATATTATGAAAAATTATTCATTGTATCATATAAAGCCATCATCTCCTAAACCTATGCACTCACTAACAGTAAAATCTTAAATACTTAAAATCTGACTTTGTTAATTATGTAAATAACTTCCATGGGCACAAAGGTAAACGGTTAGCAAAATGGGAAATTGTTTGAAAATAATGTGTCAGGGAAGAAGAAATTTTCCTTTACTCTTCTAGGTTCTTCTAGGTAGTCTAAGAATTAAATTGTTATGAGACAGATTAACAGGAAAAAATCACATAAACACTTACTAACATGTTGTCAAATAAAATGATTCACAACATGAGAGCAGTAAGTTAAATTTTATTTGGGGCAAAATGATGACTGTAAACCAGGAGACAGCATCTCAGATAGTTCTGAGAGACTCCTCCAAAGAGGTAATTGTTGTTCAGTGGCTAAGTCCTGTCTGACTTTTTGCGACCCCATGGGCTGCAGCATGCCAGTCTTCTTTGTCCTTCACTATCTCTCAGAGTTTGCTCTAATTCATATCCATTGGGGCAGTGAAGCCATCCAACCATCCCATCGTCTGTCACCAATTTCTCATCTTGCCCTCAATCTTCCCCAGCATTAGGGTCTTTTCCAATGAGTTGGCTCTTCGTATCAGGTGTCCAAAATATTGGAGCTTCAGCTTCAGCATCAGTCCTTCCAATGAATATTCAGGACTGATTTCCTTTGTGATTGATTGGTTTGATCTCCTTGCTGTCCAAGAAACTCTCAAGAGTCTTTTCCAACACCACACTTCTAAAACTTCAGTTCTTTAGTGATCAGCCTTCTCTATGGTCCAACTCTTAAATCCATACATGACTACTGTAAAAAACATAGCTTTGTCTATATGGACCTTTGTCAATAAAGTAATGTCTCTGCTTTTTAATATGCTATCTAGATTTGTCAGAGTTTTTCTTCCAAGGAGCGAGTGTCTTTTAGTTTCATGGCTAAGTCACCATTCACATTGATTTTGGAGCCTAAGAAAGTTAAATCTGTCACTGTTTCCACTTTTTCTTCATCTATTTTTCATGAAGTGATGGAACCAGTGCCATGATCTTTGATTTTTAATGCTGAGTTGTAAGCCAGCTTTTTCACTCTTCTATTTCACTCTCATCAAGAGGCTCTTTTAGTTCCCCTTTGCTTTTTGCTGCATATCTGAAGTTATTGATATTTCTCCTAGCAATCTTTATTCCAACTTGTGCTTCATCCAGCCTGGCATTTTGCATGATTCTCTCTGCATATAAGTTAAATAAACAGGGTGACAATATACAGCTTGATATACTCCTTTCCCAATTTTGAACCAGCCCATTGTTCTATGTCTGATTCTAACTGTTGCTTCTTGACCTGCATACAGGTTTCTAGGAGGGAGGTAAAGTGGTCTTGTATTCCCATTTCATTCAGTCATTGAACTCTGCATTATTAAGAGTTTCTAAATATTTAGTTATCTTTCTTTTCCATGTACAGGAGGGAGACACCCTTACAAATTGATGTTTTCCCTACAAATGTAAATATTTCCTATAAAAGGGTAACTGCTACTTGGTTTTCAGAGGTTTTTCCATGTCTGCTGTTTTTAGAAAATGATCAGCTGAAAATAATTACTTTGCCAAGGAGACAAATTCTGCTTCTCTATAGATGCCAAACTAAGTTGGAGAATTTAGCTTGGAATAGGAGTATTACTACATGATGTTTAGCTATATTTAGAATACTGGAAGGTTTGTCATGTAGATGAATCACATTTATTCTATATATGTATGGTAGACAGATCTAGTAATAATTGGTGAGAATTTCTCCTTTTGTCAATATTTTTATTTCTGGCAGCTACCAAGAATTCTATTACATTCTGAGCTGAGGAATCAAACAATCAATGAAGTTAAAGTTAACTATGAAAACAGTTCAGTTCAGTTCAGTTCAGTCACTCAGTCATGTTCGACTCTTTGTGACCCCATGAATTGCAACGTGCCAGGCCTCCCTGTCCATCACAAACTCTTGGAGTTTACTCAAACTCATGCCCATCGAGTCAGTGAAGCCATCCAGCCATCTCATTCTCTGTCATCCCCTTCTCTTCCTGTCCCCAATCCCTCCAAGCATTAGGGTCTTTTCCATTGAGTCAACTCTTCACATGAGGTGGCCAAAGTATTGGAGTTTCAGCTTCAGCATCAGTCCTTCCAATGAACACGCAGGATTGATCTCCTTCAGGATGGACTGGTTGGACCTTCTTGCAGTCCAAGGGACTCTCAAGAGTCTTCTCCAACACCACAGTTCAAAAAGCATCAGTTTTTCATCACTCAGCTTTCTTCAAAGTCCAACTCTCACATCCATACATAACCACTGGAAAAACCATAGCCTTGAGCAGACAGACCTTTGTTGGCAAAGTGATGTCTCTGCTTTTTAATATGCTGTCTAGGTTGGTCATAGCTTTCCTTCCAAGGAGTAAGTGTCTTTTAATTTCATGGCTGCAGTGACCATCTACAGTGATTTTGGAGCCCCCCAAAATAAAGTCTGACACTGTTTCCACTGTTTTCCCATCTATTTCACATGAGGTGATGGGACCAGATACCATGATCTTAGTTTTCTGAATGTTGAGCTTTAAGCCAACTTTTTCACTCTCCTCTTTCACTTTCATCAAAAGGCTGTTTAGTTCCTCTTCACTTTCTGCCATAAAGGTGATGTCATCTGCATATCTGAGGTTATTGATATTTCTCCTGGCAATCTTAATTCCAGTTTGTGTATCTTCCATCCCAGCGTTTCTCATGATGTACTCTGCATATAAGTTAAATAAGTAGGGTGACAATATACAGCCTTGACATACTTCTTTTCCTATTTGGAACCAGTCTGTTGTTCCATGTCCAGTTCTAACTGTTGTTTCCTGACCTGCATACAGGTTTCTCAAGAGGCAAGTCAGGTGGTCTGGTATTCCCACCTCCTTCACAATTTTCCACATTTTATTGTGATCCACACAGTCAAAGGCTTTGGCGTAGTCAATAAAGCAGAAATTGATGTTTTTCTGGAACTCTCTTGCTTTTTTGATGATCCAGCAGTTATTGGGAATTTGATCTCTGGTTCCTCTGCCTTTTCTAAAACCAGCTTGAATATCTGGAAGTTTTCGGTTCACATATTGCTGAAGCCTGGCTTGGAGAATTTTGAGCATTAATTTACTAGCGTGTGAGATGAGTGCAATTGCGCGGTAGTTTAAGCATTTTTTGGGATTGCCTTTCTTTGGGATTGGAATGAAAACGGACATTTTCCAGTCCTGTGGCCACTGCTGAATTTTCCAAATTTGCTGGCATTTTGAATGCAGTACTTTCATAGCATCATCTTTCAGGATTTGAAATAGCTCAACTGGAATTCCATCACCTCCACTAACTTTGTTCGTAGTGATGCTTTCTAAGGCCCACCTGACTTCACATTCCAGGGTGTCTGGCTCTAGGTGAGTGATCACACCATTGTGATTATCTCGGTCATGAAGATCATTTTTGTACAGTTCTTCTGTGTATTTTTGCCACCTCTTCTTAATATTGTCTCCTTCTGTAATGTCCTTACATTTTCTCTCCTTCATTGAGCCCATTTTTGCATGAAATGTTCACTTGGTATCTCCAGTTTTCTGGAAGAGATCTCTAGTCTTTCACATTCTGCTTTTTTTTTTTTTTTCTATTTCTTTGCACTGATCGCTGAGGAAGGCTTTCTTATCTCTCCTGGCTATCATTTGGAAATCTGCATTCAAATGGGAATGTATTTACTTTTCTCCTTTGCTTTTTGCTTCTCTTCCTTGCACAGCTATTTGTAAGGCCTCATCAGACAACCATTTTGCTCTTTTGTATTTCTTTCCCATGGGAATGGCCTTGATCCCTTTCTCCTGTACAATGTCACAAACCTCTGTTCATAGTTCATCAGGATCTCTGTCTATCAGATTTAGTCCCTTAAATCTATCTCTCACTTCCACTGTATATTCACAAGGTATTTGATTTAGGTCATACAAGAATGGTCTAGTGGTTATCCCTACTCTCTTCAATTTAAGTCTGAATTTGCCAATAAAGAATTCATGATCTGAGCCACAGTCAGCTCCAGGTCTTGTTTTTGCTGACTGTATAGAGTTTCTCCATCTTTGGCTGCAAAGAATATAATCAACCTGATTTCAGTGTTGGCCATCTGGTGATGTCCATGTGTAGAGTCTTCTCTTGTGTTGTTGGAAGAGGATGTTTGCTATGACCAGTGCATTCTCTTGGCAAAACTCCATTAGCCTTTGCCCTGCTTCATTGTGTACTCCAAGGACAAATTTGCCTGTTACTCCACCTGTTTCTTGATTTCCTACTTTTCATTCCAGTCCCCTATAATGAAAAGGACATCTTTATTAGGTGTTAGTTCTAAAAGGTCTTGTAGGTCTTCATAAAACTGTTCAACTTCGGCTTCTTCAGTGTTACTGGTTGGGGCATAGGCTTGGATTACTGTGATATTGAATGGTTTGTCTTGGAAACAAACAGAGATCATTCTGTTGTTTTTGAGATTGCATCCAAGTACTGTAGTTCAGACTCTTATTTTGACTCTGATGGCTGCTCCATTTCTTCTAAGGGATTCCTGCCCACAGTAGTAGTTATAATGGTCATCTAATTTAAACTCATCCATTACAGTCCATTTAAGTTTGCTGATTCCTAGAATGTCGACATTCACTCTTGCCATCTCCTGTTTGAACACTTCCAATTTGCCTTGATTCATGGGCCTAACATTCCAGGTTCCTATCCAATACTGTTCTTTATAGCATTGGATCTTGCATCTATCACCAGTCTCATCCACAACTGGGTATTGTTTTTGCTTTGGCTCCAACCCTTCATTCTTTCTGAAGTTATTTCTCCACTGATCTCCAGTAGCATATTGGGCACCTACAGACCTGGGGAGTTTCTCTTTCAGTATCTTATCATTTTGCCTTCTCATACTGTTCATGGGGTTCACAAGGCAAGAATACTGAAGTGGTTTGCCATTTCCTTCTCCAGTGGACCACATTCTCTCAGACCTCTCCACCATGACCCGTCTGTCTTGGGTGGCCCCATATGGCATGGGTTAGTTTCATTGAGTTATACAGGACTTTGGTCCTGTGATCAAGTTGGCTAGTTTTCTGTGAATATGTTTTTAGTGTGTCTGGCCTCTGATGCTCTCTCGCAACACCTACCGTCTTATTTGGGTTTCTCTTACCTTGGACGTGGGGCATTTCTTCATGACTGCTCCAGCCAAGTGCAGCCGCTGCCCCTTACCTTGGATGAGGGGTATCTCCTCATGGCTTCCCTTCCTTAATATGATAACAGAGTATAATAAATATGATTCTGTGCAGTAACTTAGTGACAAATGTTTCAGCACATGCTTTTTGTTTTCTTTCTTACTTCTTGGCACGACTGGTTTTTTAATAGTTTGAGGTTACCAGAGAGCAGCTTTTAGATAATGAATGCCCTATAATGATTTCTATATTTAAGTGTAAGTTGCTAAATCTACATGAGATTAGCACCAAAAACAAATTAAAGATATTGCATCTATTTTTTTTAATTGATACTTGGGTTTTATCTTTGACGCCATTGCAGTGGTCAGATTTCAACTTTAATATCTTCTTTTAATTTTTAAACAGATGACAGTTTCAAAAGCATGTTAGATTTCAGTTGTGTTTCACTGATATTTTCATTGTTAGTTGCACAATTGTAGTTTCTCAAACATTTGTAAATTTAAATTCACAAAACTCTACCAACTGCCAATTTAACAGCTTTTCATGGTAACTATCTACAAATGGATTATTTTCATTTTGATTGAGCTGAAATGAATCATGACTCAAGGAAAGATGCCCTCATGAAATACCATGTAGTCTCCTACCCATCAAATGAATGTCTGGCCAATTTGCCAACAAAATTTTAAAAAGTAAAATAAATTAAAAAAAAGCAAAAGCCATAAAAAATTCATGGCAAAATATAGCCAAGAGAAGATCTGATTCTGGAGAAGATCATGAACTTTCTTCATATACTAGTTATAAGTTATAGTATTGAAAAAATAAAAGTCTTGTAAGGTAATAATTTCAGGAAAACAATATGAAAGGGAAAATGAGACAGAGCTTTCAAATTTTATGAAATAGAACTGTGTAAATACAATCAGGTGAACCGATCTATCCTGCAATATAACTCGAGTTGGAAAAGTAGGAGCTTTATGACTACAAGTATAGGGTCCAATAGTAAGGGTTTACTATAAATTATGTCTTCTGGGTGTTTTCACACTGAGAATTATGAGCTACAAGTGGGATATATGTGCTGAACATGTAATGCTGGTGAAAATTTCAAGTTGAATTTCTAACTAAGACATTTTGACATTTAAATTTATAATGTGTTGGGTAATTATAAATTATTTTGCAAAGAGACAGGACCCATGGGAAAATGCAGACCACCTCTGACATCCAGAATTAAGCTATTGATTATTATACAACATGGGAACTCAGAATCTTAAAATATGTTAAATAGTTTGATACCAAGAATGTTTTATAAGTCAATCAAAAGCACCCCTACATATTGTAATCCTTAGAAAATAATAACCCTATCTATGATTACTCTTTTTAATCAGAGTTCTGGTGATGGCAGTGAATCTAAGGTAGAGTAGGTAATGGTAAATTAGGATTGGAGTCAGGGGGAATGCAAGATTGCATGATTAGCTTGAAAACTTTGACAGGTAATTCTAATGAGCTCTCTAGAACACAATACTCAAGTGTTCAATAATGGGAGTCACAGGGTGGCCTATCTGTATGCAGCCTCTCTGCTGCCAGATTAACTTTTCTAAAATGCCATTTACATCATGTTATGGAGATGTAACAATATTCACCTGATGTTTGATGTGGAATTAAGCCTTCGTGAAGTATAATGAACACAAGAATGTTGGGAATTTGATAGTTTGCCTGTAAATGATTCATCTAGGTGACATCAGTATTATTTCATACATTCTGGAATTTTTATTGATTTGAGCTAAAAGCAAAGCATGTAGATTTTAGATTAGATGGAGAAGCACTCTGATTTTTCTCTTACTTGCAGAAAATAATTAGCCTTTCATTATAGACATTTATTCATGAATAATCCAGGATTTATTTCCATCCCATAAAGTCACTATTCCAGTCAATAGATTGTTTTAATTTGAATGCCACAGCTTTCTAGAAGGGTGGCAGAGAGACAAATTATGACATGGTCATTAATGTAATAGCTCTTTTATATTGTATAGCAATCATTGTCAACACTTGAAAAAGGGGAATTATTTATTCTTTTCCTTGAGGGACCTAAGGGATGATTTTCATGAAATAGTTAATATTACTAAATATATTGAATAAGAAAAAAAACCTCTGTATTTTAAACACGTCTGTGTTACAAATCTAAGCAGAAAAGTGCCATCAGAGATTAAGGATTCATCCATTAAAAAGTAAAGGGCAAATGAGTTACACCCAGTTGCCACAATTTACTATAAAGGGTTCATAAATTGCTGTTTGTGTATGTTAGTCGCTCAGTTATGTCCAACTCTTTGCGATCCCACTGTAGCCCGCCAGGCTTCTCTGTCCATGGACTTCTCCAGGCAAGAGTACTGTACTGGATTGCCATTCCTTTCTTGAGAGGATCTTCCTGACCCAGGGATCGAACCTCAGTCTCCTGTATCGCAGGCATATTCGTTACCATTTGAGCTACAGGGAAGTCCTAAGTTCATATAATTATTTTATGTTCAGTTCTATCTATAAGTGTCACAAATTGCAAAATGCAAGCTTAAGTAGAAACCATTAAAGTAACCCTAGAAAAAAGTAGGTAACTGTTCATTTCCCATTAAAAGCTAAATTTTCAGAAGCTTTTTGAAAATAATTCCTTAAAAGTTAAATTCTAACAAATTCACTTAAGGAAATATTTCATGGAAATTTAATACAAAGATGGACAACTTAATCACACATGTACCAATAAAGAGCCTCTTGCGAATTCACTACATAAATAGAATATCACATTTAATCAAAGCTATTTGACTGCTTGCTATAGATTATAGAATTAAGTTATAAATGTTTTAGACTGTAAACTTTGTAACTGTGAACTGAGAAAAAAATTCCTCAATATTCTTTTGAACTTCAGACTATTTTTAAAATAATATGGTACCATTAATGACCGAACAACATACCTTGGTCTCCACTTGAGGCATTCCAATACTTGTTAAAATTAATATAGACGAGGGAGTTTATTTACATGATTATTTGAAATCTAAAAGGTATATATGTAATAATGTCACATATAAAAACTGCATTTCAGGATGCTACTGTTTGGATTTTATGAGCATTCAAAAAGGGACAAAAAACAGTTGCATTCACTAAAGGGAGTCTGTACCAACCTATTTAGTCCCCCGATTTTACCATTCCAGTCCTCAGATGCTCAGCTGTGTCTGACTCATTGCTATCCCCATAGACTGTAGCCTTAGAGGGATTCAATTTATGAGCATCAAGAGCATTAGAGATCAGTATGTGACACGTGTAATTGCAGATTCACTCTAGAACATTCATTTGTGAGGGATTTTAGTTAAGTTACTAGTTACAGGTATCATAGGATGAGATATCTTTTTGACTTAAATTCTCTTTTTTTTCTGTGTAGTTAAGCAAGAGAAAACAAATTTATATTTCTCTTACATCAGGAAGTAATATATAGCCTCTATTTTTATCATTTGATAGAAATTTACCTTCTATTCACTGACAATTATTGACTAAAAGATGACGCATAATCTGAGAACTGCGAGTTAAGTTTTATTTAGGTCAAATGAGTACTGAAGCCCAGGAGACAACACCTCATAGCTCTGAGAGACTGCTCCAAAGAAGTAGTGGGTGAAGGTCAATATATAATATTTTTGTGAAGGGGAAGTTCAAGGAAATCAAGCACTTTACAGAAGCTTTTCTGCAGTCGCCAGGAGCTGATGTCATCATGAAGGTATTTACTGATTTTTTAAGATCTGAAGAGATGCAAGGATTGGGAAAAAAAACATCTACTTCTGCTTCATTGACTACACTAAAGGCTTTGACCATGTTGGAGTTGGAGTTGTCGGTCAGTCGTGTCTGACTCTTTGAGACGCCATGGACTGCAGCACCCCAGGCTTCTCTGTCCATCATCAACTCCCAGACCATACTCAAACTCATGTCCATTGAGTCAGTGATGCCATCCAACAATCTGATCCTCTGTCGTCCCCTTCTCCTCCCTCCTTCAAACTTTCCCAGCATCAGGGTCTTTTCTAGTGAGTCAGTTATTCACATCAGGTGGCCAAAATGTTGGAGTTTCAGCTTCAACATTAGTCCTTCCAATGAACACCAGGACTGATTTCTTTTAGGATTGACTAATTGCATCTTCTTGCAGGTCAAGGGACTGTCAAGAGTCTCTTCCAACACCACAGTTCAAAAGCATCAATTCTTCAGTGCTCAGCTTTCTTTATAGTCCAACTCTTACATCCATACATGACTACTGGAAAAACCATAGCTTTGACTAGCCAGACCTCTGTTGGCATAGTAATGTCTTTGCTTTTTAATATGCTGTCTAGGTTTGTCATAGCTTTTCTTCCAGGGAGCAAGCATCTTTTAATTTCATGGCTGCAGTCACCATCTGCAGTGATTTTGGAGCCCCCCAAA
>CM035303.1:57973687-58050490 GCA_020226075.1 Hydropotes inermis | reverse complement strand
AAAGCATCAATTCTTCAGTGCTCAGCTTTCTTTATAGTCCAACTCTTACATCCATACATGACTACTGGAAAAACCATAGCTTTGACTAGCCAGACCTCTGTTGGCATAGTAATGTCTTTGCTTTTTAATATGCTGTCTAGGTTTGTCATAGCTTTTCTTCCAGGGAGCAAGCATCTTTTAATTTCATGGCTGCAGTCACCATCTGCAGTGATTTTGGAGCCCCCAAAATAGTCTGTCACTGTTTCCATTGTTTCCCCATCTATTTGCCATGAAGTGATGGGACTACCTGCCATGAACTTCATTTGTTGAATATTGAGATTTAAGCCAGCTTTTTCATTCTCCTCTTTCACCTTCATCAAGAGGCTTTTTATTTCCTCTTCACTTTCTGCCATAAGGGTGGTGTCATCTGCATATCCAAGGTTATTGATATTTCTCCCAGCAATCTTGATTCCAGCTAGTGCTTCATCCAGCCTAGCATTTCACATGATGTACTCTGCATATAAGTTAAATAAGTAGGGTGACAATATGCAGACTTGATGTACTCCTTTCCCAATTTGGAACCAGTCTGTTATTCCATGTCCGGTTCTAACTGTTGCTTCTTGACCTCGCTATTTGGATCACAACAAACTGTGGAAAATTCTTACAGTAATGGAAAAACCAGACCACCTTACCTGCCTACTGTGAAACCTATTTGCAGGTCAAGAAGCAACACTTAGAATCGGACGTGGAACAACCTACTAGTTCAAAATTGGGAAAGGAGTACGTCAAGGCTGTATATTATGACTCTGCTTATTTAACTTTTATGCAGGGTACATCATGAGAACTGGTGGGCTGGATGAAGCACAAGCTGGAAGCAAGATTGCTGGGATAAATATCAATAACCTCAGATATGCAGATGACACCATCCTTATGGCAGAAAGTGAAGAGGAACTAAAGATCCTCTTGATGAAGGTGAAAGAGGAGAATGAAAAAGTTGGCTTAAATCTCAATATTCAACAAATGAATATCGTGGCATCTGGTCCCATTACTTCATGGCAAATAGATGGAGAAACAATGGAAACAGTGACAGGCTTCCTTTTCTTGGGCTCCAAAATCACTGCAGATGGTGATGGCAGCCATGAAATTAGAAGACACTTCCTCCTTGAAAGGAAAGCTATGACAAACTTAGACAGCATATTAAAAAAAGCAGACACATTACTTTATCAACAAATGTCCATTTAGTCAAACCTATGTTTTTTCCAGGAGTCATGTATGGATTTGAGAGTTGGACCATAAAGAAGGCTGAGCAGTGAAGAATTGATGCTTTTTCATTGTGGTGTTGGAGAAGCCTCATGAGAGTCCCTTGGACTGCAGAGATCAAATCAGTCAATTCTAAAGGAAATCAGTCCTGAATATTCATTGGAAGGACTGATGCTGAGATGAAGCTCCAATACTTTGGCCATCTGATGCAAAGAGCCAGTTCACTAGAAAAGACCCTGATGCTGGGAAAGATTGAAGGCAGAGGAGACAGTGATGACAGAGGATGAGATGGTTGGATGCCATCACCAACTCAAAGGACATGAGTTTGATCAAGCTTCAGGACATGTTGAAGGACAGGGAAGCCTGGCGTGCTGCAGTCCATGGGGTTGTAAAGAGTCAGCCATGACTGAACGACTCAACAGGAACAACAACAACAACACGGATTGGGATCATAAAATCAATTCCTGAAAATATGTAATTACCTAAAGACCTGTTCCACCAGATTCCTTGGAGCACAAAGTGCCTCACTCTACACCCAAAATTCCCCCAGGGGGTGTTGAAGGTCAATAGCTGAAGCAGCACAGGTTCAATCTCCGTTTAGGCAGATGGCAAATGCTCTTCTGGTGGTTGTTCATTTTCTGACACATGCTCTTGTAGTTGATAGGGAAGTGCCAATTTGTAGCTGACACATTTTTAATTCTGTTAGGGTATATGACTCCATGGGCTTCCCTGGTGGCTCAGTGGTAAATAATCCAACTACAAATGCAGGAGAATTGAGTTCATTCCATGGGTCAGGAAGATCTCCTGGAGAAAGAAATGGCAACCCACTCTGTATTCTTGCCTTGTAAATTCCATGGATAGAGAAACCTGGTGGGCTACAGTACTGGTTTTACAAGAGTTGGACACAGATTAATGACTAAACAATCTGTCTCCATGCTTAACTAACACATGTTAAAAACTCTAGATTCATTAATTTTTTTTTCAGCAGTAATTATTTTCCTTTATAGATTATATTTTCTAGGTCTAATGCTTTTAAAAAGTTAAATGATAAACTTGAAATATAAGACATACTTGAAATATATGGCTTGGTCTTAATAGAAAATTGAAATATTTCTTTTAACAGTTATGAATTATGGTGATGCATGTGTATTAAGTGATTCAGTTGTGTCCGACTCTTTGAGACCCTATAGACTGTAATCACCACCAAGCTCCTCAGTCCATTGGATTCTCCAGGCAAGAACACTGAAGTGGGTTGCCATGCCTTCTTCCAGGGAATCTTCCTTACCCAGGAATCAAACCCATGTTTCTTTCATATCCTGCATTGGGAGGTGGGTTCTTTACCACTAGCACCACCAACTGTGAATTAGTCTCATGCTAAACTGGCTTATTTTATACACAGTGACTTTTTAATTTATGTCTTAAGTATTATTTTGACATTCAATTATATACAATAACTATTTGTAGATAAATGTCTACAGTATAAAGTTGCAAGCTTTTTAAAATCCTGTTTTTCCAGGTCTTGCCTTTTTAAAAAGGTTTATAAGCATAAATTGTAATATTTTACTTGAAGTAACTGAAAATGTTAACAACTATAAATAATTTTTAGAATTAAATGAAGTTTATAACTAAATGAGCTTATGGCTTCTTAGGGAATAGTCAAATGCAGCTTTGCTAGACTGACAAAATTAGCTCACTGTGTCCTCATATGGAAGAAGGGGAGAGGGAGTTATCTAGGGCTGGTTTTATAAGGACACTAATCCCATTAATGAGGGCTTCACCCTCGTAACCTAATCACTTTGTAAAGATCCCACCTCCAAGTGTCATTATGGTGGGGATTTGTTTTTAACATATGAATTTTGAGAGGACACAAGTGTACAGTCTATAGCAATATCAGCCTCTGAAGAAATGGCTGACTATCAAGCCTGAACTTGTGACAGTATATGCATTCTTTCATGTATATTCCTAGTACCTGATTACATGTACCCTTTGAGATGCATAAATTTCTTAAATAATTATCTCTAAATTGCATCTTTCATGCTACTATTAATTAAATCTTTTAGTTAATCTATTGTTTCATAACAAACTGTCGCTGATTGTTGGAGCATAAAACAAGAACCAGTTGTACTTGACATTTTTAGGTCAGGAATTTAGGCGGTACACAACAGAGATTGCTATCTCTGCTTCACAATGAATGATATCTCAAACATGTGGCCCAAATATCTGCAGATGGCTGGGATGGATGGTTCAAATGAGGCCATAAACTAAATGCCCAGAATGGATTCTTCACATATGTATTTGGCACCTGAACTTGAGTGGCTGGAGCAGCTTTGTCTTTCTGGGTATTGTATTTGTCACCTTTCTTTTCACATGGGCAGCTTGAACTTCCTCATGGTATGGCAGTCTCCCATTAGTCATACTTCTTTCAATTCAGCTGATTTTCTTGAATGAGTATTCTGAGGGAGCAAGGCACAAGCTACAAGGTTTGGTTACACAGGATTTATCCATATTCATTGTGGTAGAGGACTCCATAAGGATTTGAATTCCAAGAGGTGAGGTTTATTGTCAGGGCTATTTTGGAGAGTAACTACTACATATAGCAATGCTGCAAACAAAATCACTGCTACATCTGGTGAAGTTATCACACTACTGGATATCATGAACCAAATGCTTCAAATGCTTCACCTTTATACATTGGCATGTGTATGTTTTTAATGTTCTGCTATATTTACCATCAGAGATGGCACCTATTGTTTGCTTCTATAATTACCACCTGTTATCCATACCACCTAATTATTTTTATTTTTAGAGTATAGAATCAATTTAAATAAATTCCAAATCAAAATATTTCCCCTAAGACTCTTTGAAAAGATGGCTTTTAATTTCAATTTGTAAGTCTACATGATTAAATACATTTGTATTATTATTTACTGTTTCAGCCAGATAGAATCTTATAGATATAGCAATAACATTTTGTTATATTTATTCAGGCTTATTGTTCAAAAAATGAAATCTTGTCAAATTATAGTTAAATAAATCCATGTTCAAGTGATTATCAGAATTTCCAATGTGCTTGAATGTCTACATGGGTGACAGCTTCTAACTTTAGAACAAGTTGGCTTTTATCCTCTAACTGGATGTGCCCTGCTTAAAAATATAATAAAAGCAACTCTGCTGCCAGGTGAAGCAAGTTTAAACACAGAATGAACCATTTACAAAAGCCTGAAATTGTTCACGACTCAAGATAATGTGACTTCACTAGACAGCTGAAATAATACATGTTCTAAATTGGATGCATTAAGCAATTAATCAGATCATAGCTGAAACCCTATAATTTTATGTCTTCCTTTCAGTCCCAGCGGCGTGTAACATTTCACTTACCAGAAGGCTCTCAAGAAAGCAACAGTGATGTTGGACTGGGAGACCATGATGCAGGCAGCCTTCCCAGCACATCCCATGCCCTGCCCCTTGGCTATCCTCAGGAGGAGTACTTTGATCATGCTGTAAACAACAACCGCACTGAAGGGGATGGCAACTCAGATCCTGAATCCAGTAAGTTGATAGCTCCTGAAGTCCTGAAGTTAAAGGGCTTATTGTGTTTGCAAGTAAAACAACTGCAACCATAATAACACTGGCCAATTTAAATGTGTTAGTAACACATTTTTAAAAGGTAGCAATACAAAATTAAGGGGAAGGCATATATGCAGCAGTTTATAATTTTTGAAATTTGTGATCATATCTACTTTGAAATTTGCTATGAAATCAAATAGTCATATTGTCTAGGCATAGATAGAATTTTTTATTTACCTATGCATATATATATATATATATATATATACACACACACACACAAAACTAGACAGTTTATTTTATTTATTTATTTGTGTACAGAAATAATTTTATAATTAATATAAAGTATTTTCTAGATTTAATTTTTAATTTTTAATAATGAAAAGAACCATAGACAATTGATTCTTTTGAGGAAATGAGTGATCCTGACTCCAAGGTAGAAAAACTGGTGTGAGGTTTTCAATTATGTATTGAAACCACATACCTTACACCATGTTGCTGTTTAGAAAGATGTTCAGATTTAATCTTCAGATTGAAGGCATTAAAGGCTATATTTTGCACAGTTCAGAAATGTTGAACTCTTAAAAAGGATCATTAAGTTCATTAAATTATCTTGAACATGTATCTTGAAAATCCCTATATTTTCATAATTTTGGGAAATACAAAATATTATAAGATTATACATATCTCAGAAGATTCTTGTATTTGAAGAATTATGCTTTGCCTCAGATATGTTTTATATACATAAAGTTGTATAGGTCCAAAAAAGTTTACCATATATGTGATGCAGAAAGAAGAAAAAAGAGACCAAGTAACATATAAGATAAATTAACATTAAACATAAATTTTGAAAGGCATGCTTTTTGAGACCAGCTCAGCAAGCATGGTTTCTGAAAGCACAATACAGCGAGAGAATGAGAAACAAGACACAAGAATTCAGTGATAAGACAGGATCAGGGGACCAAGACCACTCCAATGTGAAGGTGCCGAAACTGAATCCAAGCCAGCTTTATTATACTTTCAGCCATGAAGGAAAGAATATGAGGGGAGTTAAGCTATAACTCATGTGGCCTTCAGGGCCAAAAAACAAAGTGATCATTAACCACTGAGCAACTAAGAAACAGTAATCAATAACAAATCAACAACTCAGATTAATATTCTTATCTATAGATTTTCCACCAGATATGTAAAACATGTGACTCTGAGACGCCAGTTGAGAAACAGTCTGGTGTTGGTTTTCTGACCCCAGGATCATATTTTGTTTTCAAGACTATGAACTGTTCCCTCTGGACTTGTCCCAAGAATCTCATGCCTTATAGCATCCTGTTTATCAATAATTATAAATCTCTTTTGTGGCCCTTGCTGGGGTCTGTTTTTTTCTTTTATTCTTCCTGTTTCCTAAAATTTTGAGCAGTATGGATTGTATGGATATATAATTTAAGTAAATGTCTAGTTTTGAGAACAAAATGGTCTCCCCATCATTGTGTTTTAATCCATATTTTCTAAACTAAAAAAAATGATAATAATAAAGGAAATTATTGGTTAAACATCAGGATATAATATAAGACTAAATATACATACTAAGAACCAGTGACAGTATAACAAAATTTTTGCAGTACAAAAGTAGACTGTAGCCCACCAGGCTCCTCTGTCCATAGAATTTTCCAGGAAAGAATACTTGAGTGGATTGCCATTTCCTTCTCAAGGGGATCTTCCAGACCCAGGGATTAAACCCGGGTCTCCTGCATTGCAGGAAGACTCTTTACTGTATGGGCCACCAGGGGAGCCCCAACAAAAGTATACACTGGCTATTAAAGATGTTTTCAATATGAACATTTTAGAGACATTTTAGACACAAAATTCAGAAAGTACTAAACATCTATCTCTATATTCAATTTTATGCTTAAAACAATTTATCAACATTCATTCTAAGTATGAAAAATTATTCTGCAATATACAATGCTGATCTACCTTTCATTTACTTGTGTGAAACATAACATAATGACTTCTGGAGGAAATCCATGGCTGTGACTGTATCTTCTGCTATAATGTCAATTATAATAAGTCAATTTCTAATAAGAATATAGTAATAAGTAACAAATATGCATTAAGCAAAGGCTGTTCTTTATTACTTCATAGATTATTGTTTTAATTGTAGACCTACCACTACCTTGTAACAGAAGTATATAGATAGAATAAGCATCATTTTTATAAAATAGAACTGATTCTTTTGCATATTACATGCATTACTAAACACTTTTCTTAGAAGACTATATAGCAATCATTAAAGAGAAGCATCCACAGTATGGACATAACCCTGAAAAATATTTTCAAGCTGAATAAGACTAAGATGTTATATTATTGATAGTTAAAGGAGCATACCACATTGGTATGGGTTAGAATTTATTATAAGACATTTAAAGTTAAGCACAGCTTAATTTATCTAAATTATACATATTAATAGGCAGTTGTCTAAAAACATTTCAATGAAGAGTTCTTTGCAGGAATTGATTTTATTAGTAGAGTGCAAGTATATACCTGAAACTGATATGGTACTCTAAATCAACCATACTTAAAAGAAAAAGTGTGTTAGTAAAAATCTATGAACTGACATATTTGAGAGCTTTATTTTTAAAGCTTTTTTCTACCAGGGACTAAACATTTCTCTTCTTTCATCACATTGAGACTATAATAATTTTGACTACTAAATATTTTGTTCATAATTACTCTACAGGATGAAGCAATGGAAAATTTCAAGTCAGTGAAGTACTTTATTATGCTTTATTTTAAAATTGCGATGGCTGTAGGCAATAATAATGATACTACAAATGATATATTTTTGCTACTTATTATTTTAATAAACTATTTAATGGGTATAGATAATTAAAAATGAATATTCATTTCTGTATAATTGTGACAACATTTATGTCTTAATGTTTAAAATTCATTTTTGCTATGAGTCACATTAGCTACCTAGTCTACCGATGAAACAGAAATTTCCCTCTAAATCATGTTCTAAGAGAATGTTGTTCATTTTGGACAATAAAGGACCATAATATAAGTGCAGAAGCATATTTCACTTTAAATTAAGTCTATTACCTTAATATGGCATATTAGTGAGATTTTTAGCATATACTTGTATGTTTTGCTTTGATTTAAGGAAAAAAAAAAACCTGATGACAAAATTTGCCATAGCAAAATCATCTCTTTAGGCCAATATAGATGATAAGGTACTTTAATTCTTCAAAAAGAAGCTCTATGGCTCTGTAATAGTGCATAATAATGGGTTTTGTGATATGCAGCAGATGCCAATAAAGTGTGCAGTGTTAGTCAATAGCACTACAAATAAGAATGTAAACTGTTAGAGGAAATAAATGCTGTCCTTAAGCAATATAATTAATTTATGCAGTTCTCATTTCATGTTTTGAAATGCATCACATCCTCAATCTGCTTTCTTTTCTACTAATGAATTGCCCAAAATAGTAAATAGATCTGAAAATTCTCTGTAAGTTCACAAAAACAAATAGAATTATAACTTTTATGAATAAGATTTTCTCCAAAATTTGCAAGAGGGATTTATTAATACCATTTTAAATTTACTTTTGAGGTTGATAAAAAATCTGCTAATTAGATGAAGAAATTATGTGATCTATTCTCTTGAGTCTTTTGCCAAAAATACTAACTTATCTTTTTTAAAAGTAAATTTCTTTTTTAAATTAAAAAATATAAAAGATTTGACTTCATTTCAAATTCTCCCTTTAAGATATGCTTAATTTCACATAATTTCCATAATGTTATATTTCAATATGATTTCCAACAGCTAAAAGTGCACACATAGAACACTATCTAGGCAAATTAACTTTTGAACATTTTCTCTAACCAAAAGATATCATACAATCATTAATAAACTAAAATCAGATTATCTTTTTTTCATCTTAAAGAATTAACAAGTATGATGAAGTCTCGGGTTACTATCTTAATATTTCAGTTTTCCTTTCAGTGTATCAACTCTTATTTTCCTTTTTAGTAGAAAGGCAGATTGAGGGAAGAGGTAGAAATGTGAGCCGAAATGTAAAGAGAGTATGCTTATCCATACTACTCAGAATCTGTAGATAGGGGCAGAACATGATGAGGTGAACAAGCAGGGGACTCTGGTCTTCCCTCCTCACACTGGCGTGAGGGGTAGATTTTAATGTTTGTTTTAGTTATTATTTTTTTTATTGTAGTGGATTTTGTCATACATTGAAATGAAACAGCCATAGGTTTACATGTGTTCCCCATCCCGATCCCCCCTCCCACCTCCCTCTCCACCCAATCCCTCTAGGTCTTCCCAGTGCACCAGGTCTGAGCGCTTGTCTCATGCATCCAACCTGGGCTGGTGATCTGTTTCACCCTAGATAATATACATGTTTCAATGCTGTTCTCTTGAAACATCCCACCCTCGCCTTCTCCCGCAGAGTCTAAAAGACTGTTCTATACATCTGTGTCTCTTTTTCTGTTCTACATATAGGGTTATCAGTAACATCTTTCTAAATTCCATATATATGTGTTAGTATATTGTAATGGTCTTTATCTTTCTGGCTTACTTCACTCTGTATAATGAGCTCCAGTTTCATCCATCTCATTAGAACTGATTCAAATGAATTCTTTGTAATAGCTGAGTAATATTCCATGGTGTATATGTACCACAGATTCCTATCCATTCGTCTGCTGATGGGCATCTAGGTTGCTTCCATGTCCTGGCTATGATTAACAGTGCTGCGATGAACATTGGGGTGCACGTGTCTCTTTCAGATCTGGTTTCCTTGGTGTGTATGCCCAGAAGTGGGATTGCTGGGTCATATGGCAGTTCTATTTCCAGTTTTTTAAGGAATTTCCACACTGTTTTCCATAGTGGCTGTACTAGTTTACATTCCCACCAACAGTGTAAGAGGGTTCCCTTTTCTCCACACCCTCTCCAGCATTTATTGCTTGTAGACTTTTGGATAGCAGCCATCCTGACTGGCGTGTAATGGTACCTCATTGTGGTTTTGATTTGCGTTTCTCTGATAATGAGTGATGTTGAGCATCTTTTCATGTGTTTTTTAGCCATCTGTATGTCTTCCTTGGAGAAGTGTCTGTTTAGTTCTTTGGCCCGTTTTTGATTGGGTCATTTATTTTTCTGGAGTTGAGCTGGAGGAGTTGCTTGTATATTTTTGAGATTAATCCTTTGTCTGTTGCTTCATTTGCTATTATTTTCTTCCAATCTGAGGGCTGTCTTTTGACCTTGCTTGTAGTTTCCTTTGCTGTGCAAAAGCTTTTAAGTTTCATTAGTTCCCATTTGTTTATTTTTGCTTTTGTTTCTAATATTCTGGGATGTGGGTCATAGAGGATCCTGCTGTGATTTATGTCAGAGAGTGTTTTGCCTATGTTCTCCTCTAGGAGTTTTATAGTTTCTGGTGTTACATTTAGATCTTTAATTCATTTTGAGTTTATTTTTGTGTATGGTGTTAGAAAGTGTTCTAGTTTCATTATTTTACAGGTGGTTGACCAGTTTTCCCAACACCACTTGTTAAAGAGGCTGTCTTTTTTTCCATTGTATATCCTTGCCTCCTTTGTCGAAGATAAGGTGACTATAGGTTCATGGATTTATCTCTGGGCTTTCTATTCTGTTCCATTGATCTGTGTATCTGTCTTTGTGCCAGTACCATACTGTCTTGATGACTGTGGCTTTCTAGTATAGTCTGAAGTCAGGCAGGTTGATCCCTCCAGTTCCATTCTTCTTTCACAAGATTACTTTGTCTATTCGAGGTTTTTTGTATTTCCATACAAATTGTAAAATTACTTTTTCTAGTTCTGTGAAAAATACCATTGGTAGCTTGATAGGGATTGCATTGAATCTGTAGATTGCTTTGGGTAGTATGGCCATTTTGACAATACTGATTCTTCCAATCCTTGAACACGGTATACTTCTCCATCTGTTTGTGTCCTCTTTGATTTCTTTCATCAGTGATTTATAGTTTTCTATGTATAAGTCTTTTGTTTCTTTAGGTAGATATACTCCTAAGTATTTTAATCTTTTTGTTGCAATGGTGAATGGTATTGTTTCCTTAATTTCTCTTTCTGTTTTCTCATTGTTAGTGTATAGGAATGCAAGAGATTTCTGTGTGTTAATTTTATATCCTGCAACTTTACTATATTTGTTCATTAGCTCTAGTAATTTTCTGGTAGAGTCTTTAGGGTTTTCTATGTAGAGGATCATGTCATCTGCAAACAGCGAGAGTTTCACTTCTTCTTTTCCTATCTGGATTCCTTTTACTTCTTTTTCTGCCCTGATTGCTGTGGCCAACACTTCCAAAACTATGTTGAATAGAAGTCATGAGAGTGGGCACCCTTGTCTAGTTCCTGATTTTAGGGGAAATGCTTTCATTTTTTCGCCATTGAGGATAATGCTTGCTGTGGGTTTGTCATATATAGCATTTATTATGTTGAGGTACGTTCCTTCTATTTCTGCTTTCAGGAGAGTTTTAATCATAAATGGATGTTGAATTTTGTCAAAGGCTTTTTCTGCATCTACTGAGATAATCATATGGTTTTTATCTTTCAATTTGTTAATGTGGTGTATCACATTGATTGATTTGCAGATATTAAAGAATCCTTGCATTCCTGGGATAAAGCCCACTTGGTCACGGTGTATGATTTTTTTAATATGTTGTTGGATTCTGTTTGCTAGAATTTTGTTAAGGATTTTTGCATCTATGTTCATCAGTGATATTGGCCTGTAGTTTTCTTTTTTTGTGGCATCTTTGTCTGGAATTAGGGTGATGGTGGGGCCTCATAGAATGAGTTTAGAAGTTTACCTTCTTCCTCAATTTTCTGGAAGAGTTTGAGTAAGATAGGTGTTAGCTCTTCTCTAAATTTTTGGTAGAGTTCCGCTGTGAAGCCATCTGGTCCTTGGCTTTTGTTTGCTGGAAGATTTCTGATTACAGTTTCGACTTCCTTGCTTGTGATGGTTTTATTAAAATCTTCTATTTCTTCCTGGTTCAGTTATGGAAAGTTATATTTCTCTAAGAACTTGTCCATTTCTTCCAAGTTGTCCATTTTATTGGCATAGAGCTGCTGGTAGTAGTCTCTTATGATCTTTTGTATTTCAGTGTTGTCTGTTGTGATCTCTCCATTTTCGTTTCTAAATTTGTTAATTTGGTTCTTCTCCCTTTGTTTCTTAATGAGTCTTGGTAATGGTTTGTCAATTTTGTTTATTTTTTTTTTTTAAAAACAGCTTTTAGCTTTGTTGATTTTTGCTATGGTCTCTTTAGTTTCTTTTGCATTTATTTCTGCCCAAATTTTTAAGATTTTTTTCCTTCTACTAACCCTGGGGTTGTTCATTTCTTCCTTCTCTAGTTGCTTTAGGTGTAGGGTTAGGTTATTTATTTGACTTTTTTATTGTTTCTTGAGGTAGGCCTGTAATGCTATGAATCTTCCCCTTAGCACTGCTTTTACAGTGTCTCATAGGATTTGGGTTGTTGTGTTTTCATTTTCATTCATTTCTATGCATATTTTGATTTCTTTTTTGATTTCTTCTATGATTTGTTGCTTATTCAGAAGTGTGTTGTTTAGCCTCCATATGTTTGAATTTTTAATAATTTTTTTCCTGTAATTGAGATCTAATCTTACTGCACTGTGGTCAGAAAAGATGACTGGAATGATTTCAGTTTTTTTGTATTTACAAAGACTACATTTATGGCCCAGGATGTGATCTATTCTGGAGAAGGTTCCATGTGTACTTGAGAAAAAGGTGAAGTTGATTGTTTCGGGGTGAAACTTCCTATAGATGTCAATACGGTCTAGCTGGCCCATTGTATCCTTTAAAGTTTATGTTTCCTTGTTAATTTTCTGTTTAGTTGATCTATCCATAGTTGTGAGTGGGGTATTAAAGTCTCCCAGTATTATTGTGTTACTATTAGTTTCCTCTTTCTTACTCGTTAGTATTTGCCTTACATATTGCAGTGCTCCTATGTTGGGTGCATATATAATTATAATTGTTATATCTTCTTTTTTGATTGATCCTTTGATCATTATGTAGTGTCCTTCTTTGTCTCTTTTCACAGCCTTTATTTGAAAGTCTATTTTATCTGATATGAGTATTGCAACTCCTGCTTTCTTTTGGTCTCCGTTTGCATGAAATATGTTTTTCTAGCCCTTCAACTTTAGTCTGTGGATATCACTTATTTTGACGTGGGTCTCCTGTAGACAGCATATATAGGAGTCTTTTTTTTTTGTATCCATTCAGCCAGTATTTGGCTTTTGCTTGGGGCATTCAACCCATTTACATTTAGGGTAATTATTGATAGGTATGGTCCCGTTGCCATTTAGTTTGCTGTTATGGGGTTCATGTTTATATAACCCTTCTGTGTTTCCTGTCTAGAGAAGATCCTTTAGCATTTGTTGAAAAGCTGGTTTGGTGGTGCTGGATTCTCTCAGCTTTTGCTTGTCTGTAAAGCTTCTGAGTTCTCCTTCATATCTGAATGAAATCCTTGCTGGGTACAGTTATCTAGGTTGAAGGTTATTCTCTTTCATTACTCTAAGTATGTCCTGCCATTCCCTTCTGGCCTGAAGGATTTCTATTGATAGATCAGCTGTTATCCTTATGGGAATCCCTTTGTGTGTTATTTGTTGTTTCTCTCTTGCTGCTTTTAATATTTGTTCTTTGTGTTTGATCTTTGTTAATTTGATTAATATGTGTCTTGCGGTATTTCGCCTTGCATTTATCGTGTTTGGAACTCTCTAGGTTTCTTGGACTTGGGTGGCTATTTCCTTCCCCATTTTAGGGAAGTTTTCAGCTATTATCTCCTTGAGTAACTTCTCATGGCTTTTCTTTTTGTCTTCTTCTGGGACTCCTATGATTCGAATGTTGGGGCGTTTCACATTGTCCCAGAGGTCTCTGAGGTTGTCCTCATTTCTTTTGATTCTTTTTTCCTCTCTGCTTCATTTATTTCCACCATTTTATCTTCTACCTCACTTATCCTATCTTCTGTCTCTCTTATTCTACTCATGGTTCCCTACAGAGTGATTTTGATCTCGTTTATTGCATTATTCATTTTTAATTGACTCTTTTTTATTTCTTCTAGGTCCTTGTGAAACATTTCTTGCATCTTCTCAATCTTTGTCTCCAGGCTATTTATTTGTAACTCCATTTTGTTTTCAAGATTTTGGATCATTTTTATTATCATTATTCTAAATTCTTTTCAGATAGATTCCCTATCTCCTCTTCTTTTGTTTGATTTAAAATGGTGGGCATTTTTCATGTTCCTTTACTTGTTGGGTATTTCTCTGCCTTTTGTCTTGTTTAGACTGCTGTGTCTGGAGTGGGCTTTCTGTATTCTGCCGGCCTGTGATTCCTTTTTATTGTGAAGATTTTACCCAGTGGGTGGGGTTGGACGATTGGCTTGTCAAGGTTTCCTGGTTAGGGAAGCTTGTGTCAGTTTTCTCGTGCATATAAATGGATTTCTTCTCTCTGGAGTGCAATGGAGTGCCTAGTAATGAGTTTTATAATGGGTCTATGTGTTAGGTGTGACTTTGGGCAGCCTGTATGTTGACACTTAGGTCTATGTTCCTGCATTACTACAGAATTTATGTGGTATGGCTTGTTATGGAGATTCTTGGCTCTTGGGTGGTGGTTGGTTTTGGTGTAGGTATGGAGGCTTTTGGATGGAATCTTATTCCTTTATGTTCTGTGTATTCAGGAGTTTTCTGGTTTTCTAAGGTTTTGGGCTTAAGTCTCCTGCCTCTGGATTTCAGTTTTATTCTTTCAGTAGTCTCAAGACTTCTCCAACTATGCAGCACTGATAATAAACTTCTAGGTTAATGGTGAAAAGATTTTCCACTGTGAGGGACAACCAAAGAGGTTCACAGAATTACATGAAGAATAGGAGAGGAAGGAAGGAGATAGGGGTGAGCAGGAGGAGAGAAAGGGGGACTCAAGAGGAAAGAGACAGATCTATACAGTTATCTGTTCTCAAAGTGTTCTCCATAGGCCAGACACCCACAAAGTTTCACAGAATTGGATTGGGAAGAGAAGGGGAAAGGGGAAAATAAAGGTGTTCTGAGGTAGAAAACAGAGAGTCAAAAGTGGAAGAGAGTAATCAACACACTCCTGAATAGAAATGGGAATTGAATATTGGATTCTTTAATGTCCAAAATTTATATCACATACTGAAAAACAAAGATTAAAAAATTTAGCATAGAGGTTAGACTCTTTGAAATAAAATATTTAAAAACAAAAACCCAAAGTTTAGAAATATATATGAAGTTCAGTTTAAAAATAGGGCTTCTCTCTCTCTCTTTTTTTTTTTACAAGGTTATAGTGAGATGAAAATGAAAATTAAGGAATAATAGAGGAGTATTAGAGGACTTTAAAAGGAAATAGGAGAGAAAAACAAGAAAAGGAAAAGAAAAATAAGAAAGAAGAAAAAGAAAAAAAAGAAAAAACAACAATTTTTTTCCCTAATTGAAAAAAAATCATAAAAATATATGAAAATGAAAGTTGAGGAGTAATGGGGGATTAGTAGGGATGTTTAAAAGAAAATAAAAGAGAAAAAATTTTAAAAAAAGAAAGAAAAAAGAAAAATAAGAAAAGAAAAAAAATTTTAATTTAACAAAAAAAATATATACATATATATGTAGGAATTTCTCTGGAGCTGTTGCAGTCAGTGTAGGTTCAGTTCAATTTCAGATAGCTCCTTTTTCCAGCTTACACTTCTCGATATCTATAGGCCCCTTCCGGTGTAGTTGGTGTTACCTTCAGGGATTTTAATCTGTTGCACCAGTCCTTTCTGAAGCGATTCCCTTTGTTTATTTGGCTTCTGTTTGACGTCTCATTGGTGTCTAATTTCTGCCCTGACACAGACAGGCGGAGGTGATTTCTTATTTAGGTTCGCTAGTTCAGTTCAGTCCTGCTGCGGGGAGGGTGGGGCGCTGCAGGCAGATGTCTCTGTGTGTGGGGAGCACTCGCCGTGTTCTGGCCACACTGGGTTTGCCCTGTTCAGGGGTGTCTGTGCTTTCCCAACAGGGATGTCTGTGCTTTCCCCGTCTACACTGCTCAGGCTCCCGGCTGCTCTATACAGAGTGGGCCCTGTGCTGATTGCGGTTCCAGTTTTCGGGTCCTCCACAACAGCGCGGATTCGGTTGCACCTGCGTGTTGTGTCTTCCCCAGCCTCAGTGGTTCAGGCAGCCAAAGGCTTGCACACGATCTCCCAGGTGCGGAGCGCCTTTTCCCTCCGCAGCGAGCGGCTCAGGAAGCCAGAGGTTTGTGCGGCCTCTCCCCGGGCGCAGCGCACCTTTTCCCTCCGCAGCGAGTGGCTCAGGCAGCCAGAGGCTTGGCGCACTCTCCCCCGGTGTGGCGTGCCTTTTCCCTCCGCGGCCCCAGCGTGTGCTGCCGGTCGGGTCTCAGGAAGTCTTTAGATAGGACCCGGGGCCGGTTTGCAGTGTGGGAGGGGGTGGCTTCTCTGGGGCTGAGTTTGCCCCTTTCCCCTCCCCACCGCCTCCTACCTCCAGCAGGGATGTGCCGGCTCTTCTCTGCAGTTTCTCAGTCCCTTTGTTTTGTGAACTGCCGGCGGTGTGTTCCAGTCGAATTTTCTCCCTTGCTCTCCCACAGTTTAAAAAAGCTCTCTCCGACTGCTCTCAGGGCCTTCGGGCCGGTCCTTACCCTAAGCAATGCCGTCCGCTCCTCTCCGTTTCGCCCCCACTTGCTGGTGGCGGGTGCGGGCGTCTGGGGTACTTTTCTGCTGGGAGTTGCTTTTAGGCACGTAATCTGTGGGCCTTATTTAATTTTTCCTCCCAGTTAGGTTGCCCTCTGAGATTTGAAAACTTCCCCCAGACCTGCCAGCGCGAGGGTTTCCTGGTGATTGGAAACTTCCTCTATTAAGACTCCCTTCCTGGGACGGGGCTCCATCCCTAGTTCTTTTGTCTCCCCGTTTAATCTTTAATATTTTGTCCTACCTCCCTTCGAAGACAATGGGCTGCTTTTCTGGGCACCTGATGTCCGCTACTAGCGATCAGAAGTTGTTTTGTAAACTTTGTTCACCATTCAATTTTTCTTTCAATGAATTTGTAGGAGAGAAAGTGGTCTCCCCGTCCTATTCCTCTGCCATCTGGTCTCCTCTAGATTTCAATTTTTATATAGAAGAATTCTGCATAGCCTTTCACTTGAAAATAGTGTTCTGCCCCTATCCTTTCCTTCCATCCTGTGCATGTGTGCTGAGTTGATTCAGCCGTGTCTCACTCTTTGCGATGCTATGGACTGTAACCTGCCAGGCTCCTCTGTCCATGGGGATTCTCCAGGCAAGAATACTAGAGTATGTTGCCATGCCCTTCCCCAGGGAATCTTCCCAACCCTGGGAATGAACCTATGTCTCCTGTGGCTCTTATATTGTAGGTGGATTTTTTTATTTTTAATTAATTAATTTTAAAAATTAATCAATATAATTTAATTGGAGGCTAATTAACTTATAATATCTCAGTGACTTTTGCGATACACTGACATGAATCAGCCACTGGTACACATGTGTCCCCAGGCCCGACCTCCTCTCCCACCTCCCTCCCCACCCCCATCCCCCTAGCATGTCCCCGTGCACTGACTTTGAGTGCCCTGTTTCATGCATCGAACTTGGACTGATTGTCTATTTCACAAATGGTAAATATACATGTTTCAAAGCTATTCTATTAAACCATCCACCCTTGCCTTCCCCCACAGAGTCCAAAAGTCTGCTTTTTACATCTGTGCCTCTCTTGCTGTCTCACATAGGAGGTCATTGTTACCATCTTTCTAAATTCTATATATATGTGTTAACATACTGTATTGGTGTTTTTCTTTCTGACTTACTTCACTCTGTATTATAGGCTACAGGTTCATCCACCTCATTATAACTGATTCAAATGCATTATTTTTAATAGCTGAGTAATATTCCATGGTGTACATGTATTACACCTTTCCTATCCATTTGTCTGTCGATGGACATCTAGTTTGCCTCCATGTCCTAGCTATTGTACACAGTGCTGCGATGAATAGTCAGGTACACGTGTCTCTTTCTACTCTTGATTTCTCAATGTGTATGCACAGCAGTGGGATCTGGGTCATATGGCAGTGCTATTTCCATTTTTTAAGGAATCTCCACACTGTACTCCATAGTGGCTGTACTAGTTTACATTCCCACCAACACTGTAAGAGGGTTCCCTTTTCTCCACGCCCTCTTCAGCATTTATTGCTTATAGACTTTTGGATAGCAGCCATTCTGACTGGTGTGAAATGGTACCTCATGCTGGTTTGGATTTGCATTTCTCTGATAACGTGTGATGTTGAGCATCTTTATATGTATTTGTTAGCCGTCTGTATGTCTTCTTTGGAGAAATGTCTGTTTAGTTCTTTGGCCTATTTTGTGATTGGGTCATTTATTTTTTTGAAATTGAGCAGCATGAGCTACTTATATATTTTGGAGATTAATGCATTGTCACTTGCTTTGTTTGCTATTATTTTCTCCCAATCTGAAGGCTGTCTTTTTACCTTGCTGATAATTTCTTTCTTTGCTCAAAAACTTTTAAGTTTAATTAGGTCCCATTTGTTTATTTTTGCTTTTAACATCCATTAATCTGGGAGGTGGGTCATAGAGGACCATGCTGTGATTTATGTCAGAGCGTGTTTTGCCTATGTTTTCCTCTGGGAGTTTTCTTAGTTTCTGGTCTTACATTTAGATATTTAATTCATTTTGAGTTTATTTTTGTGTATGGTGTTAGAAAGTGTTCTAGTTTCATTCTTTTACAGGTGGTTGACCAGTTCCCAGCACCACTTGTTAAAGAGATTGTCTTTTCTCCATTGTATATTTTTGCCTTCTTTGTCAAAGATAAGGTGTTTATAGGTGCATGGATTTATCTCTGGATTTTCTATTTTGTTCCATTGATCTATATTTCTGTCTTTGTGCAAGAACCATACTGTCTTAATGACTATAGCTTTGTAATATGGTCTGAAGTCAGGCAGGTTGATTCTTCCCATTTCTTTCTTCTTTTTCAAGATTGCTTTGGCTATTCGAGGTTACTTGTATTTTTATACAAATTGTGAAATTGTTTGCTCTAGTTCTGTGAGAAGTACTGTTGGTAGCTAGATAGGGATTGCATTGAATCTATAGATTGCTTTGTTTAGTATACGGATTTTCACTATGTTGATTCTTTCAATCCATGAACATGGTATATTTTTTCATTTATTTTTGTCCTCTTTGATTTCTGTCATCAGTATGTTATAGTTTTCTATATATAGGTCTTTTGTTCCTTTAGATAGATTTATTCCTAAGTACTTTATTCTTTTCATTGCAATGGTGAATGCAATTGTTTCCTTAACTTCTCTTTCTGTGATCTCATTGTTAGTGTATAGGAATGCAAGGGATTTTTGTGTGTTAATTTTATATCCTGCAACTTTACTATATTCAATGATTAGCTCTAGTGATTTTCTATGGTGTCTTTAGGATTTTCCATGTAGAGGATTATGCCATCTCCAAACAGTGAGAGTTTTAATTCTCCTTTTCCAACCTGGATTACTCTTATTTCTTTTTCTTCTCTGATTGCTGTGGTTAATACTTCCAAAGCTGTGTTGAATAGTAGTGCTGAGAGTGGGCACTTTGTTTTGTTCTTGAATTTAGGGGAAATGCTTTCAGTCTTTCACCATTTAAGATAATGTTTGCTGTGGGTTTATTATATATGGCTTCTATTATGTTGAGTATGTTCTTTCTATTCCTGCTTTCTGGAGGGTTTTTATCATAAATGGATGTTGGATTTTGTTAAAGGCTTTCTCTGCATCTATTGAGATACTCATATGTTTTTTATCTTTCAATTTGTTAATATGCTGTATTGCATTGTTCAATTTGTGAATATTGAAGAATCTTTGCCTCCCTGAGATAAAGCCCACTTGGTCATGATGTATGATCTTTTAAAAATGTTGTTGGATACTGTTTGTTTGAATTTTGTTGAGGATTTTTGCATTTATGTTCATCAGTGATATTGGTCTGTATTTTCTTTTTTCGTGGTATCTTTGGTTTTCATATTAGGGTGATGGTGGTCTCATAGAATGAGTTTGGGATTTTACCTTCCTCTGCAACTTTTGTGAAGAGTTTGAGTAGGATAGGTGTTAGCTCTTCTTTAAACTTTTGGTAGAATTCAGCTGTGAAGTCTCCAAGTCCTGGGCATTTTTTTGTTAGACAATTTTTTTTTATTACAGTTTAAATGTCCATGCTTGTGATGGGTCTGTTAAGATTTTCTATTTCTTCCTGGTTCAGTTTTGGAAGGCTATATTTTCAAAGATTTCATCCATTTCTTCCAAGTTGTCCATTTTATTGTCATATAGTTGTTGATAGTATTCTCATGATTCTTTGTATTTCTATGTTGTCTGCTGTGATTTTTCCATTTTCATTTCTAGTTTTGTTGATTTGGTTCTCTCTCTTTTTTCTTGATGAGTCTGGCTAATGGTTTGTCAATTTTATTTATCTTCCCAAAGAACCAGTTTTTAGTTTTGTTGCTTTTTTCTATAATCTCCTTTGTTTCTTTTTCATTTATTTCTGCCCTAATTTTTATTATGTCTTTTCTTGCACAAACCCTGGGTTTCTTTATTTCTCCTTTTTCAAGTTTTCTAGGTGTTAGTTTATTATTGGATTTTTCTTTTCTTTCTTGAGGTAAGTTTCTATTGCTATGAACCTTCCCCTTAGCACTGCTTTTACTGAATCCCATAGGTTTTAGGTTGTCATGTTTTCATTTTCATTTGTTTCTAAGCATATTTCAATTTCTTCTATGATTTGTTGGTTATTCAGAAGTGTGTTGTTCTGCCTCCATATGTTTGTATTTTTATTAGCTTAGTCCTGTAGTTGACATCTAAGCTTACTGCATTGTGTTCAGAAAAGATGGTTGTAATGATTTCAGTTTTATTTATTTTAGTTTTTTTTATTTTACCAAGCTTAGATTTATGGCTCAGGATGTGATCTATCCTGGAGCATGTTCCATGTGCACTTGAGAAAAAGGTTAAATTCATTGTTTTGGGGTGAAAAGTCCTATAGATATCAATTAAGTCTAACTGGTCCATTGTATCATTTAAAGTTTGTGTTTCCTTGCTAACTTTCTCTTTAGTTGATCTATCCATAGGTGTGAGTGGGGTTATTAAAGTTCTCACTATTATTGTGTTATTGTTAATTTCTCCTTTCATACTTGTTAGCATTTGCCTTACATATTGTGGTGCTCCTATGTTGGGTGCATATCTATTTATAATTGTGATATTTTTTTTTTCCTGGATTGACCAATTGATCATTATGTAGTGTCCTTCTCTGTCTCTTTTCACAGCCTTTATTTCAAAGTCTATTTTATCTGATATTATTATTGCTGCTCCTGCTTTCTTTTGGTCTCCATTTGTGTGAAATATCTTTTCCCAGCCCTTCACTTCAGTTTGTATGCATCCCTTTTTTTGCGGTGGATCTCTTGTAGACAGCATATATAGGGGTCTTATTTTTGTATCCATTCAGCCAGTGTTTGTATTTTAGTTGGGGCATTCAACCCATTTACATTTAAGGTAATTGTTGATAATTATGATCCCGTTGCCATTTACTTTGTTGTTTTGGGTTCAAGTTTATACACCCTTTCTGTGTTTCCTGTCTAGAGAAGATCCGTTTGCATTTGTTGAAGAGCTGGTTTGGTGGTGCTGAATTCTCTCAACTTTTGCTTGTCTGTAAAGGTTTTGATTTCCCCTTCATATATGAATGAGATCCTTGCTGGGTACAGTAATCTGGGTTGTAGGTTTTTCTCTTTCATCACTTTAAGTAGTGCTGCTATTCCCTTCTGGCCTGAAGAATTTCTATTGAAAGATTAGCTGTTATCCTTATGTGAATCCCCTTGTGTGTTACTTGTTGCTTTTCCTTTGCTGCTTTTAATATTTGTTCTTTGTGTTTGATCTTCATTAATTTGATTCATATGTTTCTTGGGGTGTTTCTCCTTGGGTTTTTCCTGCTCTTGGGCTTAGGTGGCTATTTCCTTCCCCATTTTGGGGAAGTTTTCAACTATTATCTCCTCAAGTATTTTCTCATGGCTTTCTTTTTGTCTTCTTTTGGGACTTCTATGGTTTGAATGTTGGGATTTTTAACGTTGTCTCAGAGGTCTCTGAAGTTGCCCTCAATTCCTTTAATTTTTTTTTCCTCTCTGCTTCTTTTATTTCCACCATTCTATCTTACACCTCACTTATCCTATCTTCTGCCTCAGTTATTCTACTATTGATTCCCTCCAAAATGCTGTTGATCTCAGTTATTTCATTATTCATTATTGAATGCTTCTTTCTTATTTCCTCTGGGTCCTTGTTAAACATTTCTTACATCTTCTCAATCCTTGTCTCTAGTCTATTTATCTGTAACTCTGTTTTGTTTTCAAGAATTTGTAACATCTTTTCTATCATTATTCTGAATTACTGTTCAGGTAGACTCCCTTTCTCCTCCTCTTTTGTTTGGTTTGGTGGGCATTTATCATGTTCCTTTACCTGCTGAATATTCCTTTGCCTTTTAATTTTGTTTAGATTGCTCTGTTTGGGGTGGCCTCTCTGTGGGCTGGAAGTTTGTGGTTCCTCTTTATTGTGGAGGTTGTTCCCTGCTGGGGTGTGGGGGGTGGGTGGGTGCAGTTTGGACTATTGACTTGTCAAGCTTTCCTGGTTAGGAAAGTTTGAGTCTGTGTTCTGGTAGGCGGAGCTGGATCTCTTCTCTCTGGAGTAAAATGAAGTGTCCAGTAGTGAGTTTTTAGGTGCCTGTGGGTTTGGTGTGACTTTGGCCAGCCTGTATTTTAATGCTTAGGTCTATGTGCCTGCATTGTTGGAGAATTAGCCTGGTATGTCTTGCTCTGGAACTTATTGGCTCTTCGATGGAGCTTGGTTTCAGTGTAGGTATGGAGGCTTTTGGATGAGCTCTTATCAGTTAATGTTCCCTGGAGTCAGGTGTTTTCTGGTATTCTCAAGTTTTGGATTTAAGCCTCCTGCCTCTTGCTTTCAGTCTTGTTCTTACAGTAGCCTCAAGAGTTCTCCATCCATACAGCACATATGATAAAACATTTAGGTTAACTGTGAAAAGATTCTCCACAGTGAGGGACCCTCAGAGAGTATAACAGAATTATAAGGAGAAGGGAAGAGGGAGTGGGGAGTTATAGGTGACCATGAGAAGAGGGGTTATAAAAAGGGGAGTGAGCAATCTAGCCAGTAATCAATTCCCTATGTGCTCTCTACAGTCTGGAACACCCAGAGAGGTTCATGGAGTTACATAGAGGAGAGAAGAGGGAGGAGATACATGGAGGTGACCAGGAGGAGAAGGGGGTCAGTTAAAAGGGGAGAGACAAATCTAGCCAGTAATCAATTTCCTTAGCAATCTCAACAGCCCAGAACACACAGAGAGATTCACAGAATTAAGTAGAGAAGAGAAGGGTGAGGGTGGAGATAGAGGTGACCTAGGGAAGAAAATAGAGAGTCTAAAGGGGAGAGAGCAATCAAGCCAGAAATCACATCCCTAAGTAAAAATGGGTACTGAAGATTAGATTCTTAAAGGTACAAAATTGATAAGAAATATCCAAAAGCAAAGATTAAAAATCTAGTGTTTAAGACTCTCAGAAATACAATATTAAAAATACAAAACAGAATCGATCACAAAAATTATAAAAATTATATATATATATATATATATATATATATATATATATATGAAATTTGCTTTAAAAATAGGGTCTTTTTTGCAAGGTAATAAGTTATAAAAATGAAAATTAAAGGAGTAATGAGTAATAAATAACTTAAAAAGTTAAAAATTATAATAGTAAAAATATAGGAATTTATCTGGAGCTGTTGAGGGCAACATGGGGTCAGTTCAGTTTAAGACAGTTGCTTGTTTCAGCTTATACTTCTTCTCAAAGTCGATAGGCCCCTTCCAATGCTTAGTCAATGCTAACTACAGGGTTTTAATCTCTTGTACCTGTCACTTCCAGAGTGGCTCCCTCTTCTTTGTTTATTTTGGCTCCCTCTGTTGGTAAATCTCTTCAGTGTCGAATTTCTTCTCTGACACAAGGGGCCAAAGGGGTTCATTTATTTAGGCTCACTTGTTCAGTTGTGCTGTGTGGAGGGAGGAACACTAGAAACAAGTATCACTGGTGTGTATGGGGAGTACTTGCAGTGTATGGCCCACACTGGGCTTGCTTCAGCTCACAGTGGCTTGTGCTTTCTGGGTCTACACTCCTCAGTCTCCAAGTTGCTCTGCAGAGGTACTATCCAAAGCGGACCCTGCATTTCATGCACTTTCCAGGTCTAAGCTGCTCAAGTTCAGGTTCTCAGGTACTCCACAAAGGCACAGACTAGCTTGGGTGTGTTTTTTGTGCCCTTTCCAGGTCCAAGCAGGTCAGGCCACCAAGTTCTTCGCAAGCGCACTGTCCCACGTGGGCTGTGCATCTTAATCACCTCCCCAGTCCCAGTCACTCAGTTTACTGGGTATGCCACGAGAATGCCATCTCAGGTGTGCCATGTGTCTCCTCTGGGGAGCTGATCTCTGGATACAGCCCTCCTGGAAGATGTCAACCATCCAGGATCCCAGGAAGATTTGGTTAGCAACTGGGAGCCTGCTCACAGTTTGGTGGAGGATGCCATCTCTGGGACCAAGATTGCCCCTTGTCTTTTGGCTCTAGCTGTTGCCCGCCTGCCTCTGTGCCTTCAGTGGGAGAACTGGCCAGTCTGCAGCTCGCTAGCTCTCTTTTGGTATTCACTCAATCCTTTGTTCTGTGTGTGGGCCAGGCTGCAATTTAGGTTAGAACTTTTCACCGGAAAGTTCTCCCTCTCGCTACCCCACAGTTTGGGTTGCTATCTCACCTTAGCTCCCTCAGATTGTCCTCTGGTCTTTATCTTAAGCATACAACCAATGCCTCCCTGTCCAGCCCCTGCTCACTGGTGGTAGATGCAAGTGTCTGGGCTATTTCTCTGCTTGTAGTTGCCATTAGGCACATATTCTGTGTTGTTGTTGTTGTTTTGTTTTGTTTTGTTTTTTCCCCCTCCTGGTTATGTTGCCCTCTGAGATTCCAAAATTTCCCATAGACCTGTCGGTGAGAGGGTTTCCTGGTGTTTGGAAACTTCTCCTCCTTCATGACTCCCTGCCCAGGATGGTTCTCCATCCCTAACTCTTTTGTTTCTCTTTTTGTCTTTTATATTTTTTCCTACCTCTTTTCGAAGACAATGGGCTGCCTTTCTGGGTGCCTGGTGTCCTCCGGCAGCTTTCAGAAGTTGTTTTGTGGAAGTTGCTCAGCATTCAAATGATCTTTTGATGAATTTGTGGGGACGAATGGGGTCTCCCAATCCTATTTATCTGTCATCTTAGGACTGCCCCCTTAACTTCCTTTTTTAAGATAAAGAAGAAACAAGAAGACTCAGTCCAATCATTTCTCTTTCAGGAGACAAGTTTAATAAAATATTCTGTCTCATTCCACTTGAAGGTTTTTTTTAGTTTTTAAATTTCACAATTACTATTTCCTGACATTAGCTTTTGGTATGAGGGTTACTTAATACCATTCTATGAAGTTTTTTCTTCCTTGGCTGACAGCCAATGTCACAGAAATTTTCTCCCATCATAACCCCATCATATTATGTGTATCATTTCAAATAGACCCTGGTCTTTGAAGCTAGCTAATTAGTAAAAATATAAGCAAACAACAGTCCAGAGTATATAAAGTGTTATTGGTTGCATCTGGGTTATTGTGAATACTGTAACAGATTATATCTTTTCATTTTCAAAGACTCTTGTGGAGACTTACAAGACCATGGCCATAGTAGAAAACAGAATATGAGTATATATTGCTGAGAATTGTAGATGTCAAGATATAGGATTAAGAGACTTTAGGACAGTGTGATCTTCTCGAGACTACTCTAAACACACTAGATTACATATGGCCCTATGTTCATAGGGCTTCCCTTGTGGCTTAGCTGCCTGTAATGTGGGAGACCTAGGTTCAATCCCTGGGTTGGAAAGATCTTCTGGAGAAGGGAAAGGCTACCCACTCCCGTATTCTGGCCTGGAGAATTCCATGGACTGGATACTCCATGGGGTTGTAAAGTGTTGGACATGACTGAGCAACTTTCACTTCACTGTTTCATATGGTTAACTTGGTGGCTCAGATGGTAAAGAATCTGCCTGCAACGCAGGCGACCTGTGTTTTATCCCTTGGTCAGGAAGATCTCCTGGAGAAGGAAACAGCTAACCATTCTAATATACTTGCCTGGAAAATTCTGTGGACAGAGGAGCCTGGTGGGCTACAGTCTACGTGGTCACAAAGAGTCAGACACGACTGAGCAAGTAACACTTTCATTTTCACTTTATGTTCATATGTTGAATATATATTTATTTTCAAGTAGCATCAGGTAAAATATAATTTAGGAAGAGAAGACTTAAAAATACTTTATGACATTCTTTTGTAAAGCATTGTTCTATTATTACAGTTCAGACTAAGTTCTGAGACACATGGAAATATTAGTGAGACACATGGAAATATTAGTCTATCATGTTAAACTTTAGAGATTTCTGAATAGTTCATACACATGTAGCCAACATGTGTGTGTGTGTGTGTGTGTGTGTGTGTTTTCTCCCCCTTAAATAGAGGATGTTTTGCTACTCTCTCACTATGGGTGAGTTGGAACAAAAACATTAACAAAACTTCCAAATTTCTAATGATCTGCTAGTATGCTATAATTTAACTGATCATAGAAAACATCCATGTTTCTTTGGAAGAAATAGTGAAAAAAATGTTACTAAAGATATTCATCAGTCTTCAGTTTACTAGTTGTAACAGTTCATTTTCAGAAAAAAAAATCCTCCTAAATAAAGGGGAAAAAAGACTTCCACATTTTAATGATTTTCAACTGTAAAAGTTGTGTCATCTGCATTATTTGAAGCCTCTTATTTTATGTGGTCATTTCACACATGAAGCCTCTCTACCTGAAAATTTTGGTCTATTGTCAAAAATTTGAATTTAAAATAACAAAATATGTGTAAAATTTCATCAGTTAAATAAAAAGTGCTTTGTAATGCTCTCCTTTCTCCTCCTTGATATGCAAAAGACAAAAAATACATAATTCCAATAACATTTAGGGCTAAAGAAATTCTACATTAAAATAAAAAGGAATATATTTTTTCGGGATGGGGAGCACATGTAAGACCATGGCTGATTCATTTCAATGTATGACAAAACCCACTACAATATTGTAAAGTAATTAGCCTCCAACTAATAAAAAAAAATTAAAAAAAATAAAAATAAAAATATTTTTTCATTAATTTAAAAAAATGATAAATCTGCCTACTAGAGTATATCTCAGGTTGACACATCTCTCTAACTTTCATTTTTCTTTCACTAGATCAGGTTTGCTTAGCACTCTTAACATGGTACTAGTTAGTTCACAAAAAAATGAACTAATTAATCATTCCCTGGAACACATTTTGATTGATCCTCTACAAGTAATCTAATTAACTGATACAGAAGAATTTTATTGACTAGAATACTATTCAGAAAAATGTCAAATTTTGTCTTGTTCTGCAGAGACCATTGACATGAATAATGCCACAGTAATTATTAATTGAATGTTTGACTAGTTGAATATCTAATTCTAAATGTAGAAATTTGTGGGAAAAAAATGGTAACTTTAAAAAGCTACCCTAAAAGTGGATCATTAAAACTCAGCCCTTCATAATTAAGAACATTAGGAGTCAGACAGCTAAAGGCAAACTAAACCTATCCATATATATTTTTTCAGGCAAATTTGATATACTAGCACTGTGTTAATTACTCATCTGAAAAATTCAGTTTGTTAGGAAGAAGAACTATACTGGTTTATACATTTAAGGGGACAGTAGCCATTACTTTTCCAAAAGATGTCAGAAAAAATCATCTAAATCTACAATTTAACAAATATTACTCATACACATTTTAATTAGGTAACTTTTCTTGTTGCCAAATACCCAGAATATTTGACTTCATAAGTCCTCCAATATTTTTAAATGCATTTTTAACAAAGTCACACATTAATTTCCATATCACAACAAGAATAAAAGTGAATGACATCATTTGTTAATATTGTAACGTGAAACAAATAGGAAATGTATTCAAACTAAGAAATAAAGTTACACTCTTTTTTTTTTACTTTTTTTAGATTATGGATTTTTTTCCATTTATTTTTATTAGTTGAAGGCTAATTACTTTACAATATTGTAGTGGTTTTTGCAACAACATATTAAAAAAGTTACACTCTGTTTAAAGGTTAAGTATCCACCTAGGTGAATTCTAGCTCAGCTGGCTATGTACATGAAGAGTTTTTAAAACTGTGTTCATTCTTATCCTGTTTAGTAGTGTCAGTCCAGGGAGGGAAACATATAATAAATAAATAATTCAAATTAGCTCAACAAATCTGAAGTCACAGATTTTGAAAGGTAAATCAATCAGTATTTCTAAGGAGTACATTATCAAATATCACTTCTGTTAGTTTTGTCCCACTTGAAGAAAGGGACTAAATTCAATGTTCCTGGATTCTGAAGGTATAAGAAAGACAAACGCCTGATAATTTTCATCGTATTGCCAATTGACAACAGCTTTAGCTTTATGCTTCTACTGAAAAAAAAGAAAAAATATTCACATAGAGTAACATTTTTTAAACTAACAATAATATCAAAGTTATTTTTACGCATTCTTACAGAAAAATCATTGCAGTGATGAATACTGATTTGTGACTTCCAGCTTATTTTAGTCCCTGGTGTGTTATATAAATAATAGTGTATAGATATAGATTAGTAAAAATGGTCCCACCCAAGAGTTCAGCTACCTGCCATTGCTTGGGAAAGAATAAGGTATACTTGATAGTAGTTTGTATACTAAAAGAGTTTCAGTTCAGTTCAGTCACTCAGTCCTGTCCGACTCTTTTTGACCCCTTGAATCGCAGCATGCCAGGCATCCCTGTCCATCACAAACTCCCGGAGTTTACTCAAACTCATGCCCATCGAGTCAGTGATGCCATCCAGCCATCTGATCCTCTGTTGTCCCAATCTCCTCCTGCCCCCAATCCCTCCCAGCATCAGGGTCTTTTCCAATGAGTCAACAACTTTTCACATGAGGTGGCCAAAGCATTGGAGTTTCAGCTTCAGCATCAGTCCTTCCAGTGAATACCCAGGACTTATCTCCTTCATGATCGACTGGTTGGATCTCCTTGCAGTCCAAGGAACTCTCAAGAGTCTTCTCCAACACCACAGCTCAAAAGCGTCAATTTTTTGGTGCTCAGCTTTCTTCACAGTCCAACTCTCACATCCATAAATGACCACTGGAAAAACCATAGCCTTGACTAGACGGACATTTGTTGGTAAAGTAATGTCTCTGCTTTTTAATATACTATCTAGGTTGGTCATAACTTTCCTTCCAAGGAGTAAGCGTCTTTTATTTTATTAATTTATTTTTCTGTTTTATGAGGTTTTCCTTTTATCTTCTTTTTTTTTTTACTTTTTTTTATTAGTTGGAGTCTAATTACTTTACAATATTATACTGGGTTTTGTCATACATTGAAATGAATCAGCCATGGATTTACATGTGTTCCCCATCCCGATCCCCCCCTCCCACCTCCCGCTCCACCTGATCCCTCTGGGTCTTCCCAGTGGCACCAGGCCTGAGCACTTGTCTCATGCATCCAACCTGGGCTGGTGATCTGTTTCACCCTAGATAATATACATGTTTCGATGCTGTTCTCTCGAAACATCTCACCCTCGCCTTCTCCCACAGAGTCCAAAAGTCTGTTCATTACTTCTGTGACTCTTTTTCTGTTTTGCATATAGGGTTATCATTAACATCTTTCTAAATTCCATATATATGTGTTAGTATACTGTAATTGTCTTTATCTTTCTGGCTTACTTCACTCTGTATAATGGGCTCCAGTTTCATCCATCTTATTAGAACTGATACAAATGAGTTCTTTTTAATGGCTGAGTAATATTCCATGGTGTATATGTACCACAGATTCCCTATCCATTGGTCTGCTGATGGGCATCTAGGTTGTTTCCATGTCCTGGCTATGATAAACAGTGCTGTGATGAACATTCGGGTGCATGTGTCTCTTTCAGATCTTGTTTCCTTGGTGTGTATGCCCAGAAGTGGGATTGCTGGGTCATATGGCAGTTCTATTTCCAGTTTTGTAAGAAGTCTCCACACTGTTTTCCATAGTGGCTGTACTAGTTTGCATTCCCACCAGGGTTCCCTTTTCTCCACACCCTCTCCAGCATTTATTGATTGTACACTTTTGGATAGCAGCCATCCTGACTGGCGTGTAATGGTACCTCATTGTGGTTTTGATTTGCATTTCTCTGATAATGAGTGATGTTGAGCATCTTTTCATGTGTTTTTTAGTCATCTGTATGTCTTCCTTGGAGAAATGTCTGTTTAGTTCTTTGGCCCAATTTTTGATTGGGTCATTTATTTTTCTGGAGTTGAGCTGGAGGAGTTGCTTGTATACTTTTGAGATTAATCCTTCGTCTGTTGCTTCGTTTGCCATTATTTTCTCCCAATCTGAGGGCTGTCTTTTCACCTTGCTTATAGTTTCCTTTGCTGTGCAAAAGCTATTAAGTTTCATTACGTCCCATTTATTTTTGCTTTTGTTTCTAATATTCTGGGATGTGGGTCATAGAGGATCCTGCTGTGATTTATGTCAGAGAGTGTTTTGCCTATGTTCTCCTCTAGGAGTTTTATAGTTTCTGATCTTACATTTAGATCTTTAATCCACTTTGGGTTTATTTTTGTGTATGGTGTTAGAAAGTGTTCTAGTTTCATTCTTTTACAAGTGGTTGACCAGTTTTCCCAGCACCACTTGTTAAAGAGGTTGTCTTTTTTCCATTGTATATCCTTCCCTCCTTTGTTGAAGATAAGGTGACCATACGTTCATGGATTTATCTCTGGGCTTTCTATTCTGTTCCATTGATCTATATTTCTGTGTTTGTGCCAATATCATACTGTTTTGATGACTGTGGCTTTCTAGTATAGTCTGAAGTCAGGCAGGTTGATTCCTCCAGTTCCATTCTTCTTTCTCAAGTTTACTTTGGCTATTCAAGGTTTTTTGTATTTCCACACAAATTGTGAAATTATTTGTTCTAGTTCTGTGAAAAATACCGTTGGTAGCTTGATAGGGATTGCACTGAATCTATAGATTGCTTTGGGTAGTATAGCCATTTTGACAATATTGATTCTTCCAATCCATGAACACAGTATATTTCTTCATCTGTTTCTTTCATCAGTGATTTATAGTTTTCTATGTATAGGTCTTTTGTTTCTTTAGGTAGATATACTCCTAAGTATTTTATTCTTTTTGTTGCAATGGTGAATGGTATTGTTTCCTTAATTTCTCTTTCTGTTTTCTCCGTGTTAGTGTATAAGAATGCAAGAAATTTCTGTGTGTGAATTTTATATCCTGCAAATTTACTATATTCGTTGATTAGCTCTATTAATTTTCTGGTGGAGTCTTTTCGGTTTTCTATGTAGAGGATCATGTTATCTGCAAACAGCGAGAGTTTCACTTCTTCTTTTCTTATCTGGATTCCATTTACTTCTTTTTCTGCCCTGATTGCTGTGGCCAACACTTCCAAAACTATGTTAAATAAGAGTGTTGAGAGTGGGCTCCTTTGTCTTGTTCCTGATTTTCGGGGAAATGCTTTAATTTTTCGCCATTGAGGGTAATGCTTGCTGTGGGTTTGTCACATATAGCTTTTATTATGTTGAGGTATGTTTCTTCTATTCCTGCTTTCTGGAGAGTTTTAATCATAAATGGATGTTGGATTTTGTCAAAGGCTTTTTCTGCATCTATTGAGATAATCATATGGTTTTTATCTTTCAATTTGTTAATATCATGTATCACATTAATTTGTGGATATTAAAGAATCCTTGCATTCCTGGGATAAAGCCCACTTGGTCATGTTGTATGATTTTTTTAATATGTTGTTGGATTCTGTTTGCTAGAATTTTGTTAAGGATTTTTGCATCTATGTTCATCAGTGATATTGGCCTGTAGTTTTCTTTTTTTGTGGCATCTTTGTCTGGTTTTGGAATTAGGGTGATTGTGGCCTCATAGAATGAGTTTGGAAGTTTACCTTCTTCCTCAATTTTCTGGAAGAGTTTGAGTAAGATAGGTGTTAGCTCTTCTCTAAATTTTTGGTAGAGTTCTGCTGTGAAGCCATCTGGTCCTGGGCTTTTGTTTGCTAGAAGATTTCTGATTACAGTTTCGATTTCCTTGCTTGTGATGGTCTTCCTGGTTCAGTTTTGGAAAGTTATACTTTTCTAAGAACTTGTCCATTTCTTCCAAGTTGTCCATTTTATTGGCATAGAGCTGCTGGTAGTAGTCTCTTATGATCCTTTTTATTTCAGTGTTGTCTGTTGTGATGTCTCCATTTTCGTTTCTAATTTTGTTAATTTGGTTCTTCTCCCTTTGTTTCTTAATGAGTCTTGCTAATGGTTTGTCAATTTTGTTTATTCTTTCAAAAAAACAGCTTTTACCTTTGTTGATTTTTGATATGGTCTCTTTAGTTTTTTTTGCATTTATTTCTGCCCTAATTTTTAAGATTTCTTTCCTTCTACTAACCCTGGGGTTCTTCATTTCTTCCTTCTCTGGTTGCTTTGGGTGTAGAGTTAGGTTACTTATTTGAATTTTTTCTTGTTTCTTAAGGTAGGCCTGTAATGCTTTGAATCTTCCCCTTAGCACTGCTTTTACAGTGTCCCATAGGATTTTGGTTGTTTTGTTTTCATTTTCATTCATTTCTATGCATATTTTGATTTCTTTTTTGATTTCTTCTACGATTTGTTGGTTATTTACAAGCGTGTCATTTAGCCTCCCTATGTTTGAATTTTTAATCATTTTTTTCCTGTAATTGAGATCTCATCTTACTGTACTCCCTTCAGAAAAGATGACCGGAATGATTTCAATTTTTTTGAATTTACCAAGACTAGATTGCCTAGCATGTGATCTATTCTGGAGAAGGTTCCGTGTGCGTTTGAGAAAAAGGTGAAGTTGATTGTTTTGGGGTGAAACGTCCTATAGATGTCAATACGGTCTAGCTGGTCCATTGTGTCCTTTAAAGTTTGTATGTCCTTGTTAATTTTCTGTTTAGTTGATCTATCCATAGTTGTGAGTGGGGTATTAAAGTCTCCCACTGTTATTGTGTTACTATTAATTTCCTGTTTCGTACTAATTAGTATTTGCCTTACATATTGCGGTGCTCCTTTGTTGGGTGCATATATATTTATAATTGTTATATCTTCTTCTTGGATTGATCCTTTGATCACTATGTAGAATCCTTCTATGTCTCTTTTCACAGCCTTTATTTGAAAGTCTATTTTATCTGATATGAGTATTGCGACTCCTGCTTTCTTTTGGTCTCCTTTTGCGTGAAATATTTTTTTCCATCCCTTCACTTTTAGTCTGTGGATGTTCCTTGTTTTGAAGTGGGTCTCTTGTAGACAGCATATATAGGGGTCTTGTTTTTGTATCCATTCAGCCAGTCTTTGTCTTTTGGTTGGGGCCTTCAACCCATTTACATTTAAGGTAATTATTGATAGGTATGGTCCCGTTGCCATTTACTTTGTTGTTTGGGGTTCACGTTTATACAACCTTTCTGTGTTTCCTGTCTAGGGAAGATCCTTTAGCATTTGTTCAAGAGCTGGTTTGGTGTTGCTGAATTCTCTCAGCTTTTGCTTGTCTGTAAAGCTTTCGAGTTCTCCTTCCTATCTGAATGAGATTCTTGCTGGGTACATTAATCTAGGTTGTAGGTTATTCTCTTTCATTACTCTAAGTATGTCCTTCCATTCCCTTCTGGCCTGAAGGGTTTCTATTGATAGATCAGCTGTTATCCTTATGGGAATCCCTTTGTGTGTTATTTGTTTTTCTCCCTTGCTGCTTTTAATATTTGTTCTTTGTGTTTGATCTTTGTTAATTTGATTAATATGTGTCTTGGGGTATTTAACCTTGTGTTTGTCCTGTTTGGAACTCTCTGGGTTTCTTGGACTTGGGTGGCTATTTCCTTCCCCATTTTAGGGAAGTTTTCAGCTATTATCTCCTCGAGTAACTTCTCATGGCCTTTATTTTTGTCTTCTTCCTCTGAGACTCCTATGATTCGAATGCTGGGGCATTTCACATTGTCCCAGAGGTCCCTGAGGTTGTCCTCATTTCTTTTGATTCTTTTTTCTTTTTTCCTCTCTGCATCATTTATTTCCACCATTTTATCTTCTACCTCACTTATCCTATCTTCTGTCTGTGTTATTCTACTCATGGTTCCCTCCAGAGTGTTTCTGATCTCATTTATTGCATTATTCATTTTTAATTGACTTTTTTATTTCTTCTAGGTCCTTGTGAAACATTTCTTGCATCTTCTCAATCTTTGTTTCCAGTCTATTTATTTGTAACTCCATTTTGTTTTCAAGATTTTGGATCATTTTTATTATCATTATTCTAATTTCTTTTTCAGGTAAATTCCCTATCTCCTCCTTTTTTGTTTGATTTGGTGGGCATTTTTCATGTTCCTTTACTTGTTGGGTATTTCTCTGCCTTTTCATCTTGTTTAGATTGCTGTGTCCTGAGTGTGCTTTCTGTATTCCGCTGGTCTGTGATTCCTTTTTATTGTGGAGATTTTACCCAGTGGGTGGGGTTGGACGATTGGTTTGCCAAGGTTTCCTCGTAAGGGAAGCTTTTATCAGTGTTCTGGTGCATGGAAATGGATTTCTTCACTCTGGAGTGCAATGGAGTGCCCAGTAATGAGTTTTGCAATGGGTCTATGTGTTAGGTGTGACTTTGGGCAACCTGTATGTTGACACTTAGGTCTATGTTCCTGCGTTGCTATAGAATTTGTGTGGTATGTCTTGTTCTGGAGCTTCTTGGCTCTTGGGTCATGGTTGGTTTTGGTGTAGTTATGGAGGCTTTTGGATCGTCTCTTATTCCTTAAAGTTCCATGTAGTCAGGAGTTTTCTGGTTTTCTCAGGTTTTAGGCTTAATTCTCCTGCCTCTGGATTTCAGTTTTATTCTTCCAGTAGTCTCAAGGCTTCTCCAGCTATGCACCTCTGGTAATAAAACTTCTAGGTTAATGGTGAAAAGATTCTCCACTGTGAGGGACAACCAAAGAGTTTCATAGAGTTACATGAAGAATAGGAGAGGGAGGGAGAGAGAGGTGAGCAGGAGGAGAGAAAGGGAGACTCAAGAGGAGAGAGAAAGATCTACGCAGTTATCTGTTCCCAAAGTGTTCTCCATAGTCCAGACACCCACAAATATTCACAGAATTGGATTGGGAAGAGAAGGGGAAAGGAAGAAATAGAGGTGTTCTGAGGTAGAAAACAGAGAGTTGAAAGTGGGAGAGAGTAATCAACACACTTCTGAATAGAAATGGGAATTGAATATTGGATTCTTAAATGTCCATAATTTATATCACATACTGCAAAACAAAGATTAAAAATCTATCATAGAGGTTAGACTCTTTGAAATACAATATTTAAAAACAAAAACAAAAAGACCAAATTTAGAAATATATATATGAAGTTCAGTTTAAAAATAGGGCTTCTCTCTCTCTCTTTTTTTTTTTTTTGCAAGGTTATAGTGAAATGAAAATGAAAATTAAGGAATAATAGAGGATATTAGAGGAATTTATAAGGAAATAGGAGAGAAAAACAAGACACAGAAAAGAAAAGGAAAAAAAAGAAAGAAGAAAAAGAAAATAAAGAAAAAAAATATTTTTCCCTAATTAAAAAAAATCATAAAAATATATGAAAATGAAAGTTGAGGAGTAATGGGGGAGTAGTATGGAATTTTAAAAGAAAATAAAAGTGAAAAAGTTTTAAAAAAGGAAAGAAAAAATTTTTTATAAATTTAACAAAAAATATACATATATATCTAGGAATTTCTCTGGAGCTGTTGCAGTCAGTGTAGGTTCAGTTCAATTTCAGATAGTTCCTCTTTCCAGCTTACACTTCTCGATATCTATAGGCCCCTTCCGGTGTTAGTTGGTGTTACCTTCAGGGATTTTAATCTGTTGCACTGGTCCTTTCTGAAGCGATTCACTTTGTTTATTTGGCTTCTGTTTGCTGTCTCTTCGGTGTCTAATTTCTGCCCTGACACAGGCGGGTGGAGGTGATCTCTTATTTAGGTTCCCTAGTTCAGTTCAGTCCTGCTGCGGGGAGGGTGGGGCGCTGCAGACAGATGTTGCTGTGTGTGGATAGCACTCACCGTGTTCGGGCCACACTGGGTCTGCCCCGTACAGGGGTATCTGTGCTTTCCCCGTCTACACTGCTCAGGCTCCCGGCTGCTCTATATGGAGCGGGCCCTGCATTGAGTGCAGTTCCAGTTTTCGGGTCCTCCACAAAAGTGTGGATTCGGTTGCGCCTGCGTTTTGTGCCTTCCCTGGCTTGAGTGGTTCAGGCAGCCAGAGGGTTGGGCGCACTCTCCGCGGATGCGGCGCACCTTTTTCCTCCGCGGCCCCAGCGCGCGTCGCCGGTCTGGTCTCAGGAAGTCTTTAGGTAGGAACCGGGGACCTGTTTGCAGTGTGGGAGGGGGTGGCTTCTCTGGGGCTGAGTTTGCCCCTTTCCCCTCCCCCCTGCCTCCTACCTCCAGCGGGGATGGGCCGGCTCTTCTCTGGTGTTTCTCAGTCCCTTTGTTTTGCGAACCGCCGGCAGTGTGTTCGGGCCGGTTAATTTTTCCTTGCTATCCCACAGTTTAAAAAAGCTCCCTCTGACTGCTCTCAGGCCCTTCAGGCCGGTCCTTACCCTAAGCAATGCTGCCCACTCCTCTCTGTTTCGTCCCCACTTGCTGGTGGTGGGTGCGGGTGTCTGGAGTACGTTTCTGCTGGGAGTTGCTTTTAGGCACGTAATCTGTGGGCCTTATTTAATTTTTCCTCGAGTAAGTGTCTTTTAATTTCATGGCTGCAGTCACCATCTGCAGTGATTTTGAAGCCCAAAAAAATAAAGCCTGACACTGCTTCCACTGTCTCTCCATCTATTTCCCATGAGGTGATGGGACCAGATGCCATGATCTTAGTTTTTTGAATGTTGAGCTTTAAGCCAACTATTTCACTCTCCTCTTTCACTTTCATCAAGAGGCTTTTTAGTTGCTCTTCACTTTCTTCCATGAGGGTGGTGTCATCTGCATATCTCAGGTTATTAATATTTCTCCTGCAATCTTAATTCCAGCTTGTGCTTAGGCAGATATAAACAATGATCTCATGGCAGATGCTCTGTAATTTGTATTAGTTTTATCACTTAAATTGACATGGTTTGAAAAGCCAATTTTTTTATTTCAAACTTAGGAAAGTTAAAATATATATCATAATAAGAAATTGGGTGAAACAAATCTTACTATACCATCTTATCATACCCAACTTTCCTATGCAGGAAACGCAATCACCTTATAAGCCAATTAAAATATGACATCGCATTTAAAGTATCTAGGCTATGTAATGACAACGAAGGATTTATACTAAAGACAATAATATTAAAAAAAGTCACAAGTCACGGAACAAAATGAAAAGTAAATCCTAAAGTTGGAAACTTGAAGACATTTACAGGATTCCATTTGTTTAACAGCCTCTAAGATGAGTATATCATTAGTATCTTAAATCTAATATGGATTAGATAGAGGCTTATCAGTCAATAGCAGGCCATTCTAAGTAAAGCAATCAAGTCTTTTCTGTTTGAAAATGACAAGAACTAGGAGCTTGGCACAAGCTGCCATTTGAAAGCCAATGCTGTAAGGTCTGGAGTGTCAGTTACCTTGAAAACGCGCCTTTAGTGACAGAGAATAGGTGGTCTTTTCTTCACAGTAATCCTTCCTCTGAATCTAAATTTTTATTAGCCTACCTATACTGTATAATAAAGTTCATCTGATATTTATATTTCTGTTATTTATGAACCATGAGGCAGTTCTTTTCATGACCTTCTTCTGTCTTTCTTCTACTTAATCTCTTGCTTCTCACTTTTCTTAGCCTGTAAGAGAAGAATGTATGCCATTTTGTTCTTTTTTGGACTTTTTTGAAAGATAATACAATCAGTCATGCAGGATGAAACTCTTAGGGGATATGAACTATTTAATTTTAGGCACGAACCAATATCTTGTCTTAAAATAATTTATAAATTTTAATAAATGAGAAGCATTTTAGCAGTATATTTTGCCCCATGACACTTTTAAATTGTACAGTAAATTGCAACTATCATAACTGATTGCATCAATAGAACACCCAAGAACTAGCGAGTATATCAAGGAAATCACTAAATAATGAATACTTATAGACAATCTGTCTTACCATGATTTCGGCAATTTGTTAATCTGCATCTTTATTGAATATTGAAGATTCCAAATAGAGAATAGAATAGAAGTGACAGTGTTTGCTGAACCAGTTTTTTCCCTATTTTATTCAATAATCATTGTAATTATTGTCTCAGTTCCACTAAAATAAAAATAAAGCACATGATCATCTGACAGTTTATTTTTATCTTTCTTACATTGGAAAAAAAAATTGGGGGAAAAATTTTATAGGTTACATACAAAAGTTCTTCTAAGTAATGTATATGAAATTAGCCTTTAAAAGTTTCTTTTTTCTTAGAAACTTCTCCTCTTATGGGTATAGCTCTCAGAAGCAATGAGAAAAGAGATGATTTGAAATATTACTTTGAGGTATTCTATGTAAATCATATTTTTAAAAAATTTGGGTGTTGACTAATAGGTCTATTATAATACTTCATTTTGTAATTACTAGTAATGAAATATTTTTACTACAGATCACAGCAGATAATCTCATTTAGACCAGACCATCATTTTGCATACTACAGGGTTCTAATTCAGGCACTGCAATTAACTACCAATGTGGCCTTGGGCAGGCCTTTTAACCTTGCTGTGTCATCTTTAGCTATAAAATCAGAGGATTTTACTGATCTCTAATGCCTCTTCTATGGTCATAATTTTGTATCTATTAAAATAGCAAAATGTACATGTTCAGATGTTGCCATTTATATAGTCTTTGAATTTCAGAGCTCTAAAGGACCTTAAGACCATTTAGTCCAACTCCCTCATTATGCAAATGAGAACTGAGATTTAAATCTTTTGATCAATAGCTTAATGTTCTAAACCAAGATTTAATGTTTATCCAGTTCTAAACTGCTGTTGGTAAGCAGCTATATTTTGTAATTTAAATGAAGCAATTTGTTGAGAATAGACAAGTATAAAATTTAATATTTACCATTCATCAAGGGGAATGTTAGAATATATCCATATGGAAATTTTTTTACATATGTGACAAGGGCCTGTATTAAAAATTTTAAAATGTACCCATTTAGCATCTTATACAACTGAAAGGCAACTGAGCAATATAGAAAGATAATTTCCAAAATTGCTATTGGTGCTAACCAGTGAAAGTTTCATAGGGGAAATTGTAAATATGCTGAATGTTAATGATTACTATATCATAAATTTATCTAATCTTTACTATGAATATCTAATATACATACATTTTTTTACTGTGTTTATGTGTGTATGTGTGTGTGTACTACTTACAGGGAAAACTTGTATTAAAATGATTTTTTGAAGGTTTATTTCCTCTGAACACTGTGAAAAGTACATAAAAGGAACCTCAAGGGGTTGAAATACAGGATGAATATATGAGCATATTTTTCTTTTCTTCTGGAAACAACTCTTTCTCTATTCTGAAATTCCTGTCATTCTATCAACTTCAATTTTCTAGCAGAATGCTGAAGTTATAACTAACAGAGAAATGACTTTGATAAACTCAAGTCCATTGAGTTAGTAGTGTGCCATGTAGTAAAATTGAAGAAATCACAACAGTTTTTTATGGGTGATGACTAGAACTAGAGATAAAGCAGGATAACTTTTAGGAACTAAAAAGATCTGCCACTTTGCTCAAACTTTTTAATTGTGTGAAGGAGTTTGTCTTACCTAGGAACTGTCTTTGTTTTTATTTATACTAGATTGATGACATAGAAGTTAAGTCTCGGGATTGAGAAAGTCATGTTGAAATTAAAAAAGATATTTTGAGAAAAATACTTTTTAGTCTCACAAATAGCAGTGCTTTTACAGCTCAAAGTTATCTAAACATGTACAAAAAAAGCCTCGATGATTTAACTTGCTTTTTTGAAGATTCTACTTCTATTCTTTGGCTCATTAGTGATGTAGTATAAGGCTCATAGGCACACTATCATTTTTGTTTTAATGGCCTAGTTTTCCAGGATTGGGTTCAGATCAGATTAGATTGACTTCCTTGTGGATCTATGCATATAAATTAATCCAGAACTGAATTAAACAATTCTTTCCTAATTGATAGCTCTATTTAACTACACACTACTTACCTCTGCAAAATGTGTATCCTCATAAAGCATAAATACTTCTTGGTTTCGATTTGGAGGAACAAATTTTACAGAGATGTATCATATCTAAGTCTTTTCAAAGAATGTGACAAGTTAATCTTTAATGTAGCAAATTGTTTAAGGCTAAGTTAAATATTAACAAGAAATCTAGGGATTCTTTGCTTAATTCAGACTCTAGTCACAAGAATGTGGTATTCATCAGAGATGTTTTTGAACTATGAATGCACCAAAGGCCTTTTTGATTGTTCAATCATCATGCTTTTTATTCAGCTGTTTCTGTTTTCTTTTTCTTCCTAGAGTTCATTTTCTATGAAAGGTACTTTTACATGTTTAGAACTACTACAAACATTGCAGTATTTATGTTTTTTTAATGTTCTGTCCTCTCCTCTCAGCTTTGATTCTGAGCTGAATTGGAGAGGAGAGCAGTGTATATAAAAAACTTCATGTAAATATCTGGAGGTGGCAGGGGGGATCGGGATGGGGAATATATGAAAATCCATGGCTGATTCATGTCAATGTATGACAAAAACCACTACAATACTGTAAAGTGATTAGCCTCCAACTAATAAAAATAAATGGAAAAAAAAAGGATATGCTCACACAAAAAAAATCTGTTTTTATTCAAATATAAAATTGGAGTATTGGGATTCAACCATAATTAAGTCCAAATATTAAAATTCCAATTAAAAGTACCATCATATTTTACCATTAGACTTCTCTTCTGAGAGAACTAACCATTACTTTTTGCAGAACAGCTTAGCTCCTAAAATATCTGAAATCCAAATATCATGAGGAAAGATCTTAAACACAATGAACCCAATTCAATACCCATGTAACTCTTTGAAATATCCCCTCAGGGTTTCAAAGGATGTAAACTGTGGCTAAGTAAAACACACACACACACACACACACTCACCTAGTACACACACACTTTCATCTAGAAAGATTCTGTAATACCCAATAGTCTGAAGTAAATCTGTCTATACTTTATCACTCAATATAGGAAAAAGAGCAGTTTGCCTTCAGGACAGAGTGTGAAAGACCGATGCATAGGTGAAATTAATCATACATATTAAACTGAATTTTCTGAGCTGTTTCAGCAATGCTATTTTTGCAAAAAGAAAGAAATATTGGAGCATATTCAAGCTAAGACCTTAAGAGGCTTTGATTTTAAAAGACATTGATTTTCTTTGTTTGCCTACTCCCAGATAGGCTTAGTTTTTTTTTTTTTCCCAAAATTGAAGAATTTTAGCTCTCAGAAGATTAAAAAATACATTAAGATAACATGCAGATATATTTTATCTTCTCCCATTTCTGTTTTAGTCTCATGTCTACAAGTGAGCCTAGTTGCTGTTGTAATATGTAAGATTAAATAATGAATTATGAAGAGAACCATTCTAATGGGAGGGGCCAGAATGCTTAGTTGGGCTCTCAGTCCTGCAACTCACTAGTGATATGACATTGGCAAGACATTTAAGCTCCCCATGCCTCATTTTTCCTCATCACTAAAATGGCAATGGTAACAACTGTCTCACAGTATCGTTGTATTAAAAGAGTGTGTGCACATGTATCTGAGTATACACACACACACAAACACACACACACACATATATATGTAAAATGTTTTAACTATATCCTGTAAAATGTTTTAACTATATATAACTAAATATCCTGTAAAATGTTATATATCCTGTAAATATCCTGTTAAATATCCTGTAAAACTATATATATATACATATATATATATATATATATATATATATATATATATAGTTAAAACATTTTACAAGATATTTTCTTGTGATAATGCATATTCTCACACAGTACTTTCCAAAGTTTATGAGTACACACACCACCTAGAGATCTTACTAAAATCTAGACACAGTAGTCTGCTGTGGAAAACTGAGTTTCTGCATTTCTAACAAGCCTTCAGGTGATGGCTATCATGCTATTCTGGGAACCACATTTTGACCAGCAAAATTTTCTTTAAGAAAATTAGAGTTACCAAAGGAACATTTCAAGCGAAGATAGTCATAATAATGGACAAAAATGGTAAGGACCTAAAAGAAGCAGAAGAGATTAAGAAAAGGTGGCAAGAATACACAGAAGACTGTACAAAAAAAAGCTCTGAATGACCCAGATAACCATGATGGTGCGGTCACTCACCTAGAGCCAGATATCCTGGGCTGAAAAGTCAAGTGAGCCTTAGAAAGCATTATTATGAACTAAGCTAGTGGAGTTGATTTCCACTAGTGGAAATAGTGGGGTTGGATTCCAGCTAAGCTATTTCAAATCCTAAAAGATGATGCTGTTACAGTGCTGCATTCATTATGCCAGCAAATTTTGAAAACTCAGCAGTGGCCCCAGGACTGGAAAATTCAGCTTTTGTTTCAATCCCAAAGAAAAGCAATGCGAAAGAATGTTCAAATTACTGTACAATTGCACTCCTTTCACATACCAGCAAGATTATGCTCAAAATCCTTCAAACTAGGCTTTAGCAGTAAGTGAACCAAGAACTTCCAGATGCACAAGCTGGATTTTAATAAGGCAGAGGAGCCAGAGATCAAATTGCCAAAACCCCCCCCCCCCAAAATATTCTACTTCTGCTTCACTGAATATGCTAAAGCCTTCGACTGAAAATTCTTAAAAACATGGGAATACCAGACCACATTATCTGCCTCCAGAGAAACCTGTATGCAGGCAAAGAAGCAACAGTTAGAACAATAGACTGGCTCAAAATTGAGAAAGGAGTATATAAAGGCTGTATACGTCACTCTGCTTATTTTACTTATATGCAGAGTTCATCAAGCAAAATGCCAGACTGGATGAAGCACAAGCTGGGAATGAAGATTGACAGGAGACATATCAACAACCTCAGATATGCAGATGATACCACTTTAATGGCAGAAAGTGAAGAGGAACTAAAGAGCCTCTTGATGAAGGTGAAAAAGCTGGCTTAAAACTCAGCATTTAAAAAACTAAGATCATAGTATCTGGCTCCATCACTTCAGGGCAAATAGATGATGGAAATGTGGAAAGAGTGTCAAATTTCACTTTCTTAATCTCCAAAATCACCACATAGGATGAGATGGTTGGATGGCATCACTGACTCAATGGACATGAGTTTAAGCAAACTCTTGGAGATAGTGAAGGAGAGGGAAGCTTGGCATGCTGCAATTCATGGGATTGCAAAGAGACAGACATGCCTTAGTGACTGAACATCAGCAAATATTTTGAGTAGCTGACCAAAATAGAGATAAATGTTATCTGTGAAAGAATGGCCATGATGATTAAACAATTATAGTAATTCATGATGATCTGTGATAAAGCTTAAGTGAAGGTTATGTTATATTTTAAGATATATCAAAATTTGCTGTATTGGAATTTATATTATATACACTTTGGAATAAATCTTGCACTAAATTGTAGGAAAGGTTTCTAGATGGCTTTGAAGTGTTAATGTATACTCGCTGGATTCTTCAAATGATTTTTTTCCCTTACTGTCTCTTCATACATACATACACGCACAAGCATGCAGATATTTTATTTTTATGACAATTTCGGTTGGAAAAACAACTCATTCTATGCATATGTCACCATGCCATCTAGATGAGGATAAATGCTCTTTTTATTCAAGATGTGAAAAGACATACAAGCTCTCTATTTCTGGGAAACTTATCAGAACAACAGGGCAGAGAGGGGATTAGCAAAGTAGAGCCCTAGCTGCACAGTAAACTAATTGAGTCAGTGAACATCTTTATATGCACATGAAGTTATTAAGTTTCCCATTACACACAAGCCTATTAAAAATCCTTCTGTATCATTGCTATTGTTGATATTCTGATTTCTGTGAACTATTATTAGAATGAGGGAGGTGAGTAAAGAAGTCAAGAAATTGACAAAAAGTAAATGTTAAGAGACAGATAAGTTTCTTATTGAATGCGAGGTTCTGGACTGTTTTATTTGACTATTGTGTGTCCAGAAAAGCCTACTTTTTGTGTACGCTTATTGAGTTATAAAAAGGAAATGTCTGTTATTAAAATTCTAATAGTTTTGAGAAAGTATATTTGCTTAGCAATTCAATGTGGATATATTTTCTGATAGGAACTTTAATTGGGTAACTTCTGATTGTTTGAGTTTTATTTCTTTCTTTATCTCATTGCTCACTAATATATTCTAGTTTAGTTCAAAAGAGTGAAGAATTATTGACTGATTATTTGTTCTTGCACTGTTTTTTATTATCATCATTCATTTTCTTTGCAATCTTTCTCCATGCTTTCCCCCTCTTAGTTTGTTTTAGGAGCATCTATGCCTCAGTCTAATGGGCATAAAATGAAGGGAAGTCTGTGTTTTTAGTGTGCATGATGCTTTCTGAATATAGATGCTGAGGGAAATTATAGGCAGAAGTGTTTTCACCTCTCATGGTATATGGCTTTTTCTTTTCCATGGTAGGAATCAAAGATATCCGAATTCTATTCGACATTGTGGCTTATTTGAATTAAACCTTTATAGCATTTAAAATATATCAGTTATTTCAAATTATTTTAGAATTTTCAAGTTAATTATAAGAACTTTTCCAAGAAATGACTAATTTAGAATCCTATCAACAATAGCAGCAGCAACAGCAGCAGCAATAAGAATCATACAGTCAAAAGTAAAAAGTTCATGTTGAAATTTACAAACTGTATACTTTTCTTTGCAACTAAATGGAACTGGATGTTAGAAGAAGTAGATTGAGAATATGTTTCTTCTAATTTGTAAACCAGGCTTACCCTGACACTCCGTAGGCATAAGTGCAAATACATATTCCTCCCCAGGGTGAAGGCTGAACATGCTGAAGATAATGCAAGCTAACTTACTCTCAGCAGGAAGAAATAAAAAAAAAATACTTGCCATTTTTATAACTTCTCACTATTTTCAGAGACGTAAACCATCCTTAATATTATGCTTTTGTTGTATAAACATGGCAACCCCACATTTTTGCCCCATTACAAAAACATTTCATTGTAAATTATATTTCTTAAATGCTCTGTACATTGCCTGTTTTATTATATATGAGACCAAGCCATTTTATCAGAATATTTTAAGGTGATTTATTGCAAATAAACACATGACAAAAAGCTATTTCTTAAAACAAAAAGTCATAGGTGAACACAAAATATGTTTTTAATTAATGAAATTTCTTTTAAAGTATTTTATATAAGTAAAGAAACTGCTATGTATCTGGAATGCTGAATGCCTTATCAGACTTCAGTCTGTGCTGATTTATAATAAGTAATTATCTAATGAAGACAGCGTTAGGCATGTATGAGTTCTTGAAGCAATGATTTGCAGTTTTGACAAATTACTGTAGATCAAATGATGATGCCTCATTTACATTCTTTCTCCTCCTTCTTGAATCTACATCCTTAAGCAAATATAGAAATGACTTTTAAGAGAAATACTCATGTGTATGGAAAATTAAATGGCCCTTAGATGAATACATGAATTAATCCTTAGTGTCCTCTTTAAGTTTTCCCTTCCTGTTTTTCAAGGAAAGAATAATATTGTTATCAAATTAACATATACATATCTACTTATATTATATAGACATAGAAAGAACAAGGTTAGAGATAAGGGAACCTGAGATATAATCTAGATTCTGTCAATAACACTTTATGTCCTTAAAGAAGTCTATTTAGGCCCATGTCACATATTTATAAAATGACAGGCTTCAAATTGTTCCATGATTTTGTGGTTCACTTTTCCCATACATAATATTATATTACACTTAAATGACAATTTTACAATTTTCTTCTTTTTTCTGTTACATTGTCTTAATTTGTTAATGCTGAATAATATCTATCACTAATACCTGTTATTCATCCTAAAGGATTAAAATTTGAATTTTCTGTTTTAGTTAACAAAATACTGTGCATTGCTAAAAATAAAATGACTTCAAGATGAAGGTGGAAACCTTAAATATCAAAAAATAACCAGCTAAATTCCGAGGAAAATATGTTACTGACATTAAGCCTTAAGGGAAATTCTAGTAGACAAGTAGGTATGACATAACTTTAGGAAATATTAGAGAAAACAAAGGAAATATTTTCAGTGATCACAGTCAGCAAGAAAATATTTTTTAAAATATCATTAAAGTATTTTACTATACATGTTGATTTACTGTAAGTGATTCATAGGTACTGAATCAATCACATATAACTTATGGAGATAGAAAACTTCCTAGGGAATTCTGATAAAATGTAAAGTGCTTGCAGTAAAAAGTATTGCCTAAGGAGAATCACTAGAACTTGAAAAATATTTATTTTCCCATTTTAGCAATTTAAAATATGACTTAATTAAAAAACAAAAACTATTACTTTTCATGCACTATTTGGTTTATTTACAGATATAGGTGACACTCTTTTTGGTGCTACTTTAAAAATGTAAGAGTCTACATCTATTATCTATCATATAGATTTGGTTCATGAAGCACACCATTCCCACCATTCACCACACACTGCCCACTCTTATCAGAAATACCTAAGGCTTTTGTGGTGTGTTTTGCGTGTGTGTGTGTGTGTGTGTGTGTGTGTGTGTGTGTGTGTGTGTATTTTGACTACATAACTTTCCTTAGATATGCACTTAATAACACCAAATTTCACAATTGCTTCTTAGGTAAATACGAGATGAACAATTAACATTGTCTTTTCAACTGATTCTGCTGCATTTCTTCTTTTATATGTATTTACAACTTGATACTGGAGAAGGCAATGGCACCCCACTCCAGTACTCTTGCCTGGAAAATCCCATGGACAGAGGAGCCTGGTAGGCTGCGGTCCACGGGGTCGCTAAGAGTCGGACACGACTGAGCGACTTCACTTTCACTTTCCTGCATTGGAGAAGGAAATGGCAACCCACTCCAGTGTTCTTGCCTGAAGAATCCCAGGGACGGGGGAGCCTGGTGGGCTGCCGTCTATGGGGTCGCACACAGTCGCACACGACTGAAGTGACTTAGCAGCAGCAGCAGCAGCAGCAGCAGCACCGTTTCATACACTTGCCACAACTATATGCAGACACATACATATCATCAATCATCATTTTTTTTTTCCCATTGGTTAGAAAAAGTACCATCTAAACAAATGGTATGGAATGAAAAATACTTTTTCTCCCTGTAAACCTGCTGAGGGCTTACGCTTTTTATAGGTTAATGATAAGCCTTACCTCCCACCTGTGGGTTGGTGAACAGAGATTATTATTTCATTAGATTTCATTTGGGTGGGAAGGGAGGGTATATGTAGTTAAAGACAAAGTTAATTACACCCCACTTTCTTTTTTAATATACTATGAAAAGACTTGCTTCATTCGGCACTGCTGCTGCTGCTAAGTCACTTCAGTCATGTCCGACTCTGTGCAACCCCATAGACGGCAGCCCACCAGGCTCCCTGGTCCTTGGGTTTCTCCAGGCAAGAACACTGGAGTGTGTTGCCATTGCTTTCTCCATCATTGGGCACAGGCATAGTAATAAAGTTTAATGATTATAGTTTTGTTGGAGGATATGGTACAGGTAAGAGAAAGTAAAGAATACCCTTATGTGAACATGATCTCTCACTGGGAGCAATTAGGTAATTTTACAAATACACACACACACACACACACACACACACACACACATATATGAAAGTGAAAGTGAAAGTTGCTCAGTTGTGTCCGACTCTTTGTGACCCAATGGGCTATACATTGCATGGAATTCCCCATACCAGAATACTGGAGTGGGTAGCCTTTCCCTTCTCCAGGGGATCTTCCCAACCCAGGGATCGAACCCAGGTCTCCTGCATTGCAAGCAGATTCTTTACCAACTGAGCTATCAGGGAAGCCATATACACACATATGCACATATATATTCAATTATGTTGTGTACTTTCTGTTATTTCTAGATCGATTAATAAAGTTCTTAAGAGCCCATGGAAATATTAAAGACTTGTTTTATATATCTGACATAACCCTGAAGCCAAATCACTTTAAAATATCTTAAAAATCATTAAGATGCAATTTCTAAGAAAAGTAATACATGTAATGTGTTCCAAAGTACTTGTGTTTTGTTCTCAGATCATTAATATGATGAATTTATGGTGAATTCTTGATGAAGTTTTAAACACAATTTCAGACAATGATTACCATCTGAAGACTAATACTCTATTGTTGTCACTCTGGTTTAATGGATTATGTGAAAATTATGTACTTAAAAGTCTTGGAACTTTAATCCAAGTTAGGCTATTTATCATGTTTAAAACCCAAGGCACTCTGAAATTTTCTATAGAAACAGTGGTAAGTTCTTTAAATCTGTGAAGGAACTTTAATTTGATATTATATTGTCCATTTTTAAATTTGCATTGCAGAATGATAGCTGGACTAGGATTGTGAGTACTCAGTCAGTTAAGTTGGGTTCGACTCTTATCAACTCCATGGACTGTAGCCTGAGAGGTCCCTCTGTCCATAGGATTCTCAAGGCAAAAATACTGGAGTGGGTTGCCATAATCTGCTCCAGAGGATCTTCCTGACACAGGGATTGAACCCAAGTCTCTTGTGTCTCCTGTGTTCCAGGCAGATTCTTTACCACTAGTGCCACTTGATAACTCAATATTAAACAAGAAAGTCACTTTTTCTTTGAGATTATGGCTTACTTCAAATGTCATCATTACTGGTAGGGATGATCACTAAGTGATATTTTATATGACTTTCAAAAAATATTAATAATGCATTAAATGTCATTGTTTGTAAATTTCATTTCTCTTCTGCTTATTTAATAACTCAATCAAAAATATCAGCAGATTTTGCATTAAAACCTACCTGAAAAAAATCACTCGTTAATAATGTAAGCAATAGATACCTTGGGTAGGAAGCTTATTTTTAAAAGGAAGGATAAATAAAGGAAAAACAAATCATGGCTAAAATACTCCTTAAGAAGATCAAGGAACTTCCCTGGTGAGCCAGTGGTTAAGACTCCATGCTTCCACTGCAGGGGGCATGGGTTTGATACTCTGTCTAGTAACTAGGAGCCTGCATGTCCCATGGTGTAACCAAAAAAAAAAAAAAAAGTCTATGGTATTGACTTCTATTTTTTTTTGAGCATTGTATAAAATCTAATTTCCTTCTGAGTTTCTATATTCCTTTTTCTAATCTAAGCATTTATTGAAGGCAATGATATAATGATGATGAATGGTTTTATTGTATACATATAATAGCAAAATAAAATAGCAGGTTGAAAACTAAATGTACTAGATTTTTTTTAATGTACTAGATTTTTACAGATTATAATTAAAGGTGAATAGTGCATTGAAATCCAGGACATTTTACTGCAATGCCTTTAAGTTACTGATAGTAGATTCCAAAGCAAAATAATACACTGAAGAAATGATAAACCATAAATTACTAATAAAATATAACAAGTCCATTTTTATCCAATTTAAGATAAAGATGATTTAGACATTTAGGCAGAGGATTACTGTCTTGAGATATGATGATTCCTCATACCTTAGAAATTTCCCTGGGTTTCATATAAACTCAAATTAGTCTGAATTATTAATTTACATCTAGATCTTCAACTTTAAAATCTACAGACCTCCTATGTATTTTAGTTCAAAGCATCATGAATTGTGTGTATTTGAGTACCTATCTGAGTACATTCATAGATATGGGTGGGCTATATGCTTGCTTTTTATTTTGTAGAATGGAACTGTGTAAGGCACTTCATGCATTCCTCCCATGAGTTTAAAAATAAATGTCTTCTGCTTGCTAAATCATGTTGTAAATACCTCATTTAGTCTTCTTAACTCATAAGAAGAGAATAAATTATTTTCCATACTTTAACTCTGGCCTCATTGTATGCCAGTGACTGCTGATTATAAGTACTATCAGTGAAACTGAAATCAGCCTGGAGCACTCAAGTTGTTTTTCAAATAAAGTTCTTGTTTCAGCATTTATTTTACCAAAAGGCTTTTAATCAAGGTTATGGGAAAGTCCATAAACTTTCTGCTAAATATTTAACAAGCTGGAGGTCACTGCACATGTCTTATCAAGGGCAAGTGAAATGAGATTGCAATCAGGAAAATAGAAGACTTGATGATAAGCAAAGCTTTGTCTCTTAGAAAAAATCAAAGTGACTCACATTTTCACCTTTCTTTTGTAGGATTTAATTTTCCTGGTTTGAGCCATAATTTTAAAAAATGGTAAATAGCACTGAGTAATTCATTTGATTTGAATCACTAGTTTATCTTTAACATGATAATAGTAATTCTTTCTTCACAGTAGATAGACAGGCAGAATTTAACTAAGAAGGCTTCACTAAAGTTTCACAGTTTAATATTAAAAGCATATTCTTTTTGATAAAAATAAATTTATAAATGCCTTGTGATACTGAACACTTTCTAACTGACCTATCTTACTTAAATCAAAATCCTAACAAACCTATGTTTCTACTCTCAGAGGAATCAAAGTTATGAAAGAAAACTGAAGCAGATTTTAAAACACATATTTTGCTATCTATCCTCAGAAATAAATGAGTGAATGAATTAACTTTCAGTCTACCCTCATTTATGTTCAAATTATCTATATAGATAAGTTTTCTTTAGCTAGATCACATGGAACTGTAGAATGAAAATTTCAATTGTATACATTATCCTAGCTAATATATATATATATATATATATATATATAATATTATATATATAGCTTATATATATGTATGTATGAAATGTAGGCTCACTATACATATAGTAAAAATACAATACCATTTTTTATCTTATAATTGTAGGTATAGGCATAACCTTATTCTTTTCTAAAGAGAAAAGGGAAAAAAATATATAGCAGAGCTGCAAATGGATTACAACTTCTTGTCTTCCTGCTTACATTTCTTTGGAACAATTTCTTTACCAGAGTTTAAGTAGAATGGTTAGTGGCTAGGCCATACGTGATTCTTTAAGATTAATCACTATATTCCACCACTCCATCCAGTGGATGGGAGAGGCAGGCAGATATTGGCGAATGGACTTAATTACATATGATATAGCCAGCTCTGGCCTCTGTCAAGCAAGCATAAAATTGGAGAATTCTGGGATGAGAAGTCAAGTGGGCCTTAGGAAGCATCATTACCAACAAAGTTAATGGAGGTGATGGAATTCCTGCTGAGCTATTTCAATCCTAAAAGATGATGCTCTTAAAATGATGCACTCAATATGCCAGCAAATTTGGAAAAGTTAGTAGTGGCCACAAGACTGAAAAATGTCAGTTTTCATTCCAATTCCAAAGAAAGGTAATGGCAAAGAATGTTTAAACTATTGCACAATTGTACTCATCTCACATGCTAGCAAAGGAATAATCAAACTTATCCAAGCCAGGCTTCAACACTACATGAACCATGAACTTCCAGATGTTCAAGCTGGATTTAGAAAAGGCAAAGGAGCCAGTGATCAAATTTTCAACATCTCTTGGATGATTGAAAAAGCAAGAGAATACCAGAAAAACATCTACTTCTGCTTTATGGATTACACCAAAGCCTTTGGCCGTGTAGATCACAACAAACTGTGGAAAATACTTCAAGACATGGGAATACGAGACCACCTGACCTGCCTCTTGAGAAATCTGTATGCTGGTTAAGAAGCAACAGTTAGATCTGGACATGGAACAACAGACTGGTTCCAAATAGGAAAAGGAGTACATCAAGGCTGTATATTGTCACCCTGCTTATTTAACTAATATACAGAGTACTTCATGTGAAATGGCAGGATGGATGAAGCATAAGCTGTAATCAAGATTGCCGGGAGAAATATCAATAACCTCAGATACACAGATGACACAACCCTTAGGACAGAAAGCAAAGAAGAATTAAAAAGACGTTTGATGAAAGTGAAAGAGGAGAGTGAAGAAGCTTGCTTGAAACTCAGCATTAAAAAAATGAAGATCATGACACCCGGTCCCATCACTTCATGGCAAATAATTGGGGAAACAATAGAAACATTGGCAAATTTTATTTTTGGGGGCTCCAAAATCACTGCAGATGGTGGCTGTAGCCATGCAATTAAAAGACATTTGCTCCTTGGAAGAAAATAAATGACCCAATCAAAAAATGGGCCAAAGAACTAAACAGACATTTCCCCAAAAAAGACATACAGATGGCTAAGAAACACATGAAAAGATGCTCAACATCACTCATTATCAGAGAAATGCAAATCAACACCACAGTGAGGTACCATTACACACCAGTCAGGATGGCTGCTATCCAAAAGTCTACAAGCAATAAATGCTGGAGAGGGTGTGGAGAAAAGGGAACCCTCTTACACTGCTGGTGGGAATGCAAACTAGTACAGCCGTTATGGAGAACAGCGTGGAGATTTCTTAAAAAACTGGAAATAGAACTGCTATATGACCCAGCAATACCACTTCTGGGCATACACACCGAGGAAACCAGATCTGACAGAGACACATGCACCCCAATGTTCATCGCAGCACTATTTATAATTGCCAGGACATGGAGGCAACCTAGATGTCCAACAGCAGATGAATGGATAAGGAAGCTGTGGTACATATACACCATGGAATATTCCTCAGTCATTAAAATGAACTCACTTGAATCAGTTCTGATGAGATGGATGAAACTGGAACCCATTATACAGAGTGAAGTAAGCCAGAAAGATAAAGAACATTACAGCATACTAACACATATATATGGAATTTAGAAAGATGTTAATGATAACCCTATATGCAAAACAGAAAAGAGACACAGATGTCCAGAACAGACTTTTGGACTCTGTGGGAGAAGGCGAGGGTGGGATGTTTCAAGAGAACAGCATTGAAACATGTATATTATCTAGGGTGAAACAGATCACCAGCCCAGGTTGGATGCATGAGACAAGTGTTCAGGCCTGGGGCACTGGGAAGACCCAGAGGAATCGGGTGAAGAGGGATGTGGGAGGGGGAATCGGGATGGGGAATACATGTAACTCCATGGCTGATTCATGTCAATGTATGACAAAACCCACTACAATATTGTAAAGTAATTAGCCTCCAACTAATAAAAAATAAATGAAAAAAAAAGAAAAGAATAGCTATGACTAACCTAGACAACATATTAAGAAGCAGAGACATTACTTTTCTGACAAAGGTTCATCTAGTCAAAACTATGGCTTTTCCAGTAGTCATGAATGGAGGTGAGAGTTGGACTATAAAGAAAGCTGAGCACCGAAGAATTGATGCTTTTGATCTGTGGTCTTGCAGAAAGCTCTTGAGAGTCCCTTGGACTGCAAGGAGATCAAACCACCCAATCTTAATGGAAATCCGTCCTGAATATTCATTTGAAGGACTGATGCTTAAGTTTAAATCCAATATTTTGGCCTCCTGACTTGAAGACCTGACTCATTAGAAAAGACCCTGATTCTGGGCAACACTGAATGCAGGAGGAGATGGTGATGACAGAGGATTAGATGGTTGGATGGCATCACTGAATCTATGGACATGAGTTTGAGCAAGCTCCAGGAGTTGGTGATGAACAGGGAAGCCTGGTGTGCTGCAGTCCATGGGGTTGCAGAGTTGGACATGACTGAGCAACTGAATTGAGCTGAAAAGGACACAAATTATTTGCTGTGTTAAAGGAACTCTCCATGCATGCTATGTTCTGTTATTGCCCAAACACTTATTATTAAGAATAAAGATGCACGTTATTGGATGATGTTTGGTTGTGACTTTGAGGAAGTTACATGGTCATTCTCCATCAAGTTATCTCTTTTGTGTGGAAAGGAGGAATAATGGATTATGTTAATGTGGATAATGTTAACACCTACCCCACTGGATTGTTTTCAGGATCAAATGACATAAGCTATGGGAAACAGTTACAAACTAAGTGTGCTTGAGTTTGCTTTGTCCCTGTTAAACCGTATAACTCAGATTGGGACTTGAATCGATGTGCCAAGGCTTGAACCCTACCTAAACTCTAATTGGGACTTGAACCTACAGTCTTTTAATTAGAATCATTCACCTGGTGTCTGGACTTACTGAGGATCAGGTTCTTTACATCTTAGCACAGGAGGAATTCAGTGAGAGGCAAAGTGATAAAGTAGATTTATTAACATAGAACACTTGTGAGAGTCGCAAGCAGGTGAGGGAGCTCTGCCCCAAGGATTAAGTGTGCTACAATTTTATAATCAAAAGAAAGGGAGGGGGGAGACCACCTTCTTCCTCATTCTTATAGTAGACATCAGGCTTACATCACTATCTCTTCCTTTGTATCAGGCTGGAGAGTGTCTGACTCTGAGGCCAAACCAGGACTTATTCAAATCAGCAAAAGGGTGGTAATATTTTTTTCTTTTACTCAGTGACCTGGGACATATCTCATGCCTTTACTTACAGCTTTGTAATTAAGCAAATCTGCTTTGTTCCATGACATTCAGGTAGTTTTCTTGAGGTATCATTCCCTAGCTTTCCGTCTCTATCTATACTCCCATATTGGGACTTCTACAACTACCTGCATAACTATCTTATTCTTTCCCTATCACCTACACTCTTAAAGACACTGAATATTGGTTTAATTTTGCCAAAATGATATATGAAAGATGTATCTCATTGATGTCTGTATATAATTTTCCATACTTATGGGTGAGACAGAACATCTTAGCATGTTTGAACACATGTTCATCAGAATATTAATTCCAGCTATAAAAATTTCTCTTTATCATTATTGCTTTGCAACATATTGGACTTTTGTCAATTGCTGCAGTTTTTTGAAAGTAAATTCTCAAATTTCTCAATTACATAAAGCTGTATGCATATAAATTAATCTGCATTGTTTAACTCAGATGAAACCCAGAAGGCAGATGAAACCCAAAATGTTAGTGTTTGCTGTAGTTTACTAGAATGCATGTAATTATGAGAAATGCCTTTTTGTCACTATTCTTTACAGGATTGTACTTTACATGAGTTTACATAGATTCTGTCTATATAAAAGCATGTTTAGCATTAAAATATTTTTTTAAGTTGCCTGGCTAATTATACTTAAAATGTTACAATTTAAGTTGGGAAATGTCAACATTACAATGACATATTGTATGTTATATACTTCCTGAGGGCTAGGGAGGAAAGTGGAGAAGGCAATGGCACCCCACTCCAGTACTCTTGCCTGGAAAATCCCATGGACAGAGGAGCCTGGTAGGCTTCAGTCCATGGAGTCGCTAAGAGTCGGACACGACTGAGCAATTTCACTTTCACGCGCAGGAGAAGGAAATGGCAACCCACTCCAGTGTTCTTGCCTGGAGAACCCCAGGGAGGGGGAGCCTGGTGTTCTGCCGTCTATGGGCTTGCACAGAGTCGGACACAACCGAAGTGACTTAGCAGCAGCAGCAGCAGCAGGGAGGGAGATATCATTTGCTAATTTGAAATAAGTTTTAAAGTACTTTGGTAGAATTTATTTTGCTAGCATGACTTTCTTTGATTACAAGTGACTATACTTATTTTAATCATGCAGGACCAATTTGAGATGCTATTTACAATACCAAATTTGTGTTTAGAATTAAATTGTGTGTCATCCAGTAATACTGTTATAGTTCAGCAGAGGACAATTTTAAATAGTAGCTATCATATAGACACAAGCATACCACATAATACTTAAAAGCTAGAGCTTGGTTTGACATTTTTTTAAATAACATATCAAAATGGTAAACTTGTCCTGCTCTTGATTATTTTGAGTTCAAGAGGTATACAAATTATAAAGTACTGTCTTATTGCTATGACTAATTCATTCTATGATTAATTCTACATTGGTGAATAAGTCATCCAAATTATGTATATTAGTGGAAGTATAATGTAGATATAGCAAGTAGCAAGTAGATGGTAATGAGAGAGAAAGCCATTTGGCTGAAATGATAGAGCTAGGCTCCCCTAGCTCTGAAATAGAAAAAAAAAAAATCAAACTCTGTGATCCACAAAATAGTGTTATATTTAAATTATGCTTTGTTAAAAATTGGGTTAAAAAGTAACAATGGCTAAACTCAAGTGAAGATTTGGTCTTTAAATATTTTTGATTCACATTACTCTTAGTTAATTGTTTTACTCTACCTCAGTTTGCTTGTGCTTATTCTATTTCAGTTCGTGGACTCAACATTTGTATTTACTGAAAATCAATGCCATGAAATTGCTTATTCAAGACTTATGCCTTGAAGTGTGAAATATTTATCTTTCCCCAGCACTTTAAAGGCCTATCTTTTTAACATTTTAAAATAAACATACATTTACACATTGGACTGTTGGAAGAAGAATTTAAACTAGAAATATGACTGTAGTAATAGGTCTAATTACTTTGTGAGGAATTCAGAAGGATGTATCCATGTGGGAATAAAGACTTCCCTCCCTCCAGCGACCTCAGTATAATTATTTTTAAAGAAACCATCCTTTATGCATTTCAGGGTTGCCCCCACCTTGCATCATTATTATCGGGAAAATTGGTAGGAAGGAATGTAATTAAGGAAGGAAAATCACACTTAGGGATTACCAAGCATGATTTTCTCTTCTCCCATCGCTTGCTGGTAGGCCTCCCTCCAGGTGTTTAACTAGAGATAGAGTGAATCATTTTCTTGGTACATATAGTGAGTGACTTGCTTGGCAATGTACTGTCAATGTTGATAATTGGTTGCACAGCAACATATGTTCTTTTATTTTCAAGCTGAAATTGGTACTTGAGTAGTACCCTTCGTGCAGAATTGCCCCTGCAGTATCAAGAGAATTTTAATGCTACACCTGAATGGAAAGGAGAATAAGAAAGTGGGTGACAAAAAGATAGCTTTGAAGAGAGATAGTTGATTCCTTCAAGATATAAAGGAAAATGTAACGTGATTATCATTAACTTTTACCAGTTTGGCTTAAAGTACTTAATATAGCCTGTATATCCAGAAGCTCTAGAATAATATACATTATTGTAAAAGTAGTAGGGCACATTACAATTTTAGAAGTCATATTTTGACTCAGCAATGCCAAAAACTTACAAGGGACAATGGGAATAAGACAAGGGAATCTGAATAAGTGGTAAGGGCTACTTTCTTGAGGGACTTCAGAAGGGTCAGCTAATATTTGATGACATCAAAGGATACGAGTCTTCGATTAAAAAAATCTATGCCTTGAGAGTAACAAAGAGGTATCTGCAAACACTCTAAAAAGCAGTGTGGTGTCAGAAAGAAAAACAATTCAAGAAAACCATTTACATTTCATTATTATCTGTGAAAGTGATAAAATCAGCAGATTACAATTCAAATAGCCTCAGTGTTTTCTTTATTCCTGGCTGTTTTGTATCACTAAGTTTTAAAAACTAACAAAAATATGAGGCAGAAAGATTTTAAAATCCAATACATTGTAAGAAATTTTTGCCAAAAATGTTTGAGTAATTCATTGCTATGAAGACACATTAGACATAGATTTACCTTCAGGTTGAACACATTGGCAAAATTATGTGGTTACACTTATTTTTCGAGACAGTTAAGAGTTAATAGGAAAGGAAAATCAAGTATGGCATTTCAGAGAGGGTTAATCAGATAAACAGAGTTGAAGTACCATTGTCATCACATCATTATCAAGATTATACATTATACATGACACATCACTGAGGACGTTAATGTTGATCACTTGACTGAGGTGGTGTTCATCAGGTTTATACAGCATAGTTTCTCCTTTTTTCCTCCTTTTCCATGGTCTCACAGCCTGCCCTTCAGGCTTGGGGAGTTACCACTCTACTTCCTTGAGGGCAGAGTGCTTATACAAATTATTTGGAATTCTAGATGAGAGATTTCTTTCATTTACCTCTATTTATTTATATTGAATCCTTTACTAACAGCAGTATGAACCCATGGATATTTAATTTATACTTTGGGTTATAAATAAATACAACTTTTATTTTGTTGCTCAAATTATTCCAACTTTGGATATTGGGAGTTCATTCAGGGTGGCTTTTGCATCCTTTTTACAATACACTTATCATTGTTATTTTGAGCCACAAATTTATTTGTAACACTAAAGAAACTCCAAGAATCTGTATTATTTCTTTGTGTTCTGCAGTTATGGATGTTTCTACTGATAAATTTTCACCAGTTCTTTCCTCAGCCACTTCCAGGTTACTCATCAATCCATCAAAAGCATACTTCTTTTCTGTGCTTTTGATTTCTGTCAATCCCTTTTGATTTTTCTTTGAGTTTGCATCTCCATGTTTTATATACCCACTTGTTTTTGCATATTGTCTACTTTTTTCCTATAAGATTCCTTAAAATATTAACCATAGTTACTTTAAATTTCCTAATAATTTTAATAACTATGTCATATCTGAGTTTAGTTCTGGTGATTTTCTTGTCTCTATGGATTGTTTTTGCTTGCCTTTTTACTTTTTGCTTAAAGTTGGACATATTGTATTGGGTAATAGGAAGTGATATAGACAGGCCTCTTTCATAAGGATTTATATAAATCTGCCTAGTTTTGTACTGTGTTTAATATTATTGTATCTGTAGGCTGCAAAGGTTTTTAATTTCATTATTGTCCTTGTTTTTACCTACCCTTTTGACACTGGGCTTGCAGAGGTACTCCTTTTCAGTAAGTCTATCGTGCAATTCCTTTGCTATAATCCAATACTATTTTACTGGAGCAGTTCCAGTTCTATTGGTTGTGGTGGTAAGATAAGGGAGAGTAGAAGCATTTGATAATCTTATGTTTCTATTTTAGTCTCTTCGAGAGTCTGCATCTCAGGTCTGTGACTTCACAAATGTTTCTCAAGTGGTATAGCTTCTCCATTAACCTCCTGGGTAAGACAGGAAGGCTGTAGATGGGATTGAAGTGGAAGAAATATTCTTCCTTCATCAGAAATAAGACTTTGGTAGTCTTTTCCTTTTGAGAGTAAGCCTTTGTTCTGGAGAAGAATCTGGAGTATTTCACAATGGTAACTCTTTTTATCCCCAGCCAGAGCCAGATCTTCCTAGATCTTTACCATGAGAACCTAGTAGCCTTCATGATGGTAAAGTTCATGAAATTGTGGGATCCTTTCCAGAAATGAAGATCTTCAAAAGGTTTTTTTATTATTATTATTATTATTTTTTACCCTAAGCATAGTCCATAGCCTCCAATATTTCATCAGAAGTACCATTTAAGCATGTATACCTGTTTATGACTCTAGAGGCTTCTGTTTCAGATATGCAGAGGTCGCCCATGACTGATTTTGTCTATCTCTCCAAATTTTGGTCCATCAGTTTGCCCTGCAAGTTTAGTTCTCTGATAGGTCCAAGGAAAGCAATTGATTTTCAGCTTGTTCAGATTTTCTCCTGTAAATGAGCAAGTTCGTTACAAGTGTGCATATGTGCTAAGTTGCTTCAGTCATGTCCGATTCTTTGCAACCCTATGGGCTGTAGTTCACCAGGCTTCTCTGTCCATGGGATTCTCCAGGCAAGAATGCTAGAGTGTGTTGTCATGCCCTCTGCCAGGGCATCTTCCCAACCCAGGGATCAAACCTACATCTTTTACATATCCTGCATTGGTAAGCAAGTTCTTTACCAGGAGCACTACCTGGAAAGCCCAAGCTCTTTACATATCAAAGTTGAAACTGGAAATTGCCTTATAGCATTATAATTAGTTCAGTGAAAACACGTTTCAAAATTTACATTCAGTCACATTAAATGTTATCATATTCATTCCTATTTATTTCCATCTTCTTCTTGGATAACTTTTGTATTCCTGAAAAGTAATGTAATACTAACTAAACAACAACAATTTTAAACATACTTTGGACAATAGTTTCTCTCCTATAAAAATTCCAAAGACCAACATTATAAAATTAATTTTTATTAAGCTATCACTATGTATTCAATATAGTTACTTTCTCTCATTTAATAAGTCATTGCTTTTTGTTTGGAATAGATATGATGTGAAAAGCTTAAAACAGATGTAGGGATATTGACCAAAAGTCTATACCTAAATTTCAATCTTTTAAAAAATAGTCTTTGTGCCTACAAGAGTTTAACCAACCAGTGCCATTTTCATTTGTCCTTCTTATTTATAGATAACCTAGTTAAAAGGTGTTCAATATAAACTGCCAGTTGTAAGTAATCATATATTCGGTTTGATCATTCTTTTTACCCCTGGCGTGGTTCTTTGTTGCTACTGGAATAAAATTTTATTTTTCCTTTCTCAGGTCCCCATGTTAACTTATTATTGTTTCAGAAGGAAATTCATAAAATTTAGAATAAATAATCTTTGATTATTTCCTACAGCATAAAAAACCCAGAATTTATTAAGAACTTGGCAACCTTTGGATCTATATATATATATATCTATCATTTCTCAAGAACAAAACAAATTCTATTGCTATCTCTCTCTGAAAAATCAACCATTGATGCACATATTTTTCCAAGAAAGTTTTACTACAAAGTAAGTCTGGAGGGCTTCATTATTTATGGTCTCTCAATTCATATTCTCCTACTATACCATTATAGAATGGATCAAGAGGTAATAACAGTGGAAAATGTAGTAATATGACAAACTTTAAATATTGCTACTAATTACTAATATCAATGCCTTTTATAATCTGTTTACTGAGTTCAAGGCACTAAGATTTTATTCTCAGAATCAAACATATGGGATAAAGTTTAATATCTCAAATATAAAAGCTAAGTTAAACAGGTCGCCAGTTTATACCTTTAGAACATAATGGGAACAGTAATACATTTGATTCCAATATCTATGTTATTAACTATTAAGTGGACCTGACACAAATGCTTGTTCATAGATTCATGATATTTTCACATACACATGGATTATGAGTTAAGCAAGAAGATATCACCAACTGTTGTGCAGAATCATTATTATTATTTTATTGTTTGAAAAGTTTATAGCTTTCTAAGGCAATCAACCCCTATTAACCAACAAGAGTCACATGGCTGCACCAGTGTCTCCTCATGACCCTAGTCCTAGCATGAAATTCTATTCCAAAGAATGACATAAGAAATCATACTGAAATTTTTATTCTCAGTCAAAACCAGTGGCATCTAAATTGAAAAATTGATTTCCAGAAAGCAATTATATTATATTTCTCAGCATTTATCTTTGGGTACAGTGTATACTTTATTGTAATTTATTTTATTTATTTATTTTTCATTTATTTTTATTAGTTGGAGGCTAATTACTTTACATTATTGTAGTGGTTTTTGTCATAAATTGACATGAATCAGCCATGGAGTTACATGTATTCCCCATCCTGATCCTCCCCTCCCACTTCCCTCTATACCCGACCCCTCTGGGTCTTCCCAGTGAACCAGGTCTGAGCACTTGTCTCATGCAACCAACCTGGGCTGGTGATCTGTTTCACACTAGATAATATACATGTTTTGATGCTGTTCTCTTGAAACATCCCACCCTCGCCTTCTCCCACAGAGTCCAAAAGTCTGTTCTGTACATCTGTGTCTGTTCTTCTGTTTTGCATATTGGGCTATCGTTACCATCTTTCTAAATTCCGTATATATGTGTTAGTATACTGTATTGGTCTTTATCTTTCTGGCTTACTTCACTCTGTTCAATGGGCTCCAGTTTCATCCATCTCATTAGAACTGATTCAAATGAGTTAGTTTTAATGGCTGAGTAATTTTCCATGGTATATATGTACCACAGCTTCCTTATCCATTCGTCTGCTGATGGGCATCTAGGTTGCTTCCATGTCCTGGCTATGATAAACAGTGCTGCAATGAACATTGGGGTACACATGTCTCTTTCATATCTGGTTTCCTCGGTGTGTATTCCTCGGTGGATATTCCCATATGGCAGTTCTATTTCCAGTTTTTTTAAGAAATCTCCACACCCCACCAGCAATGTAAGAGGGTTCCCTTTTCTCCACACCCTCTCCAGCATTTATTGCTTGTAGACTTTTGGATAACAGCCATCCTGACTGGCGTGTAATGGTACCTCATTGTGGTTTTGATTTGCATTTCTCTGATAATGAGTGATGTTGAGAATCTTTTCATGTGTTTGTTAGCCATCTGTATGTCTTCTTTGGAGAAATGTCTGTTTAGTTCCTTGGCCAATTTTTTGATTGGGTCATTTATTTTTCTGGAATTGAGCTTCTGGAGTTGCTTGTATATTTCTGAGATTAATCCTTTGTTGCTTCGTTTGCTATTATTTTCTCCCAATCTGAGGGCTGTCTTTTCACCTTGCTTATAGTTTCCTTTGTTGTGCAAAAGCTTTTCAGTTTCATTAGGTTCCATTTGTTTATTTTTGCTTTTATTTCCAATATTCTGGGAGGTGGGTAATAGAGGATCCTGCTATGATTTATGTCAGAGAGTGTTTTGCCTATGTTCTCCTCTAGGAGTTTTATAGTTTCTGGTGTTACATTTAGATCTTTAATCCATTTTATGTTTATTTTTGTGTATGGTGTTAGAAAGTGTTCTGATTTCATTCTTTTACAAGTAGTTGACCAGTTTCCCAGCACCACTTGTTAAAGAGGTTGTCTTTTTTCCATTGTATATCCTTGTCTCCTTTGTTGAAGAGACTATTGTCATTTATTTTAGTATCAATTCTTAGTTCTGATCAATAATTCTAGATTAAAGAGGAAAGGTTTTCTTCACAAGCATGGGGCTTTGAAATGAAATGTAGTACTCTTCAGAACTTTGCTATACTATTTTTATCTTTGTATTTTTCTCTGAAGCAGATGACATTGAGTGAAACCTCTGAAACTCACTAATAACTACCCATTTACACTGGATCTTCATTAGAGGAGAGTGCTCTACACTGAATTACATTACTGCTTTCAGGAGGACCACTTAACTTCCTAGAAGATGATTTACCACATATGAGGGAACATATATGTGCCTATCATTTTGCCTTTTTAAATAATTTCCAAGAGATCATGGACTTTACTTCATTACATTAATGTACCTGTATGTCAATAGAGTTTTGCCAAGAGAACACACTGGTTATAGCAAACACCCTCTTTGAACAACACAAGAGAAGACTCTACACATGGACATCATCAGATGCTCAATACTGAAATCAGATTGATTATATTCTTTGCAGCCAAAGATGGAGAAGCTCTATACAGTCAATAATAATAAAAAAAAAATGGCAACAGACTTTGGCTCAGATCATGAACTCTTTATTGCAAAATTCAGACTTAAATTGAAGAAAGTACAGAAAACCACTAGACCATTCAGGTATGGCCTAAATAAAATCATTTACGATTATACAGTAGAAGTGAAAAATATATTCAAGGGATTAGATCTGATAGATTGAGGACCTGAAGAACTATGGATGGAGGTTTGTAATGTTGTACAGGAGGCAGCGATCAAAACCATCCCCAAGAAAAGGAAATGCAACAAAGCAAAACGGTTGTCTGAGGAGGCCTTACAAAGAGCTAAGTAAAGAAGAGAAACAAAAGGCAAAGAGAAAAGGAAAGATATAACCATCTGAATGTAGGGTTCCAAAGAATAGCAAGGAGAGATAAGAAAACCTTGCTAAGTAAGTGAACAATGTAAGGAAATAGAGGAAAACAATAAAATAGAAATGACTAGAGATCTCTTCAAGAAAATCAGAGATACCAAAGAGACATTTCATGCATAGATGAGCACCATAAAGTATAAAAATGGTATAGAATGAACAGAAGCAGAAGATATTCAGAAGAGGTGGTAAGAATACACAGAACAGTGTTGTACAGTGTTGAAAAAAGATCCTAGACTGCATAACCATTATGGTGTGATCACTCACCTAAAGACAGACAACCTGGAGTGTGAAATCAAGTGTGCCTTAGGAAGCATCACTATGAACAAAGCTGGTGGGGGTGATGAAATTCCAGTTGAGCTATTTCAAATCCTAAAAGATGATTCTGTGAAAGTACTGCACTCAATATGCCAGCAAATTTGGAAACTCATCAGTGGCAGAGGACTGGAAAAGGTCAGTTTTCATTTCAATCCCAAAGAAAGGCAATGCCAAAGAATGTTCAAACTACTTGCAAAGTAGTTTGCAAAGTAATGCTCAAACTCCTCCAAGCTAATCTTCAACAGTACATGAACCAGGAACTTTCAGAGGTGCAGGCTGGATTTAGGAACAGTAGAGGAACCAGAGATCAAATTGCCAACACCAGTTGGATCATAGCAAAAACACGAGAATTCTAGAAAAGGCATCTACTTCTGCTTCACTGACTACTCAGTTGGAAATAGTAGACTATCTTACCTGTCTCCTGATAAACCTGTATGTAGGTCAAGACGCAAAAGTTAGAACCAGACATGGAACAACCTACTGGTTCAAAATTGGGAAAGAAGAACATCAAGGCTGTATACTGTCACACTGCTTATTTAATTTATATGCAGAGTACATCAAGCCAAATGCAGGGTGGATGAAGCACAAGCTGGAATCAAGATGGCTGGGAGAAATATCAACAATCTCAGATATGCAGATGACACAACCCTTATGGCAGAAAGCAGAGAGGAACTAAAGAGCCTCTTCATGAAAGTGAAAGAGGAGAGTGAAAAAGCTGGGTTAAAACTCAACATTCAAAAACTAAGATGATGGCATCCAGTCCCATCACTTCATGGCAAATAAATGGGGGAAAAATGCAAACAGTTAGAGACTTTATTTTCTTGGGTTCCAAAATCACTGTGAATGGTGATTGGAGTCATGCTATGACAAACCCAGACAGCAAACTAAAAAGTAGAGACAGTACTTTGCCAACAAAGGTCCGTATAGTCAATGTTATTGTTTTTTCCTGGAAGTCACGTATGAATGTAAGAATCAGACCATAAAGATGGCTGAACGCCAAAGAATTAATGCTTTTGAACTGTGGTGTTGGAGAAGACTGTTGGAGAAGACTTTTGAGAGTCTCTTGGACTGCAAGGAGATCAAACCAGTCAATCAAAGGAAATCAATCCTGAATCTTCATTGGAAGGACTGATGCTGAAGTTGAAGCTCCAGTACTTTGAGCACTTGTAAGATCTCTCACTGGAAAAGACCCTGATGCTGGGAAAGATTGAAAGCAGGAGAAGGGAACGATAGAGGACAAGATGATTTGATGGCATCACCAACTCGATGGATATGAGTTTGAGCAAGCTCTGGGAGATGGCGAAGGACAGGGAAACCTGGCATGCTGCAGTCAAAGGGGTTTAATGAGTTAGACATGAGTGAGAGACCAAACAACAAAGACATGTCATTCATTAACAAAACCTTATATATATATATGTATGTATATGTATATATATGACTACTAGTCCTTGAATGAAAAATACAGGTGCATCAATTGTCCTATCTGAATATCTAATATATTTTATGAAAAGAAAGAATTGTATTTTACTGACTCAAAAACATGACATTTTTTGAGATATTCTAAAATACAAATCAGCATTTATTTGCACTAAAATAATCAAAAAAATATAGTAGAAACAACTTGAAAACCTTTCAAATGAAACTATTTTAGTGACTTTAAAGCTGAATTGCCTGGAATTTTAGAAAAGAGAAGGAATGTGTTATAAATACAATGAGAGGTATGTCTGGCTTATTTAAATAATTCACTGAATAGCAATCTTGCAAATGTTAATTATAGGACACAATTTCTGCTGAATATGTGTTTTAACTAGTATGTGAAATGTCATAAATTCCAAAATCCACAATTAAATATTGATATTCTATAATTTACTTACTAGTAAAAAATATTTCCAAAGCTCTATATTATTAGGGAAGACTAAGTATCCATAATTATTTTTCACTCTGTGTGATTGGAATAGTTGTTTTAATATGTGCTCATAGGAAAGTAAACATTATCTTAGTTTTTATTTTTTACTGTGCTTTATTGGGTGTACATATAATGAAGCTTCTAAGTGACTTGAATTCAAAATATATCTCATGTTTTCTAACCAATTAAAAGTCACAGGTAGGCTGTTTTGTTTGTGTGGTTTCTTAAGTAAACTTATCAATATTTAGTGTATAAAATTCCTGTATATTCAATTGAAAAGAAAAAGAAGGCATATGTTTAAAAAGAAAATCTGGGCTTAATTGAGAATGGGAAGTAGAAAGTTGATTCTGCTTTTTTTTTTTTTAAGTTCACATTTCTCTTTGAGAACGTTAAGCCTGGTGCCTCTATTTTTTCTGGTAACTGAATATTTGTTAAATATAAATAAACGTTGTGCATAATTTATTGTGTTTTTAGGCTCCAAACCACTTTAGTGGCTTTTTTTTTTGGTAGATTTAACATCATCTCACAATTATAGCTTTAGTATACTGGACTGTTCACATAAATGCATCTCATTGATTTTAGCAATGACAGAGATGGGTGGTTGTTAGTCAGAGGTATTTTATTTTTATCTGTTATGGCCTCTTTCTGAGTAATGGTGTATTGTCCATTATGCATGGGATAAATGCCATCTGTAAACAAATTAATAATTTGTTGAAAAAAAGGTAACAATAAACAAACTCCTAGAATTTAACAAGTAGGGTTAGTTGAATTGTAAAAAGCAAGTAGATATTAGGTTTTTCACTTGGTATAAGTTGATATTTCTGAAGTTTTAATAATTTTATGTGTTTTTTTTCTATTATCCTACTAATGTCATACCAGGCACATAGGTGCCACATTGACATTATTCTTTTAGATTTTTAGAAATGTAGTCAGCATTAGAACAAAAAATATGTGCTCTACATTGGTCACAGTTGGCATGGCTCCCAAATGTGTCAGTAATGAATTATGGATTTTCTATACTAGCTTTCAAACAGACCTTTTATTACTTGCAATATTGAAATAGAATGTTCATCTAACTTTCTTTCAGGAAAGACACATAGGGAATACTCAATAGGAATTTGCAAAATATATTTCAGTGTTTAGGGAATTCTAATCTATACATGTAATTTTTGTTAAACTTTGTTTCTGCTCCTTGCTCATACTAAATTTAAAGACAATAATTACTGGTTAAGTAGACTATGAAACTATTATAGATTATAAATTTTGTAGCAGTTTAACTCGTTGCCTAATGTGTTTAATTAGTATTGAAAAACCATCAAATCACTTTGACTTACAGCCCTGGTCACATGCTTTTCCTTTCTTCTTTTCTTCTGTTCTTTGTCTCTGTTTCTTTCTCCTCTTATGAAAATCGTGTTCTTTTTTCACATACTAGAAAACTAAGGTCTGAATAATCCACTTTTGACAGACTGGTTTACTACTTGAGATGTGTTCTGTTTACTCATTTTTAATATAATAACCTTTTGACCTAGTTAAATATGAATTTTCATGTTTTGAATATAATGTTGAATAAAATTCAACTATCCTTCTGCTGAGGTATATTTGCATATATCTGAACAACTTGCTGCTACTTCTAACACTATTCTATCACCCAAACCCAGATCTCTTCCCTACATACCAGTATTTCATTTTTTGTTCTCTTTTTAATTATTCTGATTTAACACATTTGATAGTGCTAGTACTTTCAACTAGTTTAGAAGTGTGGAATAATTACTACTAAATGTTGTTGCCTGCTAAGACAAATGTATCAAAATAGAGCAAACTCTTGATTATCCATAAAGACAGATACTCATAAAATAAAAATGGCTGGAAAATCACAAAAGTGTATAAGCATTGCAAATGTATTATATGATTTTTTTCTCCTAGAGGTGAAAGTTCATATAATTTATCGATTTTTTTTATCAGTGTTTTGTTTTAGAGTTTTGCTATGATACTTAAATGTTAGGTAATCCATATCTTGGGGTTTTAATAACAAAATTTGGTTGTCTCCTATCCTTTGATGATGATGAATTATTCATCTATAAATAAAAAGTTAGTAAAGTAAGGCAACGTTTAGGAATTTGTCAAGCATTTCTGCACATTTAGAGCATTCTAAAATACTTTATCCTCACTTCTTGTTTGCATTTTCAGAACATAATGCAAACCAGTGTTGTCAGAAAAGGAAACAATTCTTCTAGTATACAACTTGCATTCAAGTGATAGAATGCTTACAAGATACAGCTTTTGTTTATTTTTTTAATAGCAATTTCTGAAATAATGATAGATGTTGCTATTTTTGTAATAGTCAGTAAGATCAAAAGGTTCTTTAGATAATCAGGCCAATAAACCTGGAAGGAAGGGAGAAAGGAATACTTAACCTTGAATCAGACAAGATTAGTCCCCGTGAGATTTGTCATAAATTATTCATATTATCCACCTAGAATGGCATCAAATTACCTTGTGCTGTCTGCATAGCATAAGGGACTTCAACAGAAATGATAGCTAGGCAAATTTCATTTTTTTTAGTACAATGTGACATATTTCAAATAGTGAGAAAATAGCACCAGGGGACAAAATTTTATGATCTGTCTAGCTGGGGTTTCATAGATTTCCACTTGTATTCCCGTTGTTGTTTCTCTACATTCACTTACTGTCATAATTCATTTAATAATTTGTTTACTAGGGGGGAAATTGACTGGCAAATGTCTTTTCATATATGTGGGTTCCTAGAGCAACAAGCCAGATTCTAATCATTACAAACATCCAAGTTTCTACAAAGCCTTATAAATTTAATAGGGGTTCCATTATTGCACTGTGAATATTCACAGACATATCCAGAGTTAATTCCATTTTTAGAGGAAAGTTTATATTGAAAAGACACCCAGAAAAAAAAAAAAAAAAAGAAAAGGCACCAGTGCAATGGTGAGAAGAATAAAACAAACAAAATATTCTCTAAGGAAATAAAACATTTTCCTTGATGAAATATATATGACATTATTCTTTTATGTGATTAACTTTGTTTTAATTTTTATTTTTTTATTAGTTGGAGGCTAATTACCTTACAGTATTGTAGTGGGCTCTGTAATACATTGAAATGAATCAGCCATGGATTTACATGTGTTCCCCTTACAAATTACCACTCCCACCTCCCCCTCCACCCGACCCCTCTGGGTCTTCCCAGTGCATCAGGACTGAGCACTTGTCTCATGCATCCAACCTGGGCTGGTGATCTGTTTCAACTTAGATAATATACATGTTTCAATGCTGTGCTCTTGAAACATCCCACCCTCGCTTTCTCCCACAGAGTTCAAATGTCTGTTATATACATCTGTGTCTCTTTTTCTGTTTTGCATATAGGGTTATCATTAACATCTTTCTAAATTCCATATATTATGTGTTACTATACTATAATGGTCTTTATCTTTCTGGCTTACTTCACTCTGCATAATGGGCTCCAGTTTCATCCATCTCATTAGAACTGATTCAAATGAATTCTTGTTAATGGCTGAGTAATATTCCATGGTGTATATGTACCACAGCTTCCCTATCCATTCGTCTGCTGATGGGCATCTAGGTTGCTTCCATGTCCTGGCTATGATAAACAGTGCTGCGATGAACATTCGGGTGCATGTGTCTCTTTCAGATCTGGCTTCCTTGGTGTGTATGCCCAGAAGTCAGATTACTGGGTCATATGGCAGTTCTATTTCCAGTTTTTAAAGAAATCTCCACACTGTTTTCCATAGTGGCTGTACTAGTTTGCATGCCCACAAACAGTGTAAAAGGGTTGCCTTTTCTCCACACCATCTCCAGCATTTACTGCTTGTAGACTTTTGGATAGCAGCCATCCTGACTGGCGTGTAATTGTACCTCATTGTGGTTTTGATTTGCATTTCTCTGATAATGAGTGATGTTGAGCATCTTTTCAAATGTTTTTTAGCCGTCTGTATGTCTTCCTTGGAGAAATGTCTGTTTACTTCTTTGACCCATTTTTTGATTGGCTCATTTATTTTTCTGGAGTTGAGCTGGAGGAGTTGCTTGTATATTTTTGAGATTAATCCTTTGTTGCTTTTTTTGCTATTATTTTCTCCCAATCTGAGGGCTGTCTTTTCACCTTGCTTATAGTTTCCTTTGTTGCGCAAAAGCTTTTCAGTTTCATTAGGTCCCATTTGTTTATTTTTGCTTTTGTTTCTAATATCCTGGGATGTGGGTCATAGAGGATCCTGCTGATTTATGTCAGAGAGTGTTTTGCCTATGTTCTCCTCTAGGAGTTTTATAGTTTCTGGTCTTACATTTAGATCTTTAATCCATTTTGAGTTTATTCTTGTGTATAGTGTTAGAAAATGTTCTAGTTTCATTCTTTTACAAGTGGTTGACCAGTTTTCCCAGCACCACTTGTTAAAGAGGTTGTCTTTTTTCCATTGTATATCTTTGCCTCCTTTGTCGAAGATAAGGTGACCATAGGTTCCTGGATTTATCTCTGTGCTTTCTATTCTGTTCCATTGATTTATATTTCTGTCTTTGTGCCAATACCATACTGTTTTGATGACTGTGGCTTTGTAGTGTAGTCTGAAGTCAGGCAGGTTGATTCCTCCTGTTTCATTCTTCTTTCTCAAGATTACTTTGGCTATTTGTGTTTTTTTGTATTTCCCTACAAATTGTGAAATTATTTGTTCTGGTTCTGTGAAAAATACCATTGGTAGCATTATAGGGATTGCATTGAATCTATAGATTGCTTTGGGTAGTATAGCCATTTTGAGAATATTGATTCTTCCAATCCATGAACACGGTATACTTCTCCATCTGTTTGTGTCCTCTTTGATTTCTTTCATCAGTGATTTATAGCTTTCTATATATATATAAGTCTTTTGTTTTTTTAGGTAGATATACTCCTAAGTATTTTATTCTTTTTGTTGCAGTTATCCCATTAACTTTTGAGATTTTTTGTGGAATGATTCTAGTATGGTTGCAGAAGGAAACTTTGAGCATCATTTAAGTCACCAAACCATGTATGATGAAGGCTTTCACAGCTATCAGCTCTTTATTCAACCTCAAATCATATTTATTTATAATGGCTTTCCTGATATTTTTTAACAGTTTCATGTCTATAATTCATTTGTGAATATTATGTACATATTACCCTTTTATTTAGAAAAAAATGAAGATCTAAAATATCATCTGACTGTAGTATATATAGATTTGTAAACTAGGTACTTCTATCCTTAACACAATCTGAATTTTTCAATGAGCTCATATTAGGGCTTGGAGAGCTCCATCTCCATATCAGAAAAGCACTAGTAATACTTATTTTCCCAACCAAATATGGTTTAAGATACTTTAAAAATCTCATGTAATGAGATATATTTTTCCAATTTTGTTTCTAATTATCTTCTATATAGTGCTAGAACATAAAGTTTCCAAAACCAATAGTTTCCATGATGATGTCTCATCTATCACTTGACTTATATAAGCATATAGTGATTTTCATAATTTCTACAGAAATAGAATGGACTGAAATCAAATTGTCCAGGTGAAAACAGAATATAGCTCAAACTCTGATCATCTTGTCCATAGATTTACTTCACCAAAAGCAGAAGTATCCCTGCAAGATATTGTAACATATACTGTATACCGTGTATTGCTCCCCCGCCCACCCCATTAGCATTGGACCTTGTAAATAACCAATTTTTGGTTTATTTGTTCTTTTCTGTTATTTTCATTGTCAATTTTATTGATATATTTTCTTTGTTATTTCTTTATTTTGTTTGCTTCAGGTGTGACTTGATCTTCTCGTTTCTCAAGGTGGAAACTTAGAACATGGAATTGAGAGCTGTTCTTTTGAATTTAATGTGATTTTAATTGGAACATAATTGCTTTATTCTATTCTGTTGGTTTCTGCCATATTTCAACATGAATCAGCCATAAGTATACATATGTCCCCCCACCTCTCATTCCATCCCATGTCTTAGGTCATCACAAATCACTGGATTTGAGTTCCTTACAACATATAGTAAATTTCCACTGGCTATCTAATCTTACATATCATTTTATATATATATATATATATATATATATATATATATATATTTCAATGCTACTTTCTCAATTTGTCTCTCCCTCTCCTTCTCTTCCTAGGTACACAAGTCTGTTCTCTATGTCTGCATCTCCATTGCTTTCCTGCAGATTTGTTCATCAGTACCATCTTTGTAGATTCCACATATATGCATAACTATACGATATTTGTCTTTCTCTTTATGACTTACTTCAATCTCTGTGATAGGCTCTAGATTCATCCACCTTATTAGAACTGAGTCAAATGTGTTCCTTTTAATGGTTGAGTAATACTCCACTGTGTATATGTACTACAACTTCTTTATCCATTCATCTGTTTATGGTCATGTAGGTTGCTTCTATATTCTATCTGTTATAAATAGTGCTGTGATAAACATTAGGGTGTATGTGTTTTTTTCAATTATAGTCTCTTTAGGATATATGCCCAGTAGTGGAATTGTTGGGTCATATGATAGTTTTATTTCTAGTTTTTAAAGGAATCTCCATACTGTTCTCCGTAGTGACTCTATCAATTTGCATTCCCACCAACAGTGCACGATGATTCCCTTTTCTCCACACACTCTTTCATGTATTTTTTATAGATTTTTTGATGATGACCATACTGAGGACATGAAAGCAATATGGGGGGGGGATGAAAAAAGATAAAGGGAAAAAAAGGAGGAATAAATATATGTAGAGAGTGGTAGCTCCACCTCTGCCTCCCTAGGAGGCCCTCCGATGTTGGACTATTCTCTGAACCTACTGCAGGGACAGCTCAGACTGTAATCTGGCGCTACTCAGGCATGTACTTGCCTCCAACATCCACGGTTGCCAGAGCTAGGGCTTTTTCTATTTTATTTTTTTATTTGTTTATTAGTTGGAGGCTAATTACTTTACAATATTGTAGTGGGTTTTGTCATACATTGAAATGAATCAGCCATGGATTTACATGTGTTTCCCCTCCCGATCTGCCCTCCCACCTCCCCCTCCACCCGATCCCTCTGGGTCTTCCCAGTGCACCAGGCATGAACATTTGTCTCATGCATCCAACCTGGGCTTGTGATCTGTTTCATCCTAGATAATATACATGTTTCAATGCTGTTCTCTTGAAACATCCCACCCTCACCCTCTCCCACAGAGTCAAAAAGTCTGTTCCATACTTCTCTGTCTCTTTTTCTGTTTTGCATATAGGGTTATCATTACCATCTTTCTAAATTCCATATATATGTGTAAGTATACTGTAAGGGTCTTTATCTTTCTGGATTACTATACTCTGTACAATGGGTTCCAGTTTCATCCATCTCATTAGAACTGATTCAGATGAATTCTTTGTAATGGCTGAGTAATATTCCATGGTGTATATGTACCACAGCTTCCCTATCCATTCGTCTGCTGATGGGCATCTAGGTTGCTTCCATGTCCTGGCTGTGATAAACAGTGCTGCAATGAACATTGGGGTACACGTGTCTCTTTCAGATCTGGTTTCCTTGGTGTGTATGCCCAGAAGAGGGATTGCTGGGTCATATGGCAGTTCAATTTCCAGTTTTTAAAGAAATCTCCACACTGTTTTCCATAGTGGCTGTACTAGTTTGCATTCCCACCAACAGTGTAAGAGGGTTCCCTTTTCTCCACACCCTCTCATGCATTTACTGCTTGTAAACTTTTGGATAGCAGCCATCCTGACTGATGTGTAATGGTACCTCATTGTGGTTTAGATTTGCATTTCTCTGATAAGGAGTGATGTTGAGCATCTTTTCATGTGTTTGTTAGCCATCTGTATGTCTTCTTTGGTGAACTGTCTGTTTAGTTCTTTGACCCATTTTTTGATTGGGTCATTTATTTTTCTGGAGTTGAGCTGGAGGAGTTGCTTGTATATTTTTGAGATTAATCCTTTGTCTGTTGCTTCATTTGCTATTATTTTCTTCCAATCTGATGGCTGTATTTTCACCTTGCCTATACTTTCCTTTGTTGCGCAAAAGCTTTTCAGTTTCATTAGGTCCCATTTGTTTATTTTTCTTTTGTTTCTAATATTCTTGGAGGTGGGTCATAGAGGATCCTGCTGTGATTTATGTTGGAGAGTGTTTTGCCTATGTTCACTTCTAGGAGCTTTATAATTTCTGGTCTTACATTTAGATCTTTAATCCATTTTGAGTTTCTTTTTGTGTATGGTGTTAGAAAGTGTTCTAGTTTCATTCTTTTACAAGTGGTTGACCAGTTTTCTCAGCACCACTTGTTAAAGAGGTTGTCTTTTTTCAATTGTATATCCTTCCCTCCTTTGTCAAAGATAAGGTGACCATAGGTTCCTGGATTTATCTCTGTGCTTTCTATTCTGTTCTAATGATCTCCATTTCTGCCTTTGTGCCAGTACCATACTGTTTTGATGACGTGGCTTTGTAGTAGAGACTGAAGTCAGGCAGGTGATTCTTCCAGTTCCATTCTTGTTTCTCAAGATTACTTTAGTTATTCAAGGTTTTTTCTATTTCCATACAAATTGTGAAATTATTTGTTCTAGTTCTGTGAAAAATACCATTGGTAGCTTGATAGGGATTGCATTGAATCTATAGATTGCTTTGGGGTAGAATAGCCATTTTGATAATATTGAATCTTCCAATCAATGAACATGGTATGTTTCTCCATCTGTTTGTGTCCTCTTTGATTTCTTTCATGAGTGTTTTATAGTTTTCTATGTATAGGTCTTTTGTTTCTTTAGGTAGATATACTCCTAAGTATTTTATTCTTCTTGTTGCAGTGGTCAATGGTAATGTTTCCTTAATTTCTCTTTCTGTTTTTTTTTTTTTATTGTTAGTGTATAGGAATGGAGAGGATTTCTGTGTGTTGATTTTATATCCTGCCACTTTATTATATTCATTGATTAGCTCTAGTAATTTTCTGGTAGAGTCTTTAGGGTTTTCTATGTAGAGCATCATGTCATCTGCAAAGAGCGAGATTTTCACTTTTTCTTTTCCTATCTGGATTCCTTTTACTTCTTTTTCTGCTCTGATTGCTGTGGCCAAAACTTCCAACACTATGTTGAATAGTAGTGGTGAGAGTGGGCACCCTTGTCTTGTTCCTGATTTCAGGGGAAATGCTTTCAATTTTTCACCATCGAGGTGATGCTTGCTGTGGATTGTCACATATAGCTTTTATTATGTTGAGGTATGTTCCTTCTATTCCTGATTTCTGGAGAGTTTTAATCATAAATGTATGTTGAATTCTGTGAAAGGCTTTTTCTGCATCTATTGAGATAATCATATGGTTTTTATCTTTCAATTTGTTAATGTGTTATATTACATTGATTGATTTGTGGTTATTAAAGAATCCTGGCACTCCTGGGATAAAGCCCACTTGGTCATGATGTATGATTTTTTTAATATGTTGTTGGATTCTGTTTGCTAGAATTTTGTTAAAGATTTTTGCATTTAAGCTCATCAGTGATATTGGCCTGTAGCTTTCTTTTTTTGTGGCATCTTTGTCTGGTTTTGGAATTAGAGTGATGGTGGCCTCATAGATTGAGTTTGGAAGTTTACCTTGTTCTGCAATTTTCTGGGAGAGTTTTAGTAAGATAGGTGTTAGCTCTTCTCTAAATTTTTGGTAGAATTCAGCTGTGAATCCATCTGGTCCTGGGCTTTTGTTTGCTGGAAGATTTATGATTACAGTTTCGATTTCCTAGCTTGTGATGGGTTTGTTAAGATCTTCTATTTCTTCCTGGTTCAGTTTTGGAAAGTTATACTTCTCTAAGAACTTGACCATTTCTTCCAAGTTGTCCATTTTATTCGCATAGAGATGCTGGTAGTAATCTCTTATGATCCTTTGTATTTCAGTGTTGTCTGTTGTGATCTCTCCATTTTCGTTTCTAATTTTGTTAATTTGATTCTTCTCTCTTTGTTTCTTAATAAGTCTTGCTAATAGTTTTTCCATTTTTTTTTTCAAAAAAACAGCTTTTAGCTTTGTTGATTTTTGCTATGGTCTCTCTTGTTTCTTTTGCATTTATTTCTGCCCTAATTTTTAAGATTTCTTTCCTTCTACTAACCCTGGGGTTCTTCATTTCTTCCTTTTCTAGTTGCTTTGGGTGTAGAGTTAGGTTATTTATTTGACTTTTTTCTTGTTTCTTGTGGTAGGCCTGTAATGCTATGAATCTTCCCCTTAGCACTGCTTTTACAGTGTCCCATAGGTTTTGGGTTGTTGTGTTTTCATTTTCATTCATTTCTATGCATATTTTGATTTCCTTTTTGATTTCTTCTATGATTTGTTGGTTATTCAGAAGGATGTTATTTAGCATCCATATGTTTGTATTTTTAACATTTTTTTCTCCTGTAATTGAGAGCTAATCTTACTGCAGTTTGTTCAGAAAAGTTGAATGGAATGATTTCAATTTTTTTTAATTTTCCAAGACCAGATTTATGGCCCAGGATGTGATCTATTTTGTAGAAAGTTCCGTGTGCACTTGAGGAAAAGGTGAAGTTGATTGTTTTGGGGTGAAACGTCCTATAGATGTCAATAGGGTCTAGGTGGTCCCTGTGTCCTTTGAAGTTTGTGTTTCCTTGTTAATTTTCTGTTTAGTTGATCTATCCATAGTTGGGAGTGGGGTATTAAAGTCTCCCACAATTATTGTGTTACTATTAATTTCCTCTTTCATACTCGTTAGTATTTGCCTTACATATTGCAGTGCTCCTATGTTGGGTGCATATATATTTATAATTGTTATATCTTCTTCTTGGATTGATCCTTTGATCATTATGTAGTGTCCTTCTTTGTCTCTTTTCACAGCCTTTATTTGAAAGTCTATTTTATCTGATATGAGTATATTA
>CM035303.1:57934114-57973587 GCA_020226075.1 Hydropotes inermis | reverse complement strand
CCTCTTTCATACTCGTTAGTATTTGCCTTACATATTGCAGTGCTCCTATGTTGGGTGCATATATATTTATAATTGTTATATCTTCTTCTTGGATTGATCCTTTGATCATTATGTAGTGTCCTTCTTTGTCTCTTTTCACAGCCTTTATTTGAAAGTCTATTTTATCTGATATGAGTATTGAGACTCCTGCTTTCTTTTGGTCTCCATTTGCATGAAATATTTCTTTTCAGCCCTTCACTTTTAGTCTGTATGTGTCCCTTGTTTTGAGGTGGGATTCTTGTAGACAGCATATATAGGGGTCTTGTTCTTATATCCATTCAGCCAATCTTTGTCTTTAGGTTGGGGCATTCAACCCATTTACATTTAAGGTAATTATTGATAGGTATGGTCCCATTGCCATTTACTTTGTTGTTCTGGGTTCACGTTTTTACAGACTTTCTGCACTTCCTGTCTAGAGAAGATCCTTTAGCATTTCTTGAAGAGCTGGTTTGGTGGTGCTGAATTCTCTCAGCTTTTGCTTGTCTGTATAGCTTTTGAATTCTCCTTCATAACTGAATGAGATCCTTGCTGTGTACAGTAATCTGGTTTGTAGGTTATTCTCTTCCATTACTTTAAGTATGTCCTGCTACTCCTTTCTTGCCTGGAGGGTTTCTATTGATAGATCAGCTGTTATCCTTATGGGAATCCCTTTGTGTGTTATTTGTTGTTTCTCCCTTGCTGCTTTTAATATTTGTTCTTTGTGTTTGATCTTTGTTAATTTGATTAATATGTGTCTTGGGGTGTTTTGCCTTGGGTTTATCCTGTTTGGACTTGCTGGGTTTTTTGGACTTGGGTGGCTATTTCCTTCCCCATTTTAGGGAAGTTTTCAGCTATTATCTCCTCAAGTATTTTCTCTTTCTATTTGTCTTCTTCTTCTGGGACCCCTATGATTTGAATGCTGGGGCGTTTCACATTGTCCCAGAGGCCCCTGAGGTTGTCCTCATTTCTTTTGATTCTTTTTTCTTTTTTCCTCTCTGCTTCATTTATTTCCACCATTTTATCTTCTACCTCCCTTATCCTATGTTCTGTCTCTGTTATTCTACTCTTGGTTCCCTCCAGAGTGTTTTTTTATCTCATTTATTGCATTATTCATTTAAAATTGATTCTTTTTTATTTCTTCTAGGTCTTTATTAAACATTTCTTGAATCTTTTCAATCTTTGTCTCCAGGCTATTTATCTCTAACTCCATTTTGTTTTCAAGATTTTGGATCATTTTTATTATCATTATTCTAAATTGTTTTTCAGGTAGATTCCCTATCTCCTCCTCTTTTGTTTGACTTGGTGGGCATTTTTCATGTTCCTTTACCTGTTGGGTATTTCTCTGCCTTTTCATCTTTTTTAGATTGCTGTGTCTGGAGTTGTCTTTCTGTATTCTAGAGGTTTGTGGTTCCTTTTTATTGTGGAGGTTTTACCCAGTGAGTGGGGTTGGATGATAGGCTTGTCAAGGTTTCCTGGTTAGGGAAGATTGTGTCAGTGTTCTGGTGCGTGAAACTGGATTTGTTCTCTCTGAAGTCGAATTCAGTGCGCAGTAATGAGTTTTGAGATGGGTCTATGTGTTAGGTGTGACCTTGGGCAGCCTGTTTGTTGATGTTCAGGGCTATGTTCCTCCATTGTTGGAGAATTTACGTGGTATGTCTTGCTCTAAAACTTATTGGCTCTTGGGTGGTGGTTGGTTTCAGTGTAGGTATGGAGGCTTTTGGATGGTCTCTTATTACTTAAAGTTCCATGTAGTCAGGAGTTTTCTGGCATTCTCAGGTTTTGGGTTTAAGTCTCTTGCCTCTGGATTTCAGTTTTATTCTTCCAGTAGTCTCAAGACTTCTTCAACTATACAGCACTGATAATAAAACTTCTAGGTTAATTGTGAAAAAATTCTCCCCCGTTAGGGATACCCAGAGAGTTTCACAGAGTTACCTGAAGAAGAGGAGAGAGAGGAGGGAGATAGAGATGAGCAGGAGGAGAAAAAGGCTGATTCAAGAGGAGAGAGACAAATCTACACAGTTGTCTGTTCCCAGAGTGGTCTCTGTAGCCCAGACATCCACAAAGATTCACAGAATTGGATTGGGAAGAGAAGGGGAAAAGAGGAAATAGAAGTGCTTCTTTCTGAGGTAGAAAATGGAGAGTCAAGATTGGGAGAGAATAATCAACACACTCCTGAATAAAAATGGGAACTGAATATTGGATTCTTAAATGTCCACAATTTATATTATATACTGAAAAACAAAGATTAAAACTCTAGAGTAGAGGTTAGACTCTTAAAATTACTATATTAAAAACAAAAACCAAAACACACAAAAAAATTTTAGAAATATATATGAAGTTCTGTTTAAAAATAGGGCTTCTCTTTTTTTATTTTTTGTAAGGTTATAGTGTAATGAAAATGAAAATTAAGGAGTAGTAGAGGAGTAATAGAGGACTTTAAAAGGAAATAAGAGAAAATGAAAAATGGAAAATAGAAGAGAAAAAGTAAAAAAAAGAAAAGAAAAGAAAAAAATTTTTCCTGATTAAAATAATCATAAAAATCTATGAAAATGAAAGTTAAGGAGTAATGGGGGAGTAATAGGGAATTTTAAAAGAAAATAGAAGAGAAAAATAAAAAAGAAAAAAATTATTATTTTTTTTTTACTTAAAAGAAAATGTAAAAGTATATCTAGGAATTTCTGTGGAGCTGTTGTGGTCAGTGTGGGTTAGGTTCATTTTCAGATAGCTCCTCGTTCCAGCTTACACTTCTCGATATCTACAGGCCCCTTCCAGTGTAGTTGGTGTTATTTACAGGGGTTTTAATCTGTTGCACCGGTCCCTTCTGAAGTGGTTCCCTTTGTTTATTTAGCTTCTGCTTGCTGGTCTCTTCAGTGCCTAATTTCCGCCCTGACACAGGCGGGCAGAGGTGGGCTCTTGTTCTGGTTGCTAGTTCCATTGCACTGCATGGAGGGGCTGGTGCTGCTTTCCCCTCTATGCTGCTCAGGCTCCCGGCTATTCTATTTGGAGTGTGCCCTGCACTGCACGCGGTTCCAGCCCTCGGGTGTTACACAAAAGCCCGGAACAAAAAGCTGCGCCTGCTTTTTGCGTCTTCCCGGTCAGAGCGGCTCAGCCAGCCAGAAGCTTGACGGGCACACTCTCTCCAGATGTAGTGCGCCTTCTGCTCTCCACGTCCCCAGCTCTGGTCCCTGCCCACGCTGGTCTGGTGCCTGCATCCTGTGTCTAGCCACGACCCTCCCGGCGGATGTCGACCATCCAGAATCTCAGGAGGTCTTTGATTAGAAACTGGAGGCCTGTTTGTAGTGCAGTAGGGGCTGCGGTCCTTGGGGCTGAGCCTGCCCCTTTCCCCTCCCCCCTGCCTCCAGTCTTCGGCGGGGCTGGGCCGCTCAGTAGCCTGCGAGATCTTCTCTGGACTTGCTCGTTCCCTTTGTTCTGGGAACGGCCGACAGTGTGTTTGGGCTGATTAATTTTCTCTCTTTTTCTGTCCCACAGTTTAAGTTGATAACTCACAAAAGCTCCCTCCGATTGTCCACAGGGCACTCAGGCCCAGTCCTTACCCTAAGCAATGCCGCCCACTCCTCTCTGTTCTGCCCCCACTCGCTGGTGGTGGATGCAGGTGTCTGGGGTACTTTTCTGTTGGGAGTTGCTTTTAGGCAGGTAAACTGTGGGTTTTATTTATTGTTCCCCTCCCAGTCAGGTTGCCCTCCAAGATTCAAAATCTTCCCCTAGACCCGCCAGTGCATGACTCCCTTCCCAGGACGGATCTCCATCCTTAGCTCTTTTGTCTCTCTTTTTATCTTTTATGTTTTGTCCTACCTCCTTTCAAAGACAATGGGTTGCTTTTCTGGGAACCTGATGACCTCAGCTAGTGATCAGAAGTTGTTTTGTGAAGTTTGCTTTGCGTTTGGTTATTCTTTTGATGAATTTGTAGGAGAGAAAGTAGTCTCCCCGTCCTATTCCTCTGCCATCTTGGCTCCTCCTTATTATTTTTTTTAATAGCCTCTGGCAGCTCTGCCCCAGTAAGGACCAGGGATTGAGGGGGCATGGCTGCTTGGATTGTGGGGAGCCTGCTGGCACCAGGTGTACAGGGAAGCCGTTGGCCATGGGCACAAGAAATAAGATGCTATTAGAATCTTTTTCTATCCTCCTGTAGCTGGCATTCAAAAGGCTTCCCTGTCTGTTCCTTCTTTGCAGCTTGGCACAACAGGCACTCAAAGGGCCCCTGACTGGGGTCCTTCTCTCTTGCTCAGCCTGTTAGGCACTCAAAGGGTCACCCTCTCTGGAATCTTTCTCTATTGGTCAGCTGCCCATCCTGAGTGTGTGGAGAAAGAGAGAGGCTACATTAATGGTTCCACCCCCTGTTCATGACTCAGCAGTATCACTCTGCCTCCTTGGCTGCCTGGCTTTCTCCAAGGGCATTCCCTGCTGTGAACTCCTCCCTCAGTCAACAGCAGTCCTTGCCCTGGGATTTCTCTTCAATCCCTTTTCTCCAGTCTCTGGCTACCATGCATACTAGAGGACTCATGTCTCTGCATTAAGTACCTAGGGCTGAAGTATGAAATGTCTGTGTGGTTCTCACTTCATTCAGACCATCATAGATCAGCTGCTTTATTCTCCAACAGCTTCAAATGCCTCTCCTCTGTCCCATAGTATTGCTCTGATGTGGGGAGTTGCTTCAGTTCCTCCATGCCCAAGGTACAGGTCCAGTCCCACTCACTCTCCGCCTTTTTTTTTCTCTTCCTTCCTTCATCCTACCAAGTTTTGCATGTATCCATATATTCCTTTCCATTGGTCAAGGACTTTTTTTTTTTTTGTCAAGGACTCTTGCCAGCTCTCAGCTAGTGCTCTGTGAGATCCTGTTCATCTGAAGATGTATTCTTGATGCATCTGTGGAGAGAGAAGTATACTCCATATCCACCTATTCCTCCACCATCTTGTCATATCTGAGACCTGTCTTAGTTTCTAAATTGAGGTATTTAATGTAATCTTCTGTAACCACTGCTTTAGCTACATCTTACAAATTGAAGCATATGGTAGTTTTATTTTCATTCAACAGAATTTTTTTCTAATTTCCCTTGAAACTTTCTTTTTGACCCATGTATTGTTTAGAAGTTTTTTTGTTTTGTTTTGTTTTTAATTTCTTTCTGAAGTTCTATTTCTTTTTGTTCCATGTATTTCAAAGTTCTGTAACATGAAGCATATACTTGTGAGCTTGTTCAGTCTGCTTGGTGAACTGATCCTTTTATCATTATGTAATTTCTCTCTTTATTCTTGGTTGTATTCCTAGTTCTAAAATCTGACTTTTCTGATATTAATGTGGTTGTTCCAATTTCCTTTTCATTGATGTTTGCATGGCATGTCATTTTTTTTTGTCCTTCAACTTTTAAATTATCTATATCCTTATGGTTAAAGTAGGCTTCTTGTTGACGAATATAGGTGAGTCTTTTTTTTTTTACCCAACCTGACAATCTCTTAATAAATCTGTCACAGCTATTTATTTTGATGTATTTATTTGATAGAGTTGTATTTTATTCTACCATTATATTACTTAGTTTCAGGTTGTCTTTCTCTTTTGTGTTCCTCTTTCCCTCTTTTTGCCTTCTTCAGATTCTTTGAGTATTTCTCTCATATTCTAGTTTAATTGCTTATTTACTTTTGCTGATACCATTTGTATTATTTGTTAGTGTTTGCTCTAGGCTTTATAATGTACATACCTAAACTTCCACAGTATACTCAGAGTTATATTTTACCACTTCATTAAAAATGAAGATGCTTTACAACCATACAAGTTCCTTTTACTCTCTCCCATTAAACTTTTCATTACAGTTGTCATATGGGTTAAATCCATATAAATTGATTTCAGTAAGCATGCATAAGAGAAAATAGAATTTTATATTTACCTGTATATTCACTATTTTTCTTTCTCTTCCTTCATTCCTAAAAATACTCTCTACTGGCCTTCAGACAAGCCTTTTATTATAATGAAACATAATCTTTAAAAATCTGGTGCACTGGGATGACCTTGAAAGATGGGATGGGGAGGGAGGTGGGAGGTAAGGTCAGGATGGGGAACACATGTACACCCATGACTGATTCATGTGAATGTATGACAAAACTACCACAGTATTGCGAAGTAATTAGCCTCCAATTAAAATTTAAAAAAATAAATTAAAAAATAAATTAAAAAATCTATCCTTCTGACAGTTTTAATAAATTTAAGTTTGTATCATTTCCTTTTAGCTGAAAGTCTTATTTTAGCATTTTTAAAGAGCAGGTCTACCAGCAATGGCTTCTCCGAGTTTTCCTTTTTTCTGATAATATCTTTGCTTATCCTTTAACCTGAAAGAGATTTTCCATGTTACATAAAATTTTGGATTAGTAGTTATTTTCTTTCACCCCTTTAAGATGCTGCCCTATTGTCTTCTGGTTTCCATGATTTTCAATAAAAAATCAGTGGTAATTTGAATAATTGTTCCCCTGATGTAATGCATTGTTTTACTCTAGTTGTTTTCAAGTCCTTATTCTAGTCTGTTGTTTTTAGTAGTTTGATTGTGATGTGCCTGGGCATGGTTGTATTTTGATTTATTTTGATTAAAGTTCTGCAGAGCTTCTTGAACTTGTAATTTTATGTCTTTCATCAAATGTGGAAGTTTTTGGTCCTCATTTTAGAAAAATTTTTTTCTGCATTTATCTTTTTCTCATCTTCTTTTCAGACTCCAATGGCATATATTTTAGAACCTTTGAGACTGTCCCATTGTTGCAAGAAATTTTATTTATCCTTTTTATAATTTTTTTCTCTGTTCTTCAGAATGGATGATTCCATTGATTTATCTTCAAGTCTATTGACTCTTCCGTCGTCTCAATTCTATCATTGATCACATTAAATGAATTGTTTGTTGTTTATTTTAGATATTTCATTTTATATCCTATAATTTTCATTTGGATATTTTTTATAGTTTCTACTTCTATGAAAGAAATAGAAATTCTACTTTTTCATTTATGTCATGGATACTATATAGTTTCATTAACTGCTTTAAAATCTTTGATAATTCCAGTACCTTCATCATCTCAGTATTGGCATTTCCCCTCTCACATCCTAAGTCTTTAGAATTGGCCATATTTTCTGAAGTCTTTTTAATGTCAAATTTTATGTGATAGAGATTTGGGGTCTTACTTCAATTGTCTGAATAATGTTGATTTTTCATTTGTTTATTTAGCAGAAATTTGTTGACTCTTAGTTTGTTTAAAAAAAACAAATCACAATTTTGAAAGGCATTGCTATGATGTTTTATTTATTCCAGTACAGTATGCCTCAAGAGTTAGTTGAGGCTTAGATTGTAGTTTGCAGAGGTACTTTTTTTTATTGTGCTTTAGTTTATTTTGTTTCAGAGATACTGATTTTTTTTTAAACACAAATTGATGGTTTGTGGCAACCCTGCATCAAGCAAGTCCATTGGCACTACTTTTTCAATATCATTTGCTCACTTTGTATCTCTATGTCACATTTTGTGTTTTGTCATATTTTAAAGTTTTTCATTATTATTATATTTTTAATGCTGATCTGTGATCAGTAATCTCTGACATTATTGGTGAATTTCAGTTGGCATTTATGTCTATGAGCACAGAAGGAGGTTTTTGGCTTAAGACTTTGACTTTTGAGAAGGTGATGCTGACCAACTGTTATAGGCATCAGGGAGGAGGTAGTGTGAGTTGACTGCTTCTTTAAGTATTGACATAACTGCAAGCTGATTTCAGCAGTGTCTCCTAGGACAAACTGTCTTTATCAGCATGAATATAGGCTAGGATAGTTCCTAAAGGCCCACTCCACTACTCTTGCCTGGAAAATCCTATGGATGGAGGAGCCTGGTAGGTTGCAGTCCATGGGGTCGTGAAGAGTTGGACTCGACTGAGCGACTTTACTTTCACTTTTCACTTTTACGTATTGGAGAAGGAAATGGCAACCCACTCCATTGTTCTTGCCTGGAGAATCCCAGGGTTGGGGTCGCACAGAGTTGGACAGGACTGAAGTGACTTAGCAGTAGCAGCAGTTCCTAAAGGAGGATCTTGAGCAGGTAAGTGGCATGATCTCATGTTTGATTTAGGATGATCACTGATTACTCTTTGGAGAACAGACTGAATGATACTAGAGCAAAAACAAACAGATTAGTTATAAAGCATTACAATAATTCAGGTGAATTATTATTTATACCAGGATAGTAGCAGTATATGTGGAGGGCAGTGATCAGATTTTAGGTGTATTTCAAAGATAAAGCCAACAAAATTTCCTAAAATGTGAGATATGCAATTTTAAGAATAATGGAGGAATCAATGGCAGTCCAATTTTTTTAATCTAAGGAAATACAAACTTAAGTTTATATTTTTTAAAATTGAAATGGTAAAGAGTGTGGAAGAAGTAAGTTTGGGGTTAAAAGAAATTTCCAAGGGAGGGAGGGGCATACTGGCTTCTTTCACATTCAGATTAAGATATTAAGTAGGTTCTTAGATACACCAGGTTGGATTTTAGGCAATTTGCCTTGGCTTGGAATCTTTAGAGTATATAGATAGAATTTAAAGCTATGAAGATAGATGACATCACCTAAGGAGTAAGTGTAGATGGAGAAGAGAAAAGTTCTGAGAACTTGTTCCAGGGACATTCCAACCTTTAGAGGTGGAAAAGCTGAGAAGAAGTCAACAAAGTAGACTGAGAAAGAGCAGTATGATATAAGAGAAAAATCGCGTCAGTGGGAGACACCAAGCCATGGGAACAATATCAAACATAAATCAAGAAAATGAGATCTGTCAAGTAAAATTAGATCTGAGAATTAACTATTTGATTTTAGTACCGTGAAAGTTACTCATACCTTTGTAAGAAAATTTTCACAGTAGTATTGACAGTGAAAGTCTGGATCAAGTGGGTTCAAGACAGATGAGAAGACAGAAATTGGATATAACTGATATAGACAATTATTTTGAAGAGTTTGCTAACAGAAAAGCAGATAAATTGTATGAATTCAAGGTAAACATTTTCAAATAATAGAAATCTAGAGTGTATTTTGACAAAAGATTCTGGTTTTATTAATATGTTGATTCTTTCAGCTGTTGCATATATTTTTCTATTGTTATCATTAAGTTATTAAATAATCATTAGATACCTATTGACCACAAAGTATAATGGAATTGACCAAAATATTCTACTCTTAGTAAACAGAGCATAAATAATATTTATAGAGCTAGAAGGACATTTCAACAGTTCTAGACTTCAGGCATTGCTGTAAGCAATTTGGAACATTAGAGTCCTGTCTTCAAAAGGTGATGCAAGTTAGAGAAAAAGAGCAACCTAAAATGACTAAGAAGTGTATTCTCATTAGTTTTGTGAATATTGTATTAACAGTTTGGCCCACATCATTTTGAGATTACATATTTAGGACTGACATCTACTTCAAAATAATGAAAAATTTGCATCAAACTATATTCTGTGAAAGTACACAGAAATGCTGAAAACTATTATAAGGAATAATATAAAGGATCAATTTTAATAATATCATGCATAATATCAATGCTTACATATTGTTACATAAGTTATGTTATTTTAGGAAATTATTAACCATCATATGTCTATATTTATGAAGTTGAAAATGTTGAAATAACTAAAACAGTATATTGCCTATCTTTAGTATACTCTTTTAAAATAGTATTTTATCTTATAACTTAAGGTGAAAATATTAGAGATAATAATGTAATTTTATTTGGAAGGAACTCTTTAGATGATCTGGTCCAAGTTTATGTATTTATAAATGTAGACATTTAAATACAGTGTATATAATAACTCACCCAAAATAATAGATCTAATTGTGACAAAGTTTGCTATCTGATGATTTTCAGTACTCTTGCCACTTTATTTTTCAGAATCATATAAGAGAAGAAAATTAAACATATTAGGAAAATGTCTTTTTTTCATTCCTTTCTCTTCCTTTTCACTATCTGACTTTCTCTTTTTCTTTTCTCCCTTCTTTTCTCCCTATTCCCTTTTAACTTTTTGCTTCTTCTTCTCCTTTAAGAAAGGAAGACTTACATGTTAATGAAATGGAGAAGGTTAAAAGAGAAGAATTATCCTAATACTTTCCCCTATAATTCTTTCCTTACACATACAGACACACACCTAAAGCTGTTTGGAAGACATAAAGAACTCGAATGTTCTTAATTCTTTGTACTTAAAAAAAAAAAAAAAAAAACAATCTATAGTCTTTCAGAAAACAAACTAGCCTATATATCCTGGGACAGAAAGAGATAACAGTAACCCTAGAGATTTATTTCATGAACTTCAAATCAATAATGTTTCAAGGTTTCTCTTTTCTCTGGGCTATTAATAAACATACCTAAAATTTACTGGTTTAAGAGTACAGACACTTATGGTATTGAATTTCAATCTTCATAGTTATTTGTTTTGAAATTTGCAAATGACCTACTATCTCATATCCTCAGTTTATTAATCTACAAAATGATAATTATGCTTAGTTTATAATTCCATTGCTAGTTTTAAACTGTATGCATGATGCAGTATAAATATTCATGTTCTTTTTATTATTATCAATGTTATTATCATAAACAGCTCTCCTCAAATGGGAAGCACCTTTGTGAAAACTCATGAACACATTCATAATCACTGTTTCAAAGAAGAAACATAGGAGAACCTTTGAGCTATTATGGAGTTGGTCTACTTAAAATTCAATTAGTGACATCATACATAAGTGGAGGCATAAAAAATACATAAAGTATTAACTTTGCTTTAAGATTTTGGCATTTGTCTATATACCATCCTAAGAAATCCAATTCTTTTAATAATTGTAATCAAATAAAGCTTGTTATTATGGTGTTTGTTCTATTAAATGGGTTTGAGAGTGATATGGAGAATCTTATTTATGAGCCTCAGATGATAAATTACTGATGTCCTTGTGATTTCTTATACACATATACAAATGGTACCATAAGATTTCTTGCAGTGCTTCCTTCTGTGCTCTAATAAAACTCTTGCAGAACATGTGTGTGCGCCATAAAGGAAAAGGCAATGATTTTTCTCTGGGAACTGATAGCCATTATTATCATGAACTGAATTGTGCATCTGTGTTCATAATGGGCTGAATGATGAGGTGGTGGGTTGCTTTGTACATATTCCTGTGCTTGCCCTTCTGTTTGCTTTGCTGTTTGTTTTCTCATCCAGCCCACCCAGGTGAGAGTGATGTTTTCCTTCATGACTTTATTATCTAGAGATAATGGAGGAAGGCAGGAGCATGTGTAAGCAAATGTATTGGTTGTCATAGGCTCCATTTTCTGGTGCCCCTTTTGATTTCCTTTTCTGCCTTTGACATTTTAGGTAAAACCTTCTTATAACATATCATGATACAGCCCCTCCCACCTACCCAAATAGAACAGGCGGTTGAATGCTTCACACATCATGGCCTTTATTCATCTATATTTATAAAAATGCCTTGTCTTTTTTTTTTAGTGTTGCCAGTTCTCATACGTTTACTTATTTATCTGTTTCAGTGATCATGCTGGTACTGTTGTGCCATTTGAAAATTTAGCCTTTTAGCTTCTTTGATGGCATAATTAACATTAACTAAATAAATCCAGCTTGTGCCACAGCTGTCAAGGCACCTGGGTATTTATAGTTTCACCCTCTCTTCTGAGGCGGGAGAGCTTTCATAACACATATGGCAGGGTGAATCTGGAGCAGATGGACTCATATGATCTAAATTTCAATAAGGCAAGAGGGGATAACACTGCATAAAGCCCAGTCACAAATCTATCAAAGATACTGAATTGATTATATCCCTCACCAGACAATATCTGTGTCTAGCTGAATGCATTCTAGATGTCTCAATGCTGAGCGTTTTGGTGCTGAATTTTAAAATAAAAAAGCTTAGCTTCTACAGAAAATAGCAAATGATTTTCTTCTTAGTAGCCAGTGACTTGAACCAGCCTTTTGCATTTATTCAGGAGAATATAACAAAGAATGCTAAGTGGCTTTCCCTTTTCACCTCTGTGACAACAACTACCTTGACCAATAGAAAATAAAATAGTATCTGAAAAGAAACCCCCAGGGGCATAGGAAGCAAAATAAATCCTGAAAGTGACAACTAGAATATAAAAAAGAAACAGCTCAAGAAGTCTCTCAAACCCAGGAAGGCACAGAGACGCTCCTACAGAATCATTCTGCCCAGAAAGCACAGGTGGCAGCTAGCAGCCTGATGATAAAAGTCATAGATAACTCTATTGTCTGTTAATAGTATCTGCCATACACACCCTTCAGGAGTTAAATAGGCCATGGAAAGTCAATGTCAGGGAGTTTGTGAAATTTTAAAAGAATAATCCACACGTAGTTAAGGAAAACCTGAGATAGATCAAGTTTTTACATGCTTTTATATGCAAGCCCTTGTTTGTAGTATTCTGTACCTCATGGGGGAAGAGAGATCCATGATTTTCAAAGAGCATGTAGTGCTAGTCGTGTCTCACTTTGTGATCCCATGAACTGTAGGAATGCCAGGCTCCTCTGTCCATGGGATTCTCCAGGCAATAAAACTGGATTGGGTTATCATTCTCTTTTCCAGAAAATGTTTCCCACATAGAGATAAAACCCAGGTCTCCTGCATTCCAGGAAGATTCTTTACCATTTGAGCTCCAGGGAAGAGCTCTCAGAAAGCATGAGTGAGTGGTAATGCACCTCTAAGGAACAGAGATCATGATAACTGATGAGCTTTTTCAAATTACACCTCCTCACTACCCAGATTCTCTGAATCTCCTAGAAGTGTGTGTGTGCTCAGTCACTTTAGTCATGTCCCACTCTTTGCAACCCTATGGACTATAGCCCACCAGGCTCCTCTGTCCTTGGGATTCTCCAAGCATAATTACTGGAATGGGTTGCTATTCCCCCCTTCAGGGAATCTTCCCAACCCAGGGATCAAACCCACCTCTCCTGTGGCATTGCAGGTGGATTCTTTACCCCTGAGCCACTAGATAAGGCCCCTAGAGGTAAATAGCCTTGTGAAAGTGACTTCCTGGTGAGCTTCAATGGCAGATAATATCACACTCAAGTTTGTCGATGTGGAAGAAAAGTAATTGGTGGCTTTTTTTCTTCCATAATAAAGTTTTCTTATTAACTTCCAATACATTGTTAAGCAAGAGAAAGGATCTTTCAGTTTTAGCCATTTCTACCTGTACAGAGGCACAAATTATGCTTCATATGGCAATATGAGACTTAACATCTGCCTTAATGTCTTCAGAGAACAGTTATCAATTACGTCTTTCCAGGGTTAAAATTAATAGACTTGAGCTCAGTGTACTGTGACCATATTTAGAATTTTATCCATTGTGAAAATATCCTCTAAGTGACATCTTACCAAATATTAGGTCTCCTTGGGGAAATTCACAATTTGTGAGAGTTCATCCTAAAATGAATACTTTTCCATTTTGAACTTTTGTGTTCTATTTTTATTTGAGGTTGGAAATAAGGCTGAATAAGATTCAGAGTAAAAATATTAAATGTGAAAAATAGCTGTTAAGAATTAATTTTCCATGGCAATCAATTGCATGTTTATTCAGTAGTTTGGCAAAGTTGTTTGACTAGACTTTTTATTTCCAGTGTCAATTGAGCAGTTTGTCCATTTTACTTTAGAGTTCTCTTTTTTTTGTGACAATAATTTCAATGTTTTTTCACTAATTATGTTAGAGGAAGGGCTTTTCTGGTGGCTCAGAGAGTAAAAAATCTGCCTGAAATGCAGGAGACCTGAGTTCGATCTCTGGGTTGGCAAGATGCCCTGGAGAAGGGACCGGTTACCCACTACAGTATTCTTGCCTAGAGAATCTCCATGGACAGAGGAGCCTGAACGGCTCCAGTCCATGGGATCGCAAAGAGTCAGGCAAGACCAAGTGACTTTTATTTTATTTATTTTTTTATTATTTGTCCAAGGAAGAGGTAACTTGCTCATAGTGAAGTTGCTCAGTCGTGTCCGACTCTTTGCAACCCCGTGGACTGGAGCCTACCAGGCTCTTCCATCCATGGGATTTTCCGGGCAAGAGTACTGGAGTGGGTTGCCATTTCCTTCTCCAGAGGATCTTCCCGACCCAGCAATCGAACCTGGGTCTCCCACACTGTAGGCAGACGCCTTACTGTCTGAGCCACCAGGGCTCATAGACTAGTTTAATTTCAAGGAGTGTGGTCCTCTCAGTGGCTGTTTCGTCTTGGCTATGTGGTTGAATTTTCAACATATCTTCTCTAAAAAACAATTTGCAACCTCCATTGCCATCAATCTTAAATCCATATTCATTAATTATGTTAGAAAATATATCTAAAAATCAGAGGAAAAGATGTGTTATTTTTGTTGTGGAAGACTGCTTTAAAATATTTCTTAGAAACAGTCTGAAAGTACAACCTATTGTAATTGTAGTTTGTCATATGTTATTAATTGCCCTTAGTCAAAGGCAGCACTATACATAGTACATAAAACAAAATAAATCAGGTTTACAACTCTGTTTGCATCCATCTGTAATTCATGATAACATATGTTTTATATACTGACTATTAAGATAATATATCTTTGTATTATAAAAACCTCAACTTTGAAATTTCTTCACTGATAAATTAATGCTTAAGAATTAAAAGCTAAAGTGAATTCCATTCTCCATAGCCTTCTACTGATTTTACAGAATGTAGATTAACCTGCAGAAAATGCTCTTTCTTTTATGTTTCAAACATAAAGATGTAAACATTCTGGCATCATCTTATATTATATAATAATACTGTTTTTTGGAAATAAAATGAAAAGTATAGTATTTCTAACACTCCCCCTCAAAATGTAACTTAAAACTAACTTTCCCCATTTTTCTTTTGTACCTATACTTCTAAGTCTCCACACTTGTGAAGAAAATGCTTTGTTGATGTTTTATGTAATAGAATTAATGCATTTCTAAAATTTGTCTGTACACAAGCACTTTCCACCAAAGATATCGAATCTTTAGATAACTGTACTTTAAATGGACATTTTTGCTCCCTGGATGACAATACTGTCATTGAATTAGCACTATTATTAAAGGGAAACATTTAGGATTTGGCAGAATTTCATCAAATGAAAGACTTGCAAGAGAACTTATTCTCCATTTTTGGCAGGCTTAATGATACCTTTAAAAGGTAAGGGGAAAAACCTAGCTACAAGTAGCCAAAATATTTGTAAACTCAGAATTTAAAGATATATATTTTAGCGGGTGAGGGATAATAAGCAGGAAGCATTATTATCTAGCTATTGTTATCTATCATGTGTGATGTATTTATTAATTCAAGCATCAGCCGTCTTAATCACATTATCTTTAAGTTGTGTGAGAACAAATCCTGTCTGCCTATATCTGTTTTGGCCTGAAAAATCACCAACTTACAACATAAATTCAGGCTTGTCACTTGGGAAGATGCAGGTTGCTTATGAATTAATTATCTCACTCTGTATCACCTTTATAGAAATTAATTAGGTTATGTCTAGAAATCTGTCTGTTTTCACTCCTCTGAAAATTAGATAAGGTTAGAATCTTAAATAATTTTTTAAAAATTTTCCTTTAAAGAAATACTATAAAGAAAATACTACTTCTAAATCTTTGATTAAATTTGCATTACACTAGTAATTAACTAGATTTATTTTACATATTTTAATATAAAATAAAAATGTTTTGAAAAAATTTATTAACATTTGATTGGCCCAGAAATGTACCACTTAACAAATATGAATAAAAGCATGAATAATCATATAATCATTTCGGTAAAGTTCCATAATTTTTATACAAGTGTTGGTAAAACTTTGTAGTGAATCTCTTGAGTAAATATTTACCCAGAAAATAAATAAACTTGAAAGGTAAATGTAAGTTTGGAAAGTCAAATACTGATAAAGAAGGAGAAATAACCTTACTTGAAATAAATATATAACTGACCTTAAAAACAGAGTTATAAATATGGCTATAAATAATTTGCTGATTGACCATGTGTGCCATCCATTTTTTCTTTAAACTTAGCATCTGCTCATTAATTAACTTCACTGGCTTTGCCAATTATATCATTTGCTGTGGCAATGTACTATTATTGCCTTTGAGGCTTTTATAGAAACAGAAGTGATTTCTCACATGGAATGATCCACAGTTTTAAATGGAAACAGAAATCCTGCAAGAGGTGCATAATTTTTCTTAGGCAGTATGTAATATAGATAATTTGGTACACATGCAATGTTCCTGTAAGAAAGCAATTGTAACCTAGAATTAGTCTGAAAGAACTCAAAGGTTGAAAATGATGCTGGGTATAAGGCTTGATAAAATACAGCTTGCAGAAAGATGGATGAGAAAGGTAAATAAAATTTACAGGTAATAGGTTGATACCAAGGGAATATTTCATGCAAAGATGGGCACAATAAAGGACAGAAATGGTACAGGCTTAACAGAAACAGAAGTTATTAAGAAGAGATGGCAAGAATACACAGAAGAACTATACAAAAAATATCTTCATGGCCCTTATAACCACGATGGTGTGATCACCCACCTACAGCCAGACATCCTGTAATGTGAAGTGAAGAGGGCCTTAGTAAGCATCACTAAGAACAAAGCTAGTGGAGATGAAGGAATGCCAGTTGAGCTAATTCAAATCCCAAAAGATGATGTTGTTGAAGTGATGCACTCAATATGCTAGCAAATTTGGAAAACACACCAATGGCCACAGGACTTAAAAAGGTCAGTTTTCATTCCAATCTCAAATAAAGACAATGACAAAGAATGTTCAAACTACTGCACAATTGCATTCATCTCACATGCTAGCAAAGTAACGTTCAATCTTCTCCAAGCCAGGCTTCAACAGTACATGATTTGTGAACTTCCAGATGTTCAAGCTGGATTTAGAAAAGGCAGAGGAATGAAAGATCAAATCACAAACATCTGGTGGATGATTGAAAAATCAAGAGATTTCCAGAAAAAATATCTACTTCTTCTTGAGTGACTTTGCCAAAGCCTTTGACTGTGTGGATCATGACAAACTGTGGAAAATTACTGAAGAGATGGGAATACCAGACTACCTGAACTGCCTCCTGAGAAATCTGTATGCAGGTCAAGAAGAAACAGAACTGGACATGGAACAACAGACTGGTTCCTAATCGGGAAAGCAGTATGTCAAGACTGTATACTATCACTCTGTTTATTTAACTTATATGCAGAGTACATCATGCGAAATGCAAGGCTGGATGAAGCACAAGCTGGAATAAAAATTTCTGGGAGAAATATCAATAACCTCAGATATGCATATGACACCACTCTTATGGCAGAAAGTGAAGAAGAAATAAAGAGCCTCTTATTGAAATTGAAAGAGGAGGGTGAAAAAGATGGCTTAAAACTCAACATTCAGAAAACTAAGATTATGGAATCTGGTCCCAACACTTCATGCCAAATAGATGGGGACACAATGGAAACAGTGACAGACTTTATTTTTTGGGGGGGGGGCTCCAAAATCACTGCAAATGGTGACTGCAGCCATGATGTTAAAAAATACTTGCTCCTTGGAAGAAAACTTATGGCCAATCTAGACAGCATATTGAAAAGCAGAGACATTACTTTGCCAACAAAGTCCATCTAATCAAAGCTATTCAGGCTACACTACAAGGCTACAATCATCAAAACAGGATGGTGCTGGCACAAAGACAGAAATGTAAATCAATGGAACAAAATAGAAAGACCAGAGATAAATTCACACACCTATGGACACCTCATCTTTGACAAAGGAGGCAAAAATATACAATGGAAAAAAGACCATCTCTTTAACAAATGGTGCTGGGAACACCAGTCAACACATATGACCCAGCAATCCCACTTCTGGACATACACACCAAGGAAACCAGATCTGAAAGAGACATGTGCACCCCAATGTTCATCGCAGCACTGTTTATCATAGCCAGGACATGGAAGCAACCTAGATGCCCATCAGCAGATGAATGGATAAGGAAGCTGTGGTACATATACACCATGCAATATTACTCAGCCATTAAAAAGAATTCATTTGAATCCTTTCTAATGAGATGGATGAAACTGGAGCCCATTATACAGAGTGAAGTAAGCCAGAAAGATAAATACCATTACAATATACTAACACATATATATGGAATTTAGAAAGATGTTAATGATAACCCTATATGCAAAACAGAAAAAGAGACACAGATGTGTAGAACAGTCTTTTAGACTCTGTGGGAGAAGGCGAGGGTGGGATGTTTCAAGAGAACAGCATCGAAACATGTATATTATCTAGGGTGAAACAAATCACCAGCCCAGGTTGGATGCATGAGACAAGCGCTCGGACCTGGTGCACTGGGAAGACCTAGAGGGATCGGGTGGAGAGGGAGGTGGGAGGGCGGATTGGGATGGGGAATACATGTAAATCCATGGCTGATTCATTTCAATGTATGACAAAACCCACTACAATAAAAAAAAAAATTAAAAAATGAATGGAACCAGAACACTTTCTAACACCATACACAAAAATAAACTCAAAATGGATTAAAGATCTAAATATAACAGCAGAAACTATAAAACTCCTAGAGGAAAACATAGGCAAAACACTCTCTGACATAAATCACAGTAGGATCCCCTATGACCCACCTCCCAGAGTAATGGAAATAAAAGCAAAAAGAAACAAACGGGACCTAATAAAACTTAAAAACTTTTGCACAATGAAGGAAACTCTAAGCAAGGTGAAAAGATAGCATTCAGAATGGGATAAAATACTAGCAAATGAAGCCACTGACAAAGAATTAATCTCAAAAACATACAAGCAGCTCATGCAGCTCAATTCCAGAAAAATAAATGACCCAATCAAAAAATGGGCCAAAGACCTAAACAGACATTTCTCCAAAGGAGACATACAGATGGCTAACAAACACAAGAAAAGATGCTCAACATCATTCATGATCAGAGAAATGCAAATCAAAACCACAGTGAAGTACCATCTCATGCCGATCAGAATGGCTGCAATCAAAATGTCTACGAACAGTAAATGCTCGAGAGGGTGTGGAGAAAATGGAACCCTCTTACACTGTTGGTGGGAATGCAAACTAATAAAGCCACTATGGAGAACAGTGTGGAAATTCCTTAAAAAACTGGAAATATAACTGCCATACGACCCAGTGATCCCACTGCTCGGCATACACACCAAGGAAACCAGAATTAAAAGAGACACATGTACCCCAATGTTCATCGCAGCACTGTTCACAATAGCTAGTACATGGAAGCAACGTTGATGTCCATTGGCAGATGAGTGGATAAGAAAGCTGTAGTACATATACACAATGGAATATTACTCAGCTATCAGAAAGAATGCATTTGTATCAGTTCTAATGAGGTGGATGAAAGTGGATCCTATTATACAGATTGAAGTAAGTCAGAAAGAAACCATCAATACAGTATATTAATGCATATATATGGAAGTTAGAAAGATGGTAACGATGGCCCTATATGCAAGACAGCAAAAGAGACACAGATGTAAATAACAGACTGTTGGACTCTGTGGGAGAAGGCGAGGGTGGGATGATTTGAGAGAATAGCATTGAAACGTGCATTGTCATATGTGAAATAGATCACAAATCTAGGATCGATGCATGAGAAAGGGTGCCCAGGGCTGGTGGACTGGGATGACCCTGAGGAATGGGATGGGAAGGGAGGTGGAAGGGGGGTTCAGGATAGGGAGCACATGTACACTCATGGGTGAGTCATGTGAATATATGACAAATACCACCACAATAACATAATTAGTCTCTGATTAAAATAAATAAAGAAAGAAAAAAAGAAAAAGAAAAGGTATGGTGTTTCCAGTACTCACGTATAGATGTGAGAGTGGACTACAAAGAAAGCTGAGCACTGAAGACTTGATGCTGTTGAACTGTGGTGTTGGAGAAGACTCTTGAGAGTCTCTTGGACTGTGAGGAGATCAAACCAGTCCATCCTAAAGGAACTGAATCCTAAATATTCATTGGAAGGCCTGAAGGTGAATCTGAAACTCCAATATTTGGTCACTTGATGTGAAGAACTGACTCATTTGAAAAGACCCTGCTGCTGGAATGATTGAAGGCCGGAGGATAAGGGGACAACAGAGGATGAGATAGTTGGATGGTGTCACTGCTTGATGGACATGAGTTTGAGTAAGCTCCGAGAGTTGGTGATGGACAGGTAAGCCTGGCCTGCTGCAGTCCATGGGGTCGCAAAGAATCGGACATAACTGAGTGACTGAACTGAACTGAACAGGTTGAATGGGTGTATGATTAGGAGTACTGGAAACAATAAGGGAAGCATTGCTGATTAATGGAAGATAAGACTGAACAGAAAGTTGAGTTCTGCCTAAAATGCAGACTGCATGGTTTGAACATAATCTGATAGGTAGTAAGATAGACATAAGCAAAGAGAGATATTTTAGAATCTATAATAATTTAGTCTTATAAGGAAATTTAGAGATCATATATTGCTTCACATTACTCAAACAACTTATTTCACATACCATCCTTTCCATAATGCTATTCTAATCACAAAACTAGTTAATTCATAACCTGAAGGATTCTTTACATTGTGTTTAAAATTTTATGTGTACATCCTTTAGGAAACATGGCACACATAATAATAATAATAATAATAATAATAATAATAATAAGCTACCTGTGTGCTGTTGCTTTTACTCAGTGCAATATTGGTTAAGGGAATTGATGATTTTGACATATTTAATTTTAAAAAGTGATTTATGGATCAAACGTTCATTGAGGGAAATCTGATGCACTTGAGCATATATGCGATCATGGAAGGTAGATATACGTGCAATCTTTTAATTTTGTATTTTTTTTGTTAACAAAACACACAGGAGAAACCTGGTCTTTCAACGAATATCAGAATGTGCATAAATGTATAACTCAGATTTGATTTGGACTAATTAGGTGCCATTGTGGATTAATGGCATTTGCACAATTAAGCTGAGGTTATTAACTGTCATAAAATGAAGAAGGAAAGAAGAGTGTCTCTAGGATCTCCTGTCTGAAGGTAATAGCACCGAGTAGGCTGCAATAATAAAAATAATTTAGCTCTAGCGTTGTCCTAGCAATCACCTTGGATTGTGACACTTTATAGTATATTGAAATGAGAACAGAGCTTAGAAAGACAGTGTGTGACTTAAATCTGGAAGAATATAGACAGCCTACAACTGAATCAGAGACACAGGATCTTCCTCCATATAATATTTTAAAAAATGCAGCTTTTTTTTTATTGACTGTTGATCAAATCACTTAGTGCTAAAACCATTATCATTTAGAAGGAAATATTAATATTTACCAGAGGATGGGTTTAAGGATGAAAAGCTTACTAAAAGAGTCTTCTATCTACATGTAAAGACACATGCCACTTAAGTAATCATTGCTGGAATCATTTTAAACAGACATTTTGCCTCCAACTAATAAAAATAAATGAAAAAAAATAAACAGACATTTTGTAAACTTCTTGAAAGTGTAAGTTTAGGTGTGTAAAAATATATCAGCATAGAAATTTCATATCTCTCTTCCCTTTATTTCTACCCTTTTTTACTCCTTCTTTGCATATACTTATGCATCCAGTTCAGCTCAGTTCAGTTGCTCAGTCGTGTCTGTCTCTTTGTGATCCTGTGGACTGCAGCATGCCAGGTTTCCCTGTCCATAATCAACTCCCAGAACTTGCTCAAACTCATGTGCTTTGAGTCAATGATGCTATAAAACTTTCTCACCCTCTGTCATCCCCTTCTCCTGCCTTCAGCTTTTCCCAACATCATGGTCTTTTCCAGTGAGTTGGTTCTTCACGTCAGATGGCCAAAGTACTGTAATTTCAGCTTTGATATGGGTCCTTCCAATGAATATTCAGGACTTATTTCTTTAGAATTGACTGCTTGGATCTCCTTGCAGTCCAAGGGACTCTTAAGAGACCACTTCAACACGACAGTTCAAAAGCATCAATTCTTCAGCACTCAGCTTTCTTTATAGTCCAACTCTCCTATCTATACGTGACTACTGGAAAAAGCCATAGCTTTGACTTGATAGACATTTGTTGGCAAAGTAACGTTTCTGCTTTTTAATATGCTGTGTAAGTTGGCAATAGCTTTTCTTGAAAGGAACAAGCATCTTTTAATCTCATGGTTGCAGTCACCATCTGCAGTGTTTCTGGAGCCCCCAAAATTAAAATCTCTCATTATTTCCTCATCTATTTGCCATGAAGTGATAGGTCCAGATGTCATGCTCTTAGTTTTCTGAATGTGGATTTTTTTTAATTAAATAATTTATTTTACTTTACAGTATTGTATTGGTTTTGCCATACATTGACTTGAATCTGCCATGAGTGTACATGTTTTCCCCATCCTGGACGCCCCTCCCACCTCCCTCCCCATCCCACCCCTCTGGGTCATCACATTACCATAGCCCTGAGCACCCTGTATCATGTATCAAACCTGGACTGGTGATTCATTTCACATACGATATTTTAATATTTCAATGCCATTCTCCTATATCATCCCACCCTCGCCCTCTCCCACAGAGTCCTAAACCTGAACCTAAAGACAGTTCAATACATCTGTGTCTCTTTTGTTGTCTCGCATACAGGGTTATCATCATGTTCTTTCTAAATTCCATATATATGCATTAGTATATTGTATTGATGTTTTGTTTTTTTTTTTTTTATCCTGGCTTATTTCACTCTGTATAATAGGCTCCAGTTTCATCCACCTCATTAGAACTGATTCAAATCTAGTCATTTTTAATGGCTGAGTAGTATTCCATTGTGATGTACCACAGCTTTCTTATCCATTCATCTACTGATGGGCATCCAGGTTGCTTCCATGTCCTGGCTATTATGAACAGTGCTGTGATGAACATTGGGGTGCACATGTCTCTTTCACTTCTGGTATCCTTGGTGTGTTTGCCCAGCCATGGGATTGCTGGGTCATATGGCAGTTCTATTTCCAAAAAAAATTTTTTAAGGAATCTTCACACTGTTCTTCATAGTGGCTGTACTAGTTTGCATTCCTGCCAACATTGGAAGAGGGTTCTCTTTCCTCCACACCCTCTCCAGCATTTATTGCTTGTGGACTTTTGGATAGCAGCCATCCTGACTGGCGTGTAATGGTACCTCATTGTGGTTTTGATTTGCATTTCTCTGATAATGAGTGATGTTGAGCATCTTTTCATGTGTTTGTTAGCCATTTGTATGTCTCTTTTGGAGAACTGTCTGTTTAGTTCTTTGGCCCACTTTTTGATTGGGTCTTTTATTTTTCTGGAATTGAGGTATAGGAGTTTCTCGTATATTTCTGAGATTGAATTTTTGCCCATTGCTTCGTTTGCTATTATTTTCTCCTGTTCTGAAGGCTGTCTTTTCACCTAGCTTATAGTTTCCTTTGTTGTGCAGAAGCTTTTAATTTTAATTAGGTCCCATTTGTTTCTTTTTGCTTTTATTTCCAATATTCTGGGAGGTGGGTCATAGAGGATCTTGCTGTGGTTTATGTCAGAGAATATTTTGCCTATGTTTTCCTCTAGGAGTTTAATAAATTTTTGTCTTACATTTAGATCTTTAATCCATTTTGAGTTTATTTTTGTGTATGGTGTTAGAAAGTGTTCTAGTTTCATTCTTTTACAAGTTGTTGACCAGTTTTCCCAGCACCACTTGTTAAAGAGATTGTCTTTCTGCATTGTATATTCTTGCCTCCTTTGTCAAAGATAAGGCGCCCATATGTGCATGGATTTATCTCTGGGATTTTATTCTGTTCCATTGATCTATATCCCTGTCTTTGTGCCAGTACCATATTGTCTTGATGACTGTGGCTTTGTAGTAGAGACTGAAGTCAGGCAGGTTGATTCCTCCAGTTCCATTCTTCTTTACCAAGATTGTTTTGGCTATTCGAAGTTTTTTGTATTTCCATACAAATTGTGAAGTTATTTGTTCTAGTTCTCTGAAAAACACCGTTGGTAGGTAGCTTGATAGGGATTGCATTGAATCTATAGATTGCTTTCTGTCATATACTCATTTTCACTGTATTGATTCTTTCTATCCGTGAACACAGTATATTTCTCCATCTATTTGTTTCCTCTTTGACTTTTTTTCATGAGTGTTTAATAATTTTCTATATATAGGTCTTTTGTTTGTTTAGGTGGACATATTCCTAAGTATTTTATTATTTTCTTTGCAATGGTGAATGAGATTTTTCCTTAATTTCTCTTTATGTTTTCTCATTGTTAGTGTATAAGAATGCAAGAGATTTCTGTGTGTTAATTTTATATCCTGCAACTTTACTATATTCATTGATTAGCTCTAATAATTTTCTGGTGGAGTCTTTAGGGTTTTCTATATAGAGAATCATGTCATCTGCAAACAGTGAAAGTTTTACTTCTTCTTTTCCAATCTGGATTCCCTTTATTTCTTTTTCTGTTCTGATTGCTGTGGCCAAAACTCCCAAAACTATGTTGAATAGGAGTGGTGAGATTGGGCACCCTTGTCTTGTTCCTGACTTTAGGGGAAATGCTTTCAAATTTTCACAATTGAGGATAATGTTTGCTGAGGGTTTGTCATACATAGCTTTTATTATGTTGAGGTATGTTCCTTCTATTCCTGTTTTCTGGAGGGTTTTTATCATAAATGAATATTGAATTTTGTCAAAGACTTTCTCTGCATCTATTGAGATAATCATATTTTTATTTTTCAAGTTGTTAATGTGGTGTATTACATTGATTGATTTGTGGATATTGAAGAATCTGTGCATTCCTGGGATAAAGCCCACTTGGTCATGATGTATGATCTTTTTAGTATGTTGTTGGATTCTGTTTGCTAAAATTCTGTTAAGGATTTTTGAGTCTGTGTTCATCAGTGATATTGGCCTGTAGTTTTCTTTTTTTGTGGCATCTTTGTCAGGTTTTGGTGTTAGGGTGATGGTGGCCTCATAGAATGAGTTTGGAAGTTTACCTTCCTCTGCAATTTTCTGGAGGAGTTTGAGTAGGATAGGTGTTAGCTCTTCTCTAAATTTTTGGTAGAATTCAGCTGGGAAGCTGTCTGGTTCTAGGGTTTTGTTTGTTGGAAGATTTCTGATTACAGTTTCAATTTCCATTCTTGTGATTGGTCTGTTAAGATTTTCTATTTGTTACTGGTTCAATTTGGGAAAGTTATACTTATCTAAGAATTTGTCCATTTCTTCCAAGTTGTCCAATTTATTTGCATATAGTTGCTGATAATAGTCACATATGATCCTTTGTATTTCTGTATTGTCTGTTGTGATCTTTCCATTTTCATTTCTAATTTTGTTGATTTGATTTTTCTCCCTTTGTTTCTTGATCAATCTGGTTAATGGTTTGTCAATTTTATTTATCTTGTCAAAGAACCAGCTTTTGGTTTGTAGATTGTTGCTATGGTCTCTTTTTTTTTTTTATTTTGTATCTATCTCTGCCCTAATTTTTAAAATTTCCTTCCTTCTACTAACCCCAGTGTTCATAATTTCTTCCTTTTCAAGTTGCTTTAGGTGTAGAGTTAGGTTATTTATTTGACTTTTTTCTTGTTTCTTGAGTTAAGCCTTTATTTCTATGAGCCTTCCTTTTAGTGCTGCTTTTACAGTGTCCCATAGGTTTTTGGTTGCTGTGTTTTCGTTTTCATTCATTTCTATGCATATTTTGATTTCTTTTTTTATTTCTTCTATGGTTTGTTGGTTATTCAGCAGTGTGCAGTTCGGCCTCCATATATTAGGATTTTTAATAGTTTTTCTCCTGTAATTCAGATATAATCTTACTGCATTGTGGTCAGAAATGATGTTTGGAATGATTTCAATTGTTTTGAATTTACCAAGGCTAGAGTTATGGCTCAGGATATGATCTATCCTGGAGAAGGTCCTTATGCCCTTGAGAAAAAGGTGAAATTCATTGTTTTGGAGTGAAATGTCCTATAGATATCAATTAGGTCTAACTGGCCCAATGTATCATTTAAAGTTTGTGTTTCCTTGTTAATTTTCTATTTAGTTTATCTATCCATTGTGTGTGAGTGGGGTATTAAAGTCTCCCACTATTATTGTGTAATTGTTAACTTCCCATTTCATGCTTGTTAGTATTTGTCTTACATATTGTGGTGCTCCTATGTTGGGGGCATATATATTATGATTGTTATATCTTCTTCTTGGATTGATCCTTTGGTCATTATATAGTGTCCATCTTTGTCTCTTTTCGCAGCCTTTGTTTTCAAGTTATTTTATCTGATGTGAGTATTGATACCCCTGCTTTATTTTCTCTATTTGCATGTGATACCTTTTCTCCAGCCCTTCACTTTCAGTCTCTTTGTGTCCCTTGTTTGGAGGTGGGTCTCTTGTAGACAACATATATACAGGTCTTGTTTTTGTATCCATTCAGTCAGTCTTTGTCTTCTTGTTGGGGCATTCAACCCATTAACATTTAAGGTAATTATTGATAAGTAAGATTCTGTTGCCATTTGCTTTGTTGTTTTGGGCTGAAATTTATATACATTTTCTGTTTCCTGTCTAGAGAAGATCCTTTAGTATTTGTTGAAGGGCTGATTTGGTGGTGCTGAATTCTATCAGCTTTTGCTTGTCTGTAAAGCTTTTGATTTCTCCTTCATATCTGAATGAGATCCTTGCTGGCTACAGTAATCTGGACTGTAGGTTATTTATTTATTTATTTATTTATTTATTTATTTATTTATTTACTTTTCATCACTTTAAGTATGTCCTACCATTCCCTTCTGGCCTGAAGAGTTTCTATTGTAAGAGCAGCTGTTATGCTTATGGGAATCCCCTTGTATATTATTTGTTGTTTTTCCCTTGCTGCTTTTAATATTTGTTCTTTGTGTTTGATCTTTGTTAATTTGATAAATATGTGTCTTGTGGTGTTTCACCTTGAGTTTATCCTGTTTGGGACTCTCTGGGTTTCTTGGACTTGGGTGATTATTTCCTTCCCCATTTAGGGAAGTTTTCAACTATTATCTGCTCAAGTATTTTCTCATGGTATTTCTTTTTGTCTTCTTCTGGGACTCCTATGATTCGAATGTTGTGGTGTTTAACCTTGCCCCCCCCCCCAAAAGAAAAGACCAAAAACATTGTCCTAGAGGTCTCTGAAGTTGTCCTCATTTCTTTTATTTTTTTTTTCTTTTTTCCTCTCGGTTTCATTTATTTCTACCTTTCTATCTTCTACCTCACGTATCCTACCTTCTGCCTCCATTATTCTACTGTTGGTTCCTTCCAGAGTGTTTTTGATCTCATTTATTGCATTATTCATTATATATTGACTCTTTTTTATTTCTTCTAGGTCCTTGTTAAACCTTTCTTGCATCTTCTCGATTATTGTCTCCAGGCTATTTACCTGTAACTCCAATTTGATTTCAAGATTTTGGATCATTTTCACTATCTTTATTCGGAATTCTTTATTAGGTAGATTCCCTATCTATTCCTGTTTTGTTTGGTTTGATGGGCATTTTTCCTGTTCCTTTACCTGCTGGGTATTTCTCTGCCTTTTCATCTTGTTTATATTATTGTGTTTGTAGTGGCCTTTCTGTGTTCTGGCAGTTGGTGGTTCCTCTTTATTGTGGAGGTTCCTCACTTTGGGTGGGGTTGGATGGGTGCCTTGTCAAGGTTTTCTGGTTAGGGAAGCTTGTATTGGTGTTCTGGTGGGTGGAGCTGTATTTCTTCTCTCTGGAGTACAATGAAGTGTCCAGTAATGAGTTTTGAGATGTCAGTGGCTTTGCTGTGACTTTGGTCAGCCTGTATATTGAGGCTCAGGGTTATGTTTCTGTGTTGCTGGAGAATTTGCATAGTATGTCTTGCTCTGGAGCTTGTTGGCCCTTGGGTGGTGCTTGGTTTCAGTGTAGGTATGCAGACATTTGATGGGCTCCTATCAATTAGTGTTCCCTGGATTCAGGAGTTCCCTGGTGTTCTCAGGATTTGGACTTAAGCCTCCTGCCTCTGGTTTTCAGTCTTAATCTTACAGTAGCCTCAAGACTTCTCTATCTATACAGCACCCATGATAAAACATGTAGGTTAATGATGAAAAGTTTCTCCACAGTGAGGGATATCTGAAGAGGCACACAGAGCTATATGGAGAAGGAGAGGAGAGAGATAGAGGTGACCAGGAGGAGGAGAGGGGGAATCAAAAAGGGAGACAGCACGCTAGCCAGTAATCACTTCCCTATGTGCTCTCCACAGTGTGGATCCCTCAGAGATATCATGGAGTCACACAGAGAAGAGAAGAGGGAGGAAGGAGACAGAGGTGGCCTGGAGGATAAAAGGGAATCAAAAGGAGAGAGACAGATCCAACCAGTAATCAGTTCCCTAAGTGTCCTCCACAGCCCGGAACACACAAAGAGATTAACTGAGTTGGGTAGAGAAGAAAAGGGGGCGGGGGGAGATAGAGGCAACCTGGTGGAGAAAAAGGAGAGTCAAAATGGGGAGAGAGCCATCAGGCCAGTGATCTGGCTCCCAAGGAAAAATGGGTACTGAAGATTGGGTTCTTAAAGGTACAAAGTTGATAACAAATACCAAAAAGCAAAGATTAAAAATCTTGAGTAGAGGTTAGATTCTCAAAAATACAATATTAAAAAACAAAAAACAAAAACAAAAAAACAAAACAAAACAACAAAAACACAAAGGCACAGAAATTATATATATATGAAGTTTGCTTTAAAAATAGGGTCTTTTTTTTTTTTTTTTTGCAAGGTGATAGTAGGTTACAAAAATGAAAATTAAAGGAGTAATGGGGACTTAAAAATAACCAAAAAAATATTATTTTATTTTTTTTTAAAGTTTACAAAAATGATAATAGTAAAACTATATCTAAGCTTTTCTCTGGAGCTGCTGTGGATAGTATGGGGTCAGTTCATTTTCAGATAGTTCCTTGGTCTGGCTTATACTTCTCAAGGTCTATGGGTCCCTTCCTATGTAAACAGCGCTAACTACCAGGTTTTAATCTATTGCAACTGTCAATTCCAAAGTGGTTCCCTCTGTATATTTTAGCTTGTTCTGTTTGCTGGTCTCTTCAGTTGCTAATTTCTGCCCTGACACAAGGAGTGAGGTGGTGATCACTCCTTTTTGTTTTTTTTAGCCTTGCTTGTTCAGTTGTGCTTTTGGGAGGGAGGAACACTGCAAACAAATATCACTGGCATGTGTTCACAGTGATTCAGCCACACTGGGTTTGCCCCTGCTTATGGCATGTGTGCTTTCCCAGTCTACACTGCTCAGACTCTAGGTTGCTCTGCAGGGAACTCTCTGATGTGTGCTCTGGTTTGCATGCATTTCCCAGGTCTAAGCTGCTCAGGTTCAGGTTCTCAGGTACTCCGCAAAGGCACAGACTTGGTTGGGCCTGTGTTTGGCGCCTTTTCCAGGTCTGAGAAGCTCAGGTGACAAGGTCCTTAGTGCACATAGTTGCCCCCAGTTGAAGGCTGTGACTTATCCCCTCCCCTGTCCCAGTCGCTCGGTTTTCTGGGTGCACAATGTGTGCACCTTCTTCTGGAAAGCTGATCTCTGCCTGCGACCCTCCCAGTGGATGTCGACTATTCAGAATCCAAAGAAGTCTTGGTTAGCAATGAAGTCTGCTTGCAGTTTGGTATAAGATGCCTCTCTGGGGCCATGATTGCCCCCTTCAAGCTCTGGCTTCCCTCGCCTGCCTGTCTCTGGTGAGGGATGGGCCGGTCTGCAGCCAGCTAGCTCTGCTCAGTCCTTTGTTCTGTGAGCGTGCCTGGTGGTATTTAGGGCTTTTCGTGAGATTGCAGGATTGCTATCCCACAGTCTGGGTTGCTATCTCAAGCTAGTTCCTTCAGATTGCCCTCAGGGCATTCAGGCTTGGTTCTTATCCTAAGCAATGCCGCCCACTCTTCCCTGTCCCTCCCCGCTTGCTACTGGGGGATGCAAGCATCTGGACTGTTGAACCACTGGGAGTTGCTGTTAGGCACATAATCTGTGGGTTTTAATTTTTTTATTTTTCCCGCTCCTGGTTATTTTGCCCTCTGAGATTCCAAGGCTTGTCACAGACCCACCGGAGAGAGTGTTTCCTGGTGTTTGGAAACTTCTCTCTTTTTTAAGATTCCCTTCCCAGGACGAATTTCCATTCCTACCTCTTTTGTCTCTCTTTTTATCTTTTATATTTTGTCCTACCTCATTTTGAAGACAATGGGCTGCTTTTCTGGGTGTGCGATGTCCTCTACAAGGATTCAGAAGTTGTTCTGTGGAATTTTCTCCATGCTCAAATGTTCTTTTGATAAATTTGTGGAGGGGAAAGTGGTCTTTCCGTCCTATTCCTCCACCATCTTAGGACTGCTGAATGTGGAGTTTTAAGCCAACATTTTCACTCTCCTCTTTCACTTTCAATAAGAGGCTCTTCATTTCTTCTTCACTTTCTGCCATAAGGGTTGTGTCATCTGCATATCTGAAGTTATTGATATTTTTCCCAGAAATTTTGTTTCTAGCTTGTGCTTCATCCAGCCAAGCATTTCACATAATGTTCTCTGCATATAAGTTAAATAAGCAGGATGACAATATACAGTCTTGAGGTACCCCTTTCCTGATTTGGAACCATTCTGTTGTTCCAAGTTCAGTTCTAACTGTTTGTTGACCTGCATACACATTTCTCAGGAGGAAGGTAATATAGTCTGGTATTTCCATTTCATGGAGAATTTTCCACTTTGTTGTAATCCACAAGGTGAAAGGTTTTAGCATAGTCAATAAAGCAGAAATATATGTTTTTCTGGAACTCTTGCTTTTTTGATGATCCAATAGATGCTGGCAATTTGGTTTCTGGTTCCTCTGCCTTTTCTAAATCCAGCTTGAACATCTGGAAGTTCTTCATGCACAAGAACTTGAAGTCTGTTTGAAGTCTGGCTTGGAGAATTTTGAGCATTACTTTGCTAGCATGAGAGATAAGCACAGTTGTGTGGTAGTTTGAACATTCTTTGACATTGCCTTTCTTTGGGATTGGAATGAAACCTGACCTTTTTCAGTCATGTGGCCACTGCTGAGTTTTCCAGATTTGCTGGCATATTGAGTGCAGCACTTTCACAGTATCATAAGTTAGAACTTGAAATAGTTCAGCTAGATTCCATCATCTCAACTAGCTTTGCTCATAGTGATGATTTCTAAGGCCCACCTGACTTTGGACTCCAGGATGTCTGGCTCTAGTTGAGTGATCACACCTTTGTGGTTATCTGGGTCATGTACATTTTTTTTTAAAATAGTTCTTCTGTACATTCTTGCCACCTCTTCTTAATATCTTCTGTTTCTGTTAGGTCCATATCATTTCTTTCCTTTACTGTGCCCATCTTTGTATGAAATGTTCCCTTGGTATCTCTAATTTTCTTGAAGAGATATCCAGTTTTTCCCATTGTATTGTTTTCCTCTATTTATTTGCACTGATCATTGAGGAAGGCTTTTTTATCTCTCCTTGCTATTCATTGGAACTCTGCATTCAAATGGGTATATCTTTCCTTTTCTCCTTTGCCTTTAGCTTCTCTTCTTTTTTCAGCTATTTATAGGGCTCCTCCAAAAAACATCTTGCCTTTTTGTATTTCTTTTACTTGGGGATGATATTGATCACTTCCACATTTACAATGTCATGAACCTCCATTCATAGTTTTTCAGGCACTCTGTCTATCAGATCTAATCCAATGAATCTATTTGACGCTTCCACTATAGAATCATAAGTGATTTGATTTAGGTCATACCTGAATGGTCTAGTGATTTTCCCTCCTTTCTTCAATTTAAGTCTTAACTTGGCAATAAGCAGTTCATGATCTGAGCCACAGTTGGCTCCCAGACTTGTTTGTGCTAACTGTATAGAGCTTCTCACTATTTGGCTACAAAGAGTATAATCAATCTGATTTCAGTTTTGGCCATCTGGCGATGTCCATGTGTAGAGTCTTCTCTTGTGTTGTTGGAAGAGGGTGTTGCTATGACCAGTGTGTTTCCTTGGCAAAATCTGTTAGCCTTTGCCCTGCTTTATTTTGTACTCCAAAGCCAAATTTGTCTTTTACTCCATATATCTCTTGATTTCCTAATTTTGCATTCCAGTCCCCTATGACTAGTGGGGGTGATATAATTCCAGTTAGTAGAGGTGATGTAATTCCAGTTGAGCTACTTCAAATCCTAAAAGATGATGCTGTGAACATGCTGCTCTCAATATGCTGGCAAAATTGGAAAAGTCAGCAGTGGCTTCAAGACTGGAAAAGTTCAATTTTCTTTCCAATCCCAAAGAAAGGCAATGTCAAAGAATGCTCAAACTACTGCACAATTGTTCTTATCTCACACACTAGTAAAGTAACACTCAAAATTCTCCAAGCCAGAGTTCAGCAATATGTGAACCATGAACTTCCAGATGTTAAAGTTGGTTTTAGAAAAGGTGGAGGAAACAGAGATAAAATTGCCAACATCTTCTGGATCATAGAAAAAGCACAAGAGTTCCAGAAAAAAGCATCTAGTTATGCCTTATTGACTATGCCAAAGCTTTTGACTGTGTAGATCACAATAAACTGTGGAAAATTCTAAAAGAGTTGTGTATACCAGACCACCTGATCTGCCTCTTGAGAAGTCTGAATGCAGATCAGGAAGCAACAGGTAGAACTGGACATGGGACAAGAGACTGGTTTCAAATTGGGAAAGTAGTATGTCAAGGCTATATGTTGTCACCCTGCTTATTTAACTTATATGCAGAGTACATTATGAGAAACACTGGGCTGGATGAAATACAAGCTGGAATCAAGATTGGCAGGAGAAATATCAATAAATCAGATACACAGATGACACCAACCTTATGGCAGAAAGCAAATATGAACTACAAAGCCTCTTGATGAAAGTGAAAGAGGAGAGTGAAAAAGTTGGCTTAAAACTCAACATTCAGAAAACTAAGATCATGGCATTCAGTCCCACTACTTCATGGAAAATAGATGGGGAAACAGGGGCACACTTTTTTTGGGGGGGCTGAAAATCACTGCAGGTGGTAACTGCAGCCATGAAATTAAAAGATGCTTATGCTTTGGCAGAGACATTAACTTTGCCAACAAAGGTTCGTCTAGTCAAGGCTATGCTTTTTCCCATAGTCATGTATGGATGTGAGAGTTGGACTGTAAAGAAAGATGAATGCTGAAGAATTTATGCTTTTGAACTGTTGTTGAATAAGACTCTTGAGAGTCCCTTGGACTGCAAGGTGATCCAACTAGCCTATCCTAAAGGAGATCAGTCCTGAGTGTTCATTGGAAGGACTGATGTTGAAGCTGAAACTCCAATTTTTTGACCACCTCTTGTGAAGAGCTGACTCATTTGAAAAGTCTCTGATGCTGGGAAAGACTGAGAACTTGAGGAGAAGGGGACAGCAGAGGATGATATGATTGGAGGGCATCACTGACTCAATGGACATGGAAGGGTAACCTCTGGGAGTTAGTGATGGACACAGAGGCCTGGCATTCCTATTCACGGGGTCGCAAAAAGTTGGACACACCTGAGCAACTGAACTGAACTGAACCGCTTTGACGAAAAGGGCATTTTTTCGGGGTTTTCCTTCTAGAAGGTCTTCTATGTCTTCATACAACAATTCAACTACAGCTTCTTTAGCATTACTGTTTGGGGCATAGGCTTGGATTACTGTAATATTGATTGGTTTGCCTTTGAAATGAAAAGAGGTCATTCTGTCATTTTTGAGATTGTACACAAAAACTGCATTCTGGACTCTTTCACTGACTATGAGAGCAACTCCATTTCTTCTCAGGTCTTCTTACCCACAGTAGTATATATAATGGTCATCTGAGTTAAAATCACCCATCCCAGTCCATTTTAGTTCACTGATTCCTAAAATTCAATGTTCACTCTTGCCTTCTCTTGTTTTACCACTTTAAATGTACCTTGATTCATGGACCTAATATTTCTGATTCCTATGCAATTTTGCTCTTTACAGCATTGGACTTTGCTTCCATCACCAGTTGCATCCACAACCGGACATTGTTTTTGCTTTGCTTCTGTTTTTTCATTCTTTCTGGAGTTGTTTCCTCACTCTTCTCCAGTAGCATATTGGGCACCTACCAATCCGGGGATTTACTCTTTCAGAGTCGTTTGCCATTCCCTTCTCTAGTGGACCACATTTTCCCAGAACTCTCCACCATGACCTATCCATCCTGGGTGACCCTACACGGCATGGCTCATAGTTTAATTAAGTTAGACAGGGCACTGTTCCACTTGATCAGTTTGATTAGTTTTCTGTGATTGTGGTTTTCATTCTGTCTGGCCTCTGCCCAATATGGATAAGAGACTTACGGAAGCTTCCTAACGGGAGAGTCTCTCCCATCATTTTCATCAAGAGGCTCTTTAGTTCTTCATCTCTTTCTGCCATAGAGGTGGTGTCATCTGCGTATTTAAGGTTATTGATATTTTTCCTGGCAGTCTTGATTCCAGCTTTTGCTTCCTCCAGCCTGGCATTTCACATGCAGTACTCTGCATATAAGTCAAATAAGCAGGTTGACAATATACAGCCTTTATGTACACCATTCCTGATTTGGAAGTAGTCTGTTGTTCCATACTCAGTTCTAACTCTTGATTCTTGATGTGCATACAGATTTCTCAGGAGGCAGGTAAGGTGGTCTGGTATTCCCATCTCTTTCAAAATTTTCCAGAGTTTTTTGTGATCCACACAGTCAAAGGCTTTGGCATAGTCAATAAAGCTGAAGTAGATTTTTTTTTTTTTTTGGGTATTTCACCTACTAATAGTTTATTATTATTTTTTTTTTAATTTGTGGTGGATTTTGTCACATATTGAAATGAAACAGCCAAGGGTTTACATGTGTTCCCCATCCCAATCCCCACTCCCACCTCCCTCTCCACCCATCCCCTCTAGATTTTCCCAGTGCACCAGGTCTGAGCGCTTGTCTCATGCATCCAACCTGGGCTGGTGATCTGTTTCACCCTAGATAATATACATGTTTCGATGCTGTTCTCTTGAAACATCCCACCCTCGCCTTCTCCCACAGAGTCTAAAAGACTGTTCTTTTTTTTCCTGAAACTCTCTTGCCTTTTCGATGATCCAATAGGTTTTGGCAATTTGTTTTCTGGTTCCTCTGGCTTTTCAAAATCCAGCTTAAACATATGGATGTTGTCAGTTGATGTGATGTTGAAGCCTGGCTGGAGAATTTTGACCATTACTTTTCTAATGGTTAATATGAGTGCAATTATGCGGTAGTCTGAACATCTTTTGTCATTGCCTTTCTTTGGGACTGGAATGAAACTGACGTTTTCCAGTCCTGTAGCCACTGCTGAGTTTTCCAAATTTTATGGCATACTGAGAGCATCACTTTCACAACATCACCTTTTAGGATTTGAAATAACTTAGCTGGAATTCCATTGCCTCTGCTAGCTTTGTTCCTGATGATGCTTCCTAAGGCCCACTTGACTGCACTCCAGGTCGTGTGGCTCTAAGTGAATGATCACACCATAGTGGTTATTTGGTCCATTATGATCTTTTATGTATAGTTCTGTGTATTCTTTCCACCTCTTCTTAATATCTTCTGCTTCTGTTAGGTCCGAATCTTTTCTGATCTTTACTGTGCCCATCTTTGCATGAAATTGTCCCTTTGTAACTCTAATTTTCTTGAATAGATCTCTAGTCTTTACCATTCTATTTTTTCCTCTATTTCTTTGCATTGATCACTGAGGAAGGCTTTCTTATCTCTCCTTGCTATTCTTTGGAACTCTGCACTCAAATGGATATATCTTCGGTTTTCTCCTTTGCCTTTAGCTTATGTATTAGAAATATTTTTTTTCCATTTATTTTTTTTAGTTGGAGGCTAATTGCTTTACAGTATTGTAGTGGTTTTGCCATACATTGACATGAATCAGCTATGGATTTATGTGTGTTTCCCATCCTGAATGGCCCACCCACCTCCCTCCCCATCCCATCCCTCTGGGTCATCCCAGTGCACCAGCCCTGAGCACTTGTCTCATGCATCCAACCTGGACTGGTGATCTGTTTCACAGTAGCAAAATGATTTCAATGAGATAACTATACTCACAATCTTTGGAAGACTAAAGACTTCTTATATCAACAAGCGGAAGAGTATTGTAAATTTTAGGATTTAAAAATATGGGGTATAAAATATTTTAAAATTATTTCTAATGATAATTATACTTATTTTAGAGCTGTGATAGCTAGTTTTTAAATTTAATTTTGTTCACTTTTATTATGATGTGGTAATTTTTCCTTTACATTCTCAAGTACAATCTCAATTTTAAAACTATTAAATAATGTTTAATGTTAACTATTCTTTTATAAACTATACTTCCATTGGTCTTATAATTTGTGAGATTTCATATATTTAAATACCAGGAATTGCTTAAAAATTCTACAAATACAAATTAATGGCAACATAGATATCAGCAGTTCATAGCAAGTAAGACTGAGATTTAGTTTTAAGATGTAGCAATGAAAGAGTTGTTTGAAAGTCACTTTGTAAAGTGGAAAACATGCATCCTAAAGGAATCAATGTTATAGTGGTAAATTCATTAATTAGCATGTTGGAGAATTTGAAGATGAATGGTGCCATATTCAGATCTTCGATATAGTAACTCAAAGTGTTTATCATTTAGGTCAACCTTAATCTAAAGACTATTCAGGAAAACTTAGATAGCTGCAGAAAAAAAAATGAACTTAGATCTAATGGGATTAAGGGTAATTTTTATTTGTTTAGTTTTTTTGTGCACAACATAAGGTATAGAAGTTAAGGTAATTTTCTGATTCACTACTCATGTGTTATTAATCTATTTTTATTTATTGTATGATAAAACAAACAATTTTTTAGGTAAAGTGATTTAAATATCATCAAATTTCGGTACAGATTTTAATGATGTCTAAAGGTAAATTTGCAGCAAAGTAGGATCACATATTTGGGTTGAGTCAGAAAAATATAAATCTTATAAGTAACAGTCTATCTGAGACAAAAGAACTTTGATATCATTCCTTTATTACTGAGAGACTGTTAGGATTTCAGGCACCATGAACTATGAGACTTGTTTGAAACCAACAAGAAAAGTACTCAGAGTAGAGAAAAAAATCATGGTAAGAAAATATAACCCATGAGAAAAGTATAAAGTAATTGTGAGAAAGAAAGGTTGAAAAGTAATTTTAAAGTTGTTTTCAAGTATTTTAAGTATTTAGGGAAAGCAGAGTATTTGAAGATCGAGAGTTCTTTTCTTTTTCACTAAGTATGGAAAATGATTTGAATTAAATTTAGAGATTTTACTAGCACTAAGGAATTGTTTCTTTAGCATAATATAACCATTGTATATAGTCTCTGAGAAATTATGGAGTCATGTCTCTTGTGAATAATTAACAATAACACAGATAACTAAAATTCAGTTGGAATGAGGTAGGAGACTGGATTAGGAAAATTTCCATTTTGTCCCTACTCTTTGATTCCTTAATAATCCCAAAGGATTAAAACATGCTATGAAATGCCTTCAGCTTCAATGTGGTTTCTTAATTTAATCTTATACTATTTGTTTTTGGCATGGCTCAACATTTCTCTAAAGCCTGATCGGATTTTAAATTATGTATACTTATTTAACAACACCTAAATTTTTAATCTTAGAAAGTCATTTTCAATGGGTCATGAAGCAGAATTAACAAAATAAAAAAATTAACACTTTTTACTTCCTGTCACCTCATATTTGATTCTAGATCAATTTTAGCCTCTATTTTCTGATGTAGTGTACAAATATTTTTTTCCAAATTAAATATACACAAAAGAGAGCACTGCAAACTAGAATATGACATAAAATTGTCCTGAATTGATCATATACAATTTCCACTATCTTTTAAAATGAGAACTGAAGAGAATTAACCCATAGAGAAAAACAAACAAACAAACAAACTGGGGGATAGGGATCACGGTTTGACCATTCCAAATTTAAGAATTTTGAAAGCAAAAACTTATGCACAGTTTATACAAGTAATGAGATAGTTAAATCATTTTCAGTAATTCATTATAGCCTGAGTGTTATTGTTCATTAGCTGGCAAAAGCATTACATTTTAAAATATATAGCAATGGGGGGGGGGCAGTCCTAAGATGGTGGAGGAATAGGATGGGGAGACCACTTTCTCCTCCACAAATTCATTGAAACATCATTTGAACACTGAGAAAATTCCACAAAACAATTTTTGAACTCTGACAGAAGACACCAGGCACTGAGAAAGGCAGCCCACTGTCTTCGAAAGGAGGCAGGACAAAATATGAAAGATAAAAAGGGAGCCAAAGGACTTAGGGATGGAGAACGGTCGCTGGGAGGGAGTCAAGAAAGAGGAGAAGTCTCCAAACAACAGGAAACTCCCTCACCAGTGGTTCTGTGGGGAGTTTTGGAATCTCAGAAGGCAACATAACCGGAAGGAAAAAAAATTAAATAAAATCCACAGATTATGTGCCTAACTGCAACTCCCAGCAGGGAAGTAGCTCAGATGTTTGTGTCCACCACCAGCAAGCGGGAGCAGAACAGGGAGGCAGGGGTTGCATTGCTTAGGGTAAGGGCTGAGACTGAATGCCCTAAGGACAAGCTGAGGGAGCTAACATGAGAGAGCAACACACACCGTGGGATAACTAGAGAAAAAAAAAAAACTGATGAAAGAAATCAAAGAGGACACAAACAGATGGAGAAACATACCATGTTCATGGATTGGAAGAATCAATATTGTCAAAATGGCTATACTACCCAAAGCAATCTATAGATTCAATGCAATCCCTATCAAGCTACCAATGGTATTTGTCACAGAACTAGAACAAATAATTTCACAGTTTGTATGGAAATACAAAAAACCTTGAATAGCCAAAGTAATCCTGAGAAAGAAGAATGGAAATGGAGTAATCAACTTGCATGACTTCAGACTCTACTACAAAGCCACAGTGATCAAGAAAGTATGGTACTGGCACAAAGACAGAAATATAGATCAATGGAACAGAATAGAAAGCCCAGAGATAAATCCATGAACCTATGGTCACCTTAACTTTGACAAAGGAGGCAAAGATATACCATGGAAAAAAGACAACCTCTTTAGCAAGTGGTGCTGGGAAAATTGGTCAACCACTTGTAAAAGAATGAAGTTAGAACACTTTCTAACACCATACACAAAAATAAACTCAAAATGGATTAAAGATCTAAATGTAAGACCATAAACTATAAAACTCCTAGAAGAGAACATAGGCAAAACACTCTCCGACATGAATCACAGCAGGATCCTCTATGACCCACCTCACAGAATATTGGAAATAAAGCAAAAATAAAAAAATGGGACCTAATGAAACTGAAAAGCTTTTGTGCAACAAAGGAAACTATAAGTAAGGTGAAAAGACAGCCCTCAGATTGAGAGAAAATAATAGCAAATGAAGCAACAGACAAATGATTAATCTCAAA
>CM035303.1:57915757-57934014 GCA_020226075.1 Hydropotes inermis | reverse complement strand
ATCCAAAAGTCTACAAGCAATAAATGCTGGAGAGGGTGTGGAGAAAAGGGAACCCTCTTACACTGTTGGTGGGAATGCAAACTAGTACAGCCTCTATGGAGAAGAGTGTGGAGATTTCTTGAAAAACTGGAAATAGAACTGCCATATGACCCAGCAATCCCACTTCTGGGCATACACACTGAGGAAACCAGATCTGAAAGAGACATGTGCATCCCAATGTTCATCACAGCACTGTTTATAATAGCCAGGACATGGAAGCAACCTAGATGCTCATCAGTAGACGAATGGATAAGGAAGTTGTGGTACATATATACCATGGAATATTACTCAGCCGTTAAAAAGAATTCTTTTGAATCAGTTCTAATGAGTTGGATGAAACTGGAGCCCATTAAACAGAGTGAAGTAAGCCAGAAAGATAAAGAACATTACAGCATACTAACACATATATATGGAATTTAGAAAGATGGTAATGATAACCCTATATGCAAAACAGAAAAAGAGACACAGATGTAAAAACAGACTTTTGGACTCTGTGGGAGAAGGCGAGGTTGGGATGTTTCAAGAGAACAGCATCGAAACATGTACATTATCTATAATGAAACAGATCCCCAGCCCGGATTGGATGCATGAGACTAGTGCTCGGGCCTGACGCACTGGGAAGACCCAGAGGAATTGGGTGGGGAGGGAGGTGGGAGGGGGGATCAGGATGGGGAATACATGTAACTCCTGGCTGATTCTTATCAATGTATGACATAAACCACTACAGTATTGTAAAATAATTAGCCTCCAACTAATAAAAAATGGAAAAAAAAGGTTGTTAACAGTGGAAAAAGAGAGAGAGAGAGAGAGCTTTCCCATGAAAAACTCTAACCTAAGGCACTGCCAGGCTCGTTTAGAGAACAAAGGACTGAGCCAATACCAGAGGAGCGCTGACTGACTGCAGACCAGCCCACCACCCATTAGAGACAGAAGCAGGTGGGCAATAGCCAGAGTTGGAGGGAGAGGGGCAATTTTGACCCCCAATATGGCATCCTCCACCAAACTGTGAACAGGCCTTAGTTGCTAACCAAGTCTTCCCAGCATCCTGGGTGGTTAACATCCATGAGGAGGGTCACAGCCAGAGATCAGCTCCCCAGAGGAGACATACCACACACCTGAAACTGCACTCCTGCTGTTCACCAAGGTAACCTAGCAGCTGGAATAGGGGAGGTGATAAGATACACCACTCCATCTCGGGAGAGTGTGTTCACCAAACACCTGGTCGCCTGAGCTGCTCGGACCTGGGAAGGGCACAAAATGCAGGCCCAACTGATTCTGTGCCTTTGTGAAGTACCCAAGAACCTGAACCTGAGTGGCTTAGACCTGGGGAATTCACACAAGCCAGGGCCCACTCTAGACAGTTCTCCTGCAGAGCAACCTGGAGCCTGAGCAGTGTAGAGGAGGAAAGCACACACACCATGAGCGGGGACAAACCCAGTGTGGCCCAGACACTGCAAGCACTTCTCACACACACCAGTGATATTTGTTTGCAGTATTCCTCCCTCCCCACAGTACAATTGAACAAGTGAGCCTAAATAAGTGAACACCTCTGCCACCTTTTGTCAGGGTGGAAATTAGACACTGAAGAGACTTGCGAACAGAAGAAGCCAAAATAAACAGAGGGAACCACTTTGGAAGTGACAGGTGAAACAGACTAAAGCCCTGTAGTTAGCACAAAATACATTGGAAGGGGCCTATAGAACTCGAGAAGAAGTACAAGCTGGAACAAGGAACTATCTGAAACTGAACTGACCCCACACTGTCCTCAAGAGCTCCAGAGAAATTCCTAGATATATTTTACTATTATCAATTTTAAATTTAAAGAACTTTAAGTCCTTTAGTACTTCTTTAATGTTCATTTTTATAACCTACTATAAACTTAAGGGGGAAAAGACCCTATTATTAAAGCAAATTTCATATATATATTTTATAATTTTTGTGATTTTGTTTTATTTTGTTGACATTGCATTTTTGAGAGGCTAACCTCTATTCTAGATTTTTAATCTTTTCTTTGTGGTATTTGTTATCAAATTTGTACCTTTAAGAATCCAATCTTCAGTACCTATTTTTACTTAGGAGTGTAACTACTGGCTTGATTGTCCTCACCCCCTTTTGACTCTCTTTTTTCTCCCCCAGGTCACCTCTATCTCATCCCTCCCCCTTCTCTTCTTTACCCAACTCTATAAATCTCTTTGAATATTCCGGGCTGTGAAGAACACTTAAAGAATTGATTACTGGCTAGATCTGTCTCTCTCTCTTTGACTGCCCCTCTTCTCCTCCTGGTCACCTGTATCTCCTTTCTCCCTCTTATCCTCTCTATGTAACTTTGTGAACCTTTCTGTGTGTTCCAAACTGTAGAAAGCACATAGGGAATTGATTAATGGCTAGATTGCTCTCTACCCTTTTGACTCCCCCTCTTCTCCTCACAGTCAACTCTATCTCCCTCCTCCCTCTTCTCTTCTCCATGTAACTCTGTGAACTTCTCTATGTGTTCCTCACTGTGGAGAATCTTTTCACCATTAATCTAGATGTGTTGTCATTGGTGTGGTATGGATGGAGAAGTCTTGAGGCAACTTTAAGAATAAGACTGAAAACCAGAGTCAGGAAGCTTAAATCCAAAACTTGAGAACAGCAGAAAACTCCTGACTCCAGGGACGATTAATCAACAAGAGTTCATCCAAAAGTATCCATATCTACACTGAAACCAAGCTCCAACAAAGAGCCAACAAGTTCCATACCATGCTAATTCTCCAGCAACACAGGAACATAGCTCCAAGCATTAATACACACGCTGCCCAAAGTGACACTAAATCCACTGACACCTCAAAACTCACTACTGGACACTTCACTGCACTCCAGAAAGAAGAGATCCAGCTCCACCCACCAGAACACCAATGCAAACTTCCCTAATCAGGAAACCTTGACAAGCCACTTGTCCAACCCCACCCACAGGGAGGAGTCTCCACAATAATGAGGAACAACAAACTTCAAGCTACAGAAAGGTCACCCCAAACACAGCAATCTAAACAAGAGGAAAAGACAGATAAATATTCAGCAGATAAAGGGACATGATAAATGCTCACCAAACAAAACAAAAGAGGAGGAGACAGGGAGTCTACCTGAAAAAGAATTCAGACTAATGATAGTAAAAATGATCCAAAATCTTTTAAAAAAATGGAGTTACAGATAAATAGTCTGGAGCCAAGGATTCAGATGATGCAAGAATGTTTAACAGGGACCTAGAAGACATAAAAAGGAGTCAATCAATAATTAATAATGCAATAACTGACATCAAAAGTATTCTGGAGGGAACCAATAGTAGAATAATTGAGGCAGAAGATAGGGTAAGTGAGGTGGAAGATAGAATTGTGGAAATAAATGAAGCAGATAGGAAAAAAAGAAAAAAAAAAGAATTAAAAGAAATGAGGACAACTTCAGAGACTTCTGGGACAATGTCAAATGCCCAAACATTCAAATCATAGGAATCCCAGAAGAAGAAGACAAAAAGAAAGGCCATGAGAGAATACTTGAGGAGATAATAGTTGAAAACTTCCCTAACATGGGGATGGAAATAGCCACCCAAGTCCAAGAAACCCAGAGATTGCCAAGCAGGATAAACCCAAGGTGAAACTCTCCAAGACACATATTAGTCAAATTAACAAAGATCAAACACAAAGAGGAAATATTAAAAGCAGCAAGGGAAAAACAACAAATAACACACAAGGGGATTCCCATAAGGATAACAGCTGATCTTACAAATAGAAACTCTTCAGGAATGGCAGGACATACTTAACGTGATGAAAGAGAAAAACCTACAACCCAGATTACTGTACTGAGCAAGGATCTCATTCAAGTATGAGGGAGAAATCAAAAGCTTTACAGACAAGCAAAAGCTGAGAGAATTCAGCACTGCCAAATCAGCTCTTCGACAAATGAAGAAGGATCTTCTCTAGACAGGAAACAGAGAAAAGGTGTATAAACTTGAACCCAAAAGAGCAAAGTAAATGGCAACAGGATCATACTTATCAATAATTATCTTAAATGGAAAAGGATTGAATGCCCCAACCAAAAGACAAAGACTGGCTGATTAAAAAAAAAAAAAAAAAACTATATATGCTGTCTATAAGAGACCCACCTCAAACCTAGGGAAACATACATACTGAAAGTGAAGGGCTGGAAAAAAGTATTTCATGCAATTAGAGATCAAAAGAAACTTGGAATAGCAATACTCATATTAGATAAAATAGATATTGAAATCAAGGCTTTGAAAGAGACAAAGAAGGACACTACATAATGATCAAAGGGTCAATCCAAGAATACATAACAATTATAAATACATATGCACCCAACATAGGAGCACCGCAATATGTAAGGCAAATGTTAACAGGTATGAAAGGGGAAAATAGCAGAAACACAATAACAGTGGGAGACTTTAATACCCCACTCACACCTATGGATAGATCAACTAAACAGAAAACTATAAAGCACTGATGAAATAAATCAAAGATGACACAAATAAATAGAGAAAAATACCATATTCATGGATTGGAAGAATCCATATAGTGAAAATGAATATATTAACCAAAGCAATTTATAAATTCAATGCAATCCCTATCAAGCTACCAATGGTATTTTTCAAAGAACTAGAACAAATAACTTCACAATTTGTATGGAAATACAAAAAACCTTGAATATCCAAAACAACCTTGAGAAAGAAGAATGGGACTGGAGGAATCAAACTGCCTGACTTCACACTATACTACAAAGCTACATTCATCAAGACAGTATGGTACTGGCACAAAGACAGAAATATAGATAAATGGAACAAAATGGAAAGTCCAGAGATAAAATCACACACCTAGGGACACCTTATCTTTGACAAAGGAGGCAAGAATATACAATGGCAAAAAGACAACCTCTTTAACAAGTGGTGCTGGGAAAACTGGTCAACAATTTTAAAAGAATGAAACTAGAACACTTTCTAACACCATACACAAACATAAACTCAAAATGGATTAAAGATCTAAACTTAAGAGCAGAAACTATAAAACTCCTAGAAGAGAACATAGGCAAAACTCTGACATAAATCACAGCACGATCCTCTATGATCCACCTCCCAGAGTAATGGAAATAAAAGCAAAAATAAGCAAATGGGACCTAATTAAACTTGGGAGCTTATGCATAACAAAGGAAACTATAAGCAAGGTGAAAAGAAAGCCCTCAGAATGGGGAAAATAATAGCAAACAAAGCAACTGGCAAAGAATTAATCTCAAAAATACACGAGCAGCTCATACAGCTCAATTCCAGAAAAATAAGTGACCCAATCAAAAAATGGGCCAAAGACCTAAACAGACATTTCTCTAAGAAGACATACAGATGGCTAAGAAACATATGAAAAAATGTTCAACATCACTTATTATCAGAGAAATGCAAATCAAAACAACTGTGAGGTATCATCTCATGCCAGTCAGGATAGCTACTATTAGAAAGTCTACAAAGAATAAATGCTGGAGCAGGAGTGCAGAGAAAAAGGAACCTGCTTACACTGTTGGTGGCAATTCAAACTAGTATAGCCACTATGGATAACAGTGTGGAGATTCCCATAGAACTGCCATATGACCCAGCAATCCCACTGTTGGGCATACACACCGAGGAATCAAGAGTTTTAAGAGACACGTGTACCCCAATGATCATAGTAGCACTGTTCACAATAGCTAGGACATGGAAGCAACCTAAATGTCCATTGGCAGACAAATGGATAAGAAAGCTATGGTAGGTTTACACAATGGAATATTAATTGGCTATTAAAAAGAATGCATTTGAATCAGTTCTGATGAGGTAGATGAAAGTGGAGGGTATTTTACAGAATGAAATAAGTTAGAAAGAAAAAAAACACCAATACAGTATATTAACGCATTTGTATGGAATTTAGAAAGATGTTAACAATGACCCTATATGATAGAGAAAGAGACACAGATGTAAAGAATAGTCTTTTGGACTCTGTGGGAGAAGGCAAGGGTGGGATGATTTGAAGGGGTAGCACTGACACGTGTATATTATCATATGTGAAGCAGATCATCAGTCCAGGTTCGATATATGAAACAGGGTGCTCATGGCTGGTGCACTGGGATGACCCTGGGGGATGGGATGGGGAGGGAGGTGGAAAGGGGGTTCTGGATCGGGAATGCATGTATGCCCATGACTGATTCATGTCAATATTGGCAAAAAACACTACAATATTGTAAAGTAATTAGCCTCCAATTAAAATAAATTAATTAATTTTTAAAAATTCAAGGCCTATATGAGTATATAAAAATAAAACATATAGCAATTTATTTTCATATCATTTTAGAATGAGTCACATAATTAAATCTGATTTTGACATTCCTCAGATAGGCACCTTGATATAGCATATGTGTGCCAGTCACTCAGTCATATCCTACTCTTTGTGAATCCATGGACTCTAGCCCTTCAGGTTCCTCTGCCCATGGAGTTCTCCAGGCAAGAATAGTGGATTGGGTTGCCAGTTCCTTCTCCTGATATAGCATATAGGACTTATATAAATTCCTCTTCAGGTGAAACATGCATTACTTGTATTTGCCAAGTTTAACAAATAAATGTTTGACATTCATCTGATAACTAAATTTGTTCAGAACAGCAAGATCAGCATAGCCATGCCATGAGTGTTTTGCTCATTCATGATGAACTACAATCATTACTCTACAAGTAAGCTGTAGAATTTTACTGTTAAAGAAAAATCTTAGCAGGTAACCCAGGTATCATACTTAGATATTTCAGGTATAAACAGTATAAACAATCAAGAAGCATAGTCAACTAAACAGAACCAGGATAGAGCAGATTTGAAAATCATAAACACTAATGATTAACTTCTAATGTAATAACTTCAATCATTTCTACCACAAATTTCAATTAGCTGTTAAACTGAAGTTTTTGTTTGATTTCATACCATTATCAGAGGGTTATGCTCATGTGAGTTAGAAGAATAAGATGAGATAATAGTCAAGAAAATAAGGAGAAAATGGATCTCTGGTCAACCTGCTAATTCAAAAATTTGTCCCTGATATGAGAATATAAAAAAAAATTCAATTCTAAAGTGAATATTTAAAATAATATACACAATCTCTGAACTCCACAGATCTGGAGTTTGGGCTGAAGGAAAAGTTATTTGCCCAAAGTTACACAAATGTGCACTTGGGCTAAAAACCAGTCTCAAAGCTGAATCTTGCATGAGAACTTGCCTTTTGTTCTGCCTGTTCTTTCAGGGAACATTCTGGAGGAATATTGACATGCAGTGATTAAGCCCACAAAGATCTCAGAAGTCAGAAACTTTCTTTGTTTGAATCTCAGATCTATTCCTTATCGTCTTATCTGAATGCCAGGTTTCTTTTCCATTAAATAGGAATGAAATTGTACTTACGAATTTAGATATCTGTTGAAGAAATACAATGACTGCAAGAAAAGCATTCTTCACACATACATGTAATTAACAGAAGTTCATTGTAGTTTTTCTTTAATTGGAAATGTATAGTTGTGCAATTTAATAAAAAAAATACTATTTCATCTCACATTGGGTAAATAATTTATGTGACCTTACATTTCGATCTTTAATTCATTTTGAGTTTAATTTTGTGTATGGTGTAAGAAAGTGATCTATATTACTCAGCTATAAAAAAAAAAGAACACATGTGAGTCAGTTGTAATGAGGTGGACTAAACTGGAGACTATTATACAGTGTGAAGTAAGTCATGAAAGAGAAATATCAATACAGTATATTAACACATATATATGGAATTTAGAATGATGGTAATGAGGATCCCATATGCAAGGCAGCAAAAGAAACACAAATGTAAAAACTGACTTTTGGACTATGTGGAAGAAGGGGAGTGTGGGATGACTTGAGAGAATAACATTGAAACATGTATATTACCATATGTAAAATAGATGACCAGTGCAAGTTTGATGCATGAAGCAGGGCACTCAAAGCCTGTGCTCTGGGACAACCTAGAGGGAGGGAGTGAGGAAGAAGGTGGGAGGCAGTTCAGAATGAGGAGACACATGTGCACCCATGAATGACTCATGTCAATATATGGCAAAAACCATCACATATTTTAAATAAATTACCCTCCAACTAAAATAAATTAAAAATAAATACATAAATAAATAACTCATTGTTGAGTTTCTAAAATGGCAAAGATAAATTTATTTAATTGTGTCCATCTCAGATCATTGGGAAAATTTTCTCTACATGCATGTATATTCATGTACACACCAGGAATTAAACCACAAAGACATGAAATTATAGTTAAACTTTATTGATAAGATTAACAAATTTTGTTTAGAAGGTTTTTATTTATAAGAAGACGTGTATGTGTGTGTGTGTGTGTGTGTGTGTGTGTGCATGTTAAGTGGCTTCAGTTGTGTCTGACTCTTTGCAATCCTATGAATTGTAGCCCTCAACCTCCTCTGTCCATAGGATTCTCCAGGCAAGAATAAGGGAGTGAGCTGCCATTTCCTCCTCCAGGGGATCTTCCTGACCCAAGGATCAAACCCATGTTTCTTGCATCTCCTGCATTGGTCGGCAGATTCTTTACCAATGGAGCCACCTGGGAAGCCCTACCTTAAGTATACGTGATTCATAAATAGTTGAAACAAAGAAGTGCACATTTACCTTCCATTATTTGATGTAGGGCTTTTGTCTTTTCTTTAGATATATGTTCACTGGTTAGTTATACACCAGTTAGAGTCATGCATCATCTTTATTACATAAACCACACCCATAATACCTAGTCTGCAACTTCCAGTTTTGAATCCCATAAAATACAATGTGCATTTAGCAGTCTTGAAAAGTTTTATGAATATGAAATTTTATAGTACATTTTCTGAATCTTCTGCTCTTATGCTACTTACACATAATTATCTGACAAATATTAGTGAAAGTTGCCCTTTACAATTCTTTATGAAAAGTTCAATTTTATCTTCTTTGAAGCAATTATTTTATATTCATATTGTATTAGTTAGCATAAGATTTTAATTAAATGAAATACATTTAAAAGCAAGTGTAGTGATATTAGGATGTCTGTGAACACATATCTAACTTTTCCTAAGCATAAAACTCATTTTGGCAGTAAAAAAGTAAATGAAAGTAGCAGCATCCTAATTAGGTACATACAGTTTACAGAGGTCAAGAGTCAATGAGTTTTATTATTTATTATTTATTTAACAAAAAAAATGAACTTTGTTTGACTAATGAACTAGTTAAACAGAGATCTGTCAAAAAAGTTTTAAATTTATTAATGTTAGCATACTTTCTATAGCAAAGTAGGACATCTAAACAGATGTCCAAATATCAGATGGCAAATATCAATGAAATTTAATACTATATTTACATATCTAAACTGAAATTTTGATGAAAAACCATTAAAATACATTTCATCATTTTAATGTCTAAAGAAGTTTGTTTGCAGTTTGTGTATATCCATCATAGCTACTTGTCTGCTACCTAACAGCTGCACCAAACTTTAATCATGGATACAAAGCTTTAAATGAAAAAAAGTACATATGAATGATTTTTAGAGTAGTTAAAATGAATGCATCTCAACTTTGCATGTGCAGATGGGTCACTTGTGGGATCTTACTAATGGAAATTCTTTTTCAGTAACTTTCTATATACATATATATATTTTCATATATATATGTATATATGTGTGTGTGTGTGTGTGTGTGTATAATCACAGTTTTTTTAAAAAAGGCAAAAAATTATGTTGACACCAGGTACCACTCCAGGCCAATGTTATCATTTACTCTGGGAATAGAGCCTGAAAATGATATTTTTGCTAAATTATCCATAAGTGGATTAAATGTGTGAGTTAATTGGAGAACAAGGAGTTAAACAGAGAAACTTAAAAAATACCTTCTAATCATTTACTATTTGAGTTTTTTTAAGAATCCCTTAGAAGAATGGAGTAGCCCTCATAGTCAACAAAAGAGTCTGAAATTTAGCACTCGGGTGCAGTCTGAAAAACTGCAGAATGATTTCTGTTCATTTCCAAGGCAAACCATTAAATATCACAGTAATCCAAGTCTATGCCCCAACCACTAATGCTGAAGAAGCTGAGGTTGAATGGTTGTATCAAGACCTACAAAACCTTCTAACACCAAATAAAGAGGTCCTTTACATCATAAGGGGCTGTAATACAAAAGTAGGAAGTCAAGGGATACATGGAATAACAGGCAAGTTTGACCTTGGAGAACAAAATGAAATAAGGCAAAGGTTAACAGAGTTTTGCCAAAAGACCACATTGGTTATAGAAAACACCCTCTTCCAACAATACAAGTGATGATTCTACACATGGACATCACCAGATGGTCAATACTGAAATCAGATTGATTATATTCTTTGAAGCCAAAGATGGAGAAGCTCTATACAGTCTGCAAAATCAAGACTGGGATCTGACTGTGGTTCAGTTAATGAACTCCTTATTGCCAAATTCAGACTTAAACTGAAGAAAGGAGGGAAAACCACTAGACCATTCAGGTATGACCTAAATCAGATCTCTTAAGATTGACTATACAATGGAAGTGACAAATAAATTCAAGGGATTAGATCTCATAGACAGGGTGCCTGAAGAACTATGGACAGAGGTTCCTGACATTGTACAGGAGACGGTGATCAAAACCATCCCCGATACAACGAAATGCAAAAAGGCAAAAGCATTGTCTGAAAAGGCCTTACAAATAGCTGAGCCAAGAAGAGAAGTGAAAGGCAAAGGAGAAAAGGAAAGATACAGCCATCTGAATGCAGTGTTCCAAATAATAGCAAGGAGAGATAAGAAAGCATTCTTCAATGATCAATGCTAAGAAATAGAGGAAAACTGTAGAATAGAAAAGACTAGAGGTCTCTTCAAGAAAATTAGAGATACTAAGGGAATATTTCATGCATAGAAGGACACAATAAAAAAAGAACAGAAATTATATAGACATAACATAAACAGAAAATATTAAGAAGAGGTGGCAAGAATACACAGAAGAACTATGCAAAAAAATTGTAATGACCCACATAACCATGATGGTGTGATTACTCATCTAGAGACAGACATCCTAGAGTGTGAAGTCAAGTGGGCCTCAGGTAGCATCACTATGAAGAAAGCTAGTGGAGGACATGGAACTCCAGTTGAGCTATTTCAAATCCTAAAAGATGATGCTGTTAAAATATTGCCCTCAACATACCAGCAAATTTGGAGAACTCAGCAGTGGCCACAGGACTGGAAAAGGTGTTTTCATTCCAATCCCAAAGAAAGGCAATGTCAAAGAATTCAAACTACTGCACAGTTGCACTCATCTCACATGCTAGCAACGTGATGCTCACATTTCTCCAAGCTAGGCTTCAACAGTACATGAACCAAGGACTTCCAGATGTTCAGCTGGTTTTAGAGAACGCAGAGGAAGAAGAGATCAAATTGCCAACCTCTGTTGCATCATAGAAAAAGCAAAATAATTCCAGAAAATAATTTACTTCTGCTTTATTGATTATGCCAAAGCCTTTGACTGTTTGGATCACAACAAACTGTGGAAAATTCTTCAGGAGATGGGAATACCAGGCCACCTTACCTGCCTCCTGAGATACCTGTATGCAGGTCAAGAAGCAACAGTTAGAACATGGAATAAGGTACTGGTTCAAATCGGGAAAGGAGTAAATCAAGGCTGTATATTGTCACCCTGCTTATTTAAGTTATATGCAGTGTGCATCACGTGAAATTCTGGGCTGGAGGAAGCACAAGCTGGAATCAAGATTGCTGGGAGAAATATCAGTAACATCAGATATGCAGATGACACCATGCTTATGGCAGAAAGCAAAGAGGAACTGAAGAGGCTCTTTATGAAAATGAAAGAGAAGAGTGTAAAAGCTGGCTTAAAACTCAACATTTAGAAAACTAAGATCATGGCATCTGGTCCCATCACTTCATAGCAAATAGATGGGGAAACAATGGAAACAGTGACACAATTTATTTTCTTTGGCTCCAACATTACTGCAGATGGTGACCGTGGCCATGAAATTAAAAGACTCTTACTCCTTGGAAGAAAAATTATGACCAACCTAGACAGCATATTTAAAAGCAGATGCATTAACTTTGCCACCAAAGTCCATATAGTCAAAGCTATAGTTTTTTGAGTAGTAATGTATGCATGTGAGAGTTTGACAACAAAAAACCTGAGTGCAGAGGAACTGATGCTTTTGAACTGTGGTGTTGAAGAAGACTCTTGAGACTCCTTTAGAATGCAAACAGGTCAAACCAGCCAATCATTGAAAGGACTAATGCTGAAGCTGAACCTCCAATAATTTGGCCACCTGATGTGAAGAACTGACTCATTAGAAGAAACCCTGATTCTGGGAAAGATTGAAGGCAGGAGGAGAAGTGTATGACAGAGAATGAGATTTTGGATGGCATCATGAACTCAATGAACATGAGTTTGAGCAAGCCCCAGGAGATGGTAAAAGACAGCAAGTTGGTAAAGGCAGGGATTGCATGCTGCAGTCCATGGGGTTACAAATAGTTGGACACGACTGGGCAACTAAACTGACTGAAGAATGAAGGAGGTGCTTTCCTCATGGCTCCGGCTGTAAAAAAAAGTCTGCCTGCAATACAATAGACCTAGGTTAAATGCCTGGGTTGGGAAAATCCCCTGGAGAAGAGCATGGTTACCCCCCTCCATTATTCTTGCATGGAGAATTCCATGGGCAGAGGATCCTGGTGGGCTACAGTCCATGGGGTCACAAACAGTCAGACACAACTAAGCAACCAACACACACACACAAGAATGAAGGTAAAGTTTTTATCTTTGATTCCATCAGTTCTTTTTGTTATGAGGTAAGAAAATGTATTTTCTATGGAGACACATTCTCAAAAGTTTGTTAAACTAAATATAACAGAAAAGTCTTTGTGAAAAGAAAAGCAAAGAAGTTTGATTAGTATTAATTAATTTGAATAAGAGCCAAAAATTTCTGGCATTGTAATTTGTTTGAAAGTGAAGTGAAAATGAAGGTCACTCAGTTGTGTATGACTCTTTACGACCCCACAGATTATACAGCCCATAGAATTCTTCAGGCCAGAATACTGTAGTGGGTAGCGTTTCCCTTTTGTTTATGGTAGTCTATTTAACATTGTTTCTTTGAGGATCACAAAATACTTTACAAGACAGATGAAAAGCAAAATTTTCCTTTTAATCATGTCAAATTGTTGGGCTAAATTAAATGATTTTAAAATTCTCAAAATAAAGGAAACAGGGAGGCAATCAGTATTTATTTAAATGGGTATTAGAGTTTCATCTGCCCATTATATCATAACATTTTTATGAATCTGAGAGTATTCATAGAACTGATATGAGAGCTGAAGAACAGTTAAAATTATAGTTTGCCACACATGGGTATGTTAATTCTATTGTATATTAATAGTATCTGTGTATGATATGTATGGGCTTCCCTGTTGGTTCAGTGGTAAAGAATCTCTGTCAATACAGGAGATGTGAGTTAAATCCCTGAATCAGGAAGATCCCCTGAAAAAGGAAATGGCAACTCACTCCAGTATTCTTGCCTGGGAAATTTTATGGACAGAGGAGCCTAGTGGACTACAGTCTGATTCACATATAGACACATTCAGCAAAACAAAACATTTGACAAAATAAAGAATATAAATATCAGGATCAAATTGTCTGAGTCCAGAAATTAGCAGTTTTGTAAGCTTGGGTAGATTTAACCACTCATTTTGTGAGTTCTTTAACATGCAGAGTAAAAAGTTCCTGTGGGAACAAAGAGGAATTCATCCTGACAGAATGTATAGAAATGCTATTTGAGCACTATGGTTCAAAACTGAGATGACCTAAAAGCAAAGCAAAATATAGATAATATTATGAGATATTACTCGGGGCATTTATATGTCTTCCTTCTTTTATTTCTGTATCCTTGTTTTTGTTATTATCTCTGTCCCGCTTTTACAAGCTCCCTGACATACTTAGAGAATGAACCATATAGAATTATAATTGTTGAATATTTATAGAGATGACAATATTTATAAAAGTATTTGAGGTACAAAAGTTCCTCTTTTAGATCTATCTTAAAAATGTGACTGATAATGATATATCTTATGCATTGTTAAATATTAAAATGGGGATTATACATTAATGGTAAAAGCCAAGTGACTTCCTTGATTGCTAAGTCAATGAAAACTAGAGAAATGACTTAATTTTCTTGCTTTGTAATAAACATTTGATTTGTACTCTTGCATGCCACAAAGATGCAGTATATAGAAGTGATAGAAAATATTATGGTTATGAAATCTATTTTGAATTTGGTCCCAATTAACATTACTTTATGAAAATATAAAATGGTGAACTCTTGTCTCAGTTGTTTAAAGCATAAATATGTATTGACCTTACAAAATACTTTGTCAGTAGAAGTTACATATCAAGTAAGGAGTGCAGTTATAGATATTTGAAAACTGAGTCCATGAACTTTCTACTCAGTTGTCAAATTTAGATACTTTAAAAATGCTATCAAATTAAAAAAAAAATCATAAAATGGAATCACCCCAACTTTGTAGTCAACAGAATGAAATTTTTTCTATTTTTTGGTACCACACACAGCATATTTTAGACATTTCCCTATTGTCTCATAAATTATTTCTGAAACAATATAGAGTTTAGATGTCCTTTGAAAACCAAAGAAGGCATTTCTTTCATTTGAAATAGTATTTAAAATATTTACAGTCTAAATTTTAATATTTTTCAAGTGATTTCAAGTATAATAATCCAGGTGAAATTGTGTGGACTCTAGTTTTGTGACCTTTGTAATATCACTATTTTAAAAGATTACAACCTATTTGCTATATAGATATAGATATATGTATGGAGACAACGAGTTAGGTGCTTTATCATATTCTAAAATTTGAAGTACCAATAGTAGTTCCATTGAGCTGATTTTCTATGATCTGTAGAGATAACTTGGATCAATCAACTCTAGAAAAGTGACACCTAGCTTGCTTATTTTAAAGCAACTTACTATGGTTAAACCATTTAGACAGCAAACCAATGATAGAAGGACAAAATGCTCAACAGTGCTGTGTATTAGCATGCCTTCCATTAGATGCATATTTTTCAAAAGCATATAAATGTCAGGTGGTCTGGGAACGTTTCTTCTTCTTCTTCTTCTTCTTCTTCTTCTTTAAACAAAAGTATTCTCAACACATAGCAAGACCTGAAGCATAGCAAATGATAGATCTTTTTGGTCTAATGAATATCAGGGTTGTTTTATTTGCTATTTTAGATTTGAGAATTCAGCCTAAACAGAGTCAGGAAAAGTGCTCTTTCTTCTTTTAAGATTAAAAATCATACAGGTTGTAAGGTTCCAGAAGGTCTAATTGGAGGAGTACCCAGGATTTTGCAAACAAACCAGAGACTCAGAAGGATGTTCACTATAACAGAAATAGGTTGTACAAAAGTCTGACAAAAAAAGCCATTTGGAAAATTTGTCTGAAAAAGGTGAGAATTGGGTTAGATACAAGCATATACTGCAGAATTTTATCTTTCATCCTTTTTTTTTTTGTTGTTAATTTTCACTTAGCTAGAATTAGTGTCACAGGGTGATTGTGGCATATTGACATTCAAATGTTTCAACATGTTTTCATTCACTCGAAAAATATTTGTCAAATATTTAACCGTGCCAGACACTATTCTATGTTACTCTTTGTGTAAGCTTCTCCTAAATATACCATAGTATGTTATCCTTGAACAGACAAACAAAATTTGACCAAAAGCATTGTGAGATAATTTATTAATAAACTACTACATGCTCATAAATCTATATTTTTGCCCCAGAATATGTTTGGATTTTGATTATGCATGGTGTGGAAATCGATTCACTAATGTAAAGTATTTATTCTTTGAGACGTTTTTGGCCAAGAATTTACACATATTTATTAACATTTTTAGCTTTAATGTCACCATGTTTATTTATTAGTGTTAGGACTGCATTCTATTATATGTTTATGACTCCTAAAGATATCAATTTAGATTATATAGTTAATTTTGAATTATATCTTCTTTCTAATGTATCTCATTTAAATTATTTGAACTAAAGAGTGAAATGATAGCTGGGAATGTTTTCTGTTCATTCTTGAAAGTGCCTATTTTTCAAAATGAAAGTTTTATGATAGATCTTTGGAGTTTACTGATAACCATATATGATGTTATTTTGAAAACACGGGTGGGTGTGTGTGTATGTGAGCTGCTCAGTTGTGTCCAATTCTGTGTGACCCCATGGACTGTAGCCCAACCAGGTTCCTCTGTCCATGGAATTCTCCAAGCAAGAATACTGGAGTGGGTTTCCATTCCCTTCTCTGGGGATCTTCCCCAACCAGGGAGCAAACCTGGGTCTCTGAATGATGCATTAGCTTTGTTTATAGGAAATAAAGTTTAAAAAAAATTAGAAATGCATACACATTTAGTTCAAAATCACATATCAAATTCTTATTTTAACTTAGTCAACCTGAAGGAAAAATCTGTATTTCAAAATCAAAACAAAACAAAACAAATCAAAACAAAATAACTTTTAGTAGGAAAAGCACTCTATTCTTAGACCTTATTTAAATCAAGTAGTATTTATTATTTAAAATACGAGTATGTTTATCTTTCTCTTCACATTTGAAATTCAGGTATAATGTTTAAAAATACAGGGAAAAGATCAGATTGTTCTATTATAAGAAACCTACATTGTGGTTTGGATATTTAATTACAAAATTTCCCTTTAATTTTTACAAAAAAAGTATTGTAGAACTTGAATTTAATATAATTAAATAAAAATATAAATTTAATTTTATTTTATTTAATAAAATACTGTAGAATCACTTTTAGAATTTTTTCAGTGAGTTTTAACTGTGCAAAATAAGTGCACACTGGTTACATCTCTGCATGACCCAGTACAAGCATAGAAACAGAACAGGAATACACTGCTACTTAGGGATCAGGGGATTAAAAAATATATTGTAGAATGTCCCTTCATACACATTCTGTGTCATAATGGTTCACCTGAGTATAATGAACATTAGAAGATTAAATAGGATTGGTATTTTAAATAAATGGCTTGCTTGGTCATGCTTCTGCCCCCCACCCCCAAGAGAAAACCAAAATAATATCAAAATATTTCTTTTTTTCCCATTTATTTTTATTAGTTGGAGGCTACTTACTTTACAATATTATAGTGGTTTTTGCCATACATTGACATGAATCAGCCATGGATTTACATGTGTTCCCCTTCCTGATCCCCCTTCCCGCCTCCCTCTCCATCCCATCCCTCTGGGTCTTCCCAGTGCACCAGCCCTGAGCACTGTCTCATGCATCCAACCTGGGCTGGTGATCTGTTTCACCCTTGGTAGTATACTTGTTTCAATGCTATTCTCTCAGAACATCCCACCTTTGCCTTCTCCCACAGAGTCTAAAAATCTCTTCTGTACATCTGTGTCTCTTTTTCTGTTTTGCATATAGGGTTATCGTTACCATCTTTTTAAAATCCATATATATGCATTAGTGTACTGTATTGTGATTTATCTTTCTGGCTTACTTCACTCTGTATAATGGGCTCCAGTTTCATCCATCTCATTAGAACTTATTCAAATGAATTCTTTTCAATGGCTGAGTAATATTCCATGGTGTATATATACCACAGCTTCCTTATCCACTCATCTGCTGATGGGCATCTAGGTTGCTTCCATGTCCTGGCTATTATAAACAGTGCTGTGATGAACATTGGGGTGCGCATGTCTCTTTCAGATCTGGTTTGCTCAGTGTGTATGCCCAGAGGTGGGATTGCTGGGTCATATGGCAATTCTATTTACAGTTTTTTAAGGAATCTTCACACTGTTCTCCATAGTGGCTGTACTAGTTTGCATTCTCACCAACAGTGTAAGAGGGTTCCCTTTTCTCCACACCCTCTCCAGCATTTATTGCTTGTAGACGTTTGGATAGCAGCCATCCTGACTGGTGTGTAATGGTACCTCACTGTGGTTTTGATTTGTATTTCTCTGATAATGAGTGATGTTGAGCATTTTTTCATGTGCGTGTTAGCCATCTGTATGTCTTCTTTGGGGAAATGTCTGTTTAGGTCTTTTGCCCATTTTTTGATTGGGTCATTTATTTTTCTGGAATTGAG
>CM035303.1:57892069-57915657 GCA_020226075.1 Hydropotes inermis | reverse complement strand
ATACTGTTCTCCATAGTGGCTGTACTAGTTTGCATTCTCACCAACAGTGTAAGAGGGTTCCCTTTTCTCCACACCCTCTCCAGCATTTATTGCTTGTAGACGTTTGGATAGCAGCCATCCTGACTGGTGTGTAATGGTACCTCACTGTGGTTTTGATTTGTATTTCTCTGATAATGAGTGATGTTGAGCATTTTTTCATGTGCGTGTTAGCCATCTGTATGTCTTCTTTGGGGAAATGTCTGTTTAGGTCTTTTGCCCATTTTTTGATTGGGTCATTTATTTTTCTGGAATTGAGCTGCAGGAGTTGCTTGTATATTTTTGAGACTAATCCTTTGTCTGTTGCTTCTTTTGCTGTTATTTTCTCCCATTCTGAAGGCTTTCTTTTCACGTTGCTTATAGTTTCCTTTGTTGTGCAAAAGCTTTCAGTTTTAATTAGGTCCCATTTGTTTATTTTTGCTTTTATTTCCAATATTCTGGGAGGTGGGTCATAGAGGATCCTGCTGTGATTCATGTCGGAGAGTGTTTTGCCTATGTTCTCCTCTAGGAGTTTTATAGTTTCTGGTCTTACATTTAGATATTTAATCCATTTTGAGTTTATTTTTTGTATGGTGTTAGAAAGTTTTCTAGTTTCATTCTTTACAAGTGGTTGACCTGTTTTCCCAGCACCACTTGTTAAAGAGGTTGTCTTTTATCCATTGTTTATTCTTGCCTCCTTTGTCGAATATAAGGTGTCCATTGGTAGGTGAATTTATCTCTGGGCTTTCTATTCTGTTCCAATGATCTATATTTCTCTTTGTGCCAGTACCATATTGCCTTGATGACTGTGGCTTTGTACTAGAGCCTGAAGTCAGGTAGGTTGATTCCTCCAGTTCCATTCTTCTTTCTCTAGATTGCTTTGGCTATTCAAGGTTTTTTTTTTTTTATTTCCATACAAACTGTGAAATTACTTGTTGTAGTTTTGTGAAGAATACCGTTGGTAGCTTGATAGGTATTGCATTGAATCTGTAGATTGCTTTGGGTAGTATAGTCAATCTGACAGTATTGATTCTTCCAATCCATGAACATGGTATATTTCTCCATCTGTTTGTGTCCTCTTTGATTTCTTTCATTAGTGTTTTATAGTTTTCTATGCATAGGTCTTTTGTTTCTTTAGGTAGATATACTCCTAAGTATTTTATTCTTCTTGTTGCAATTGTGAATGGTATTGTTTCCTTAATTTCTCTGTTTTCTCATTGTTAGTGTATAGGAATGCAAGGGATTTCTGTGTGTTAATTTTATATCCTGCAACTTTATTATATTCCTTGATTAGCTCTAGTAATTTTCTGGTAGAGTCTTTCGGGTTTTCTATGTAGAGGATTATGTCATCTGCAAACGGTGAGAGTTTCACTTCTTTTCCTATCTGGATTCTGTTTATTTATTTTTCTGCAATGATTGCTGTAGATTCTCTTAGACCAAATTTCAGTCAGCTTCTTAGCAATACTAATTTACATATTTGACAGAATTTGTGTGTTCATTCCCTACCCTAACTAGCAGAAACATCATCATTTTATGTCTGAAGAAACTTAACTAAATAAAGGGAGAGATTAATTCTTAGTATCCCATACAAATACAGAATCAAATATATATATATATATATATATATATATATATATAAAGATTTGTTTCTTTTCTTCTTTTCTTATTATGTAAAAAGTAGATCTTTGGCAATATTTTAATCTTAGGTGACATGCTTTTATTTTGAAAATACCAAAATGTAATATTTATATTTTGAATATTCAAAAAGCCATTAATTTGAATCTGTGCCTTATAATCATGAAGTGCAGATGATTTCTAAGGCAGATAGCATTTGGTTTATTCAAAAACATGTCTTATTCAGTCATTTAATCTGTCAGACTCATAACATAAATCCTTCATACTCCTCTTCCTGTGCATGCAAACTTTTATTTAATTCAGTTTGAAATAACTTACTTTTACTTTTTATTTCCTTTTCATGTTTGTGGCACTGTCTTTTACTTTTTGTTCTTTGTTGACATAAAATATTTATCAATTTATCATCTCAAATGATTGGTTATCTACAATAGTTACCCAGTGTTTCATCACATGGAAAATATCTTGCTTACTCCTAAAATCTATAACCAGATTTCCATATGTCAGGTTTATCCTTTGACATTTGAAGTATAAAGCTAAATAAACATGGGTATTTATTATGTGTTGATATTGCCATTAAACGCTTAATTTTAAAATGATTTATATCTAAATTAAAAAAAAATGTTTCTTTTAATATTAAATGAACATGGATTTGGTTTTCATTTCTTTTTTTTTTAACCGTCCTAATGGAAATATAGGTCTTCCAATACATTTATAGCTCCCCAGGCATCTCAGTGGTAAAGATTTCACCTGCAAATGCAGGAGATACAAGTTTGATCCCTGAATCAGGAAGATCCCCTGGAGAAGGAAATGACAACCCTCTCTACTATTCCTGCTGGGATAATCCCTTGGGCAGAGGAACCTGGAGGGCTACAGTCCATGGGGTCCAAATAGTTGGACACAACTGAATGAGCACAACACAATAGATTTACTTTTCTTTTTTTTTTCTTCAGTATAATGTATCAAACAGTTAAAAAATAAAACTACCCTAAGACTATTTTTGTTTTAGAAATGACCTGTTGTTTCAAGGTTAACTCCTTTCTGCAAACATTAAAATTCAACATGTGAATAGCCAGTTAGTTCCAAGAATGAAAGTTTCTGCTAAAGCTTATGTTCTGTACTATTATCACAAAAGTCTCAGTAAAATATATATTAGAGAGTAAGAAATAGAAAATAAACAAAGCGTTTCCAATTATTTAAAAAAATATCAACTTGGTACTATGATTAAACTGGTATTAATTTACTGTGATTACAAGAAATCACAACTTCTTAAGTGCTGACATAGCATATGAGAAGATGAAAACATATTCATAAAGAGAATCATGAAGTTAGATGGCACTTTGAATACCATACTTTTTCTTTCATTTTTGCCTTAAATATGTCATCTGGAGAGGGCAATGACAAACCAGTCCAGTATTCTTGTCTGAAGAATCCCAAGGACAGAGGAGTCTGGTGGGTTAGTCTGTGGGAGTCACAAAATATGTGAAATGAAAATATTGAGATACATTATAAAGTAACCAGTTTATTTGGCATTTTTTAAGTAGTACATCCAGATACATCTCTCTAAGTTGATGCACTGGGAAAAATAATACCATCAATTAATAATGTTCAGTCTTTCTCATTTTGCAGTGAATTTTAAAGTGAAATTAATAAAACATTGCTTTACAGAACTATATAATATTTATTGATAGTGAAAGGTAGAATTTTATAATTAGTTCATATTTCTTATGGATTTTTAAAAACTATGCTTCTATGTATGAAAATGTACCAATTTCTGCCCAAAATGTAATTAAAGCAGATATTTTTGAAATGGTTATTTTATGAACTATATCCTTTCTTGGTTTTCTATTTCATATATTAAATATATATATGCATATGTGGGCTTCCCTGGTAGCTCAGACAGTTAAGGGTTTGTCTGCAATGCTGGAGACACAGGTTCGATCATTGGGTTGGGAAGATCCCCTGGAGAAGGAAATGGCAAGCCACTCCAGTACTCTTGCCTGGAAATTTCCATGAACAGAGCAACCTGGTAGGCTACAGTCCATGGGGTCACAAAGAGTTGGATATGACTGAGTGACTTTACTTACTTATGCATAACTAATAAGAAATATCCATAATATATTTATAATATAAATATAGATTTTCATATAGTATAAATATTTCTCCAGTGAAATATCTTTGTCTTTAATCTGTACCTTAAGTGGTATGCAGACCCTAATATTTTTTACAATGCATTTATGTATATATACAATGACAAAGTACTCTGTAGAATTCACAAAATTGATTTCCACTAATGAAATATTAACTTCAAGTGTTTTAGTAAAAGCCATTCCCTGATATCTTGTCCACTTATGCTATATAGAGTTTTTAATTACCTACTGTTTTCTTCATACTACAGAAAATTTTTAATTACTTTGTTATAGAACAAACAGCCTGGTGAAAATATAAGAGAAACGTTTCAAAAGCTTTTTAATCTAAAAAGTAACTTTTTTTAAAGAAAATTTTTATTATATTATAGTACATGTCTCTAGATATAATTAAGGTTTGTCTCTTATTTATCTATGTGTACAACTTATATAGGCTGTTGACAAGCCACATAAAGCTTCTAAAATTGAATAAACTGATTAAAAGCAAATCATTATTAAATTTTACAAAGAAATGATTAAAAAATTAAATCCTCTGGTAGTGTACAAATTGTATACTATTACACCTTGGAGGCATATATTTTCTATGCATTAAATCAAGCAAAGGGACACGCTTTAAAAATCAATTTCTCTATGGACCCAAAGACCAGATACACCATTAAGTCTTATTTTAAAATGGTCTTAATTTAGAATTCATTCACTCAAGAACAGATTGAGTGTTAAAAGGTGTGAAATGTTTGACACCTGGAATTGTCTCAAACATTCTGAAGAGCTTAGAGACACATTTCAAAAACATTGATTTTTTTTTTTTTTTTTGTATTTTCTTTGCCAGATGAAAAAATAATGTATCCAGCCCTCAGGCTTTTGTTTTTGGAATTTCTCAAGATCATTTACATTTGCATTATTTTCTTAATTGCTTCATACATTTCTCAAAGTAATGTAACTAGGGCCTTGGTAGAACCTTTCAATGAACTATGAAAACGTTTATATTCCCACTGTTGCTTTCTTGAAAAGTTCATAGTTATTCGTGTTTCAGTTCTTCTTGAGAGTTTTTGTTTGTTTTTGTTTCTGAGGTTGGGAGTAGTCTGTACAATTAAAAAAAAAATTTACAGTGGATTATTTTTCTTTTCCCAAAAGAGACATGGATAGAAATCTTAATATGCAGAGATGAGAAATTTATATTGGCAACCATGCTTTTATTGTAAGTAAGATACGCATTATACTAATCACCTTGCAGCTTTTGTATCTGTAGCCTTAATGTTTCACATGATATGAACAGAAAATGTGATTTGAGCTTCCATTTTGTGGTTCAGACTTTATGCAATCTACATAAGTGCAATAATGTTTATTATTTTTGCAATTAGTTTTGCAATCAACAGGAGATGCACTGAGGTGATTTGAATTATACATCAAGAGGAATTGGATCTTTTTGGCACATCTTGTAGAATGCTTTAAAATTAACATTATTCAAAGAAAAGTAGATATTGACCCATTAATTTGGCATTACAATCTTCAAGTACATTATATATACTGATGCTACTATATTGCATGACCGTGTGTCTTGGCATAAGAAAATATATGAGGAACTTGTTTGCAAACGTTAGTCCATAATAACTTAGAATATATATTATACATATTAGGTTTTAGGTGAATTGAATCTTGATATATCAGATTTTTCTCTATATTAGGGAGCAAAATAAACACTGTGATGTGCTGAGACATAGTGATATATCAAATAAATAAATATTTAATACTTATAGAAAACATTATCCTTCAGTTGACTATAGTGGCAAAGATATCTAGAACACTTTCTAACACCATACACAAACATAAACTCAAAATGGATTAAAGATCTAAATGTAAGACCAGAAACTATAAAACTCCTAGAGGAGAACATAGGCAAAACACACTCTAACATAAATCACAGCAGGATCCTCTATGACCCACCTCCCAGAATATTGGAAATAAAAGCAAAAATAAACAAACAGGACCTAATGAAACTGAAAAGCTTTTGCACAACAAAGGAAACTATAAGCAAGGTGAAAAGCCAGCCCTCAGATTGGGAGAAAATAACAGCAAACGAAGCAACCGACAAAGGATTAACCTCAAAAATATACAAGCAACTCCTGCAACTCAATTCCAGAAAAATAAATGACCCAATCAAAAAGTGGGCCAAAGATCTAAACAGACAGTTCTCCAAAAGCGACATACAGATGGCTAACAAACACATGAAAAGATGCTCAACATCACTCATTATCAGAGAAATGCAAATCAAAACCACAATGAGCTGCCATTTCACAGCAGTCAGAATGGCTGCTATCCAAAACTCTACAAGCAATAAATGCTCGAGAAGGTGTGGAGGAAAGGGAACCCTCTTACACTGTTGGTGGGAATGCAAACTAGTATAGCCACTATGGAGAACAGTGTGAAGATTTCTTAAAAAACTGGAAATAGAACTGCCATATGACCCAGAAATCCCACTTCTGGGCATACACACAAAGGAAACCAGATCTGAAAGAGACACGTGTACCCCAATGTTTATCGCAGCACTGTTTATAATAGGCAGGACATGGAAGCAACCTAGATGCCCATCAGCAGACGAATGTATAAGGAAGCTATGGTGCATATACATCATGGAATATTACTCAGCCATTGAAAAGAATTCATTTGAATCAGTTCTAATGAGATGGATGAAACTGGAGCCCATTATACAGAATGAAGTAAGCCAAAAAGATAAAGAACATTACAGCATACTAACACATATATATGGAATTTAGAAAGATGTTAATTGATAACTCTATATGCAAAACAGAAAAAGAGAAACAGATGTACAGAACAGAATTTTGGACTCTGTGGGAGAAGGCGAGGGTGGAATATTTCAAGAGAACAGCATCAAAACATGTATATTATCTATGGTGAAACAGATCACCAGACCAGGTTAAATGCATGAGACAAGCGCTCGGGCCTGGTGCACTGGGAAGACCCAGAGGTTCGGGTAGAGAGGGAGGTTGGAGGGGGGATCGGGATGGGGAATACATGCAAATCTATGGCTGATATATGTCAATGTATGACAAAAGCCACTACAATATTGTAAAATAATTAGTCTCCAACTAATAAAAATAATTAAAAAAATGATATCTGATTACCTCCAAATGAATGTCCTTAAACATGTTTTCAAACCTTATTTACATCCAAAATGATGAGCTTGTAAGATTTCAATAAAGTAGCATTATTTAGTGACTTTTAAAAAATTATACATGATAAAACAACTGCAAGCACTACTGCTTTGTTGAAGGAAATGTCAGTTATAGATTGGTGCTTGATACTTGATCAACAAACATGAAGCCAATATCATCAATTTTGTGTTGAGCTCTGTTGACATTTAAGCTATTCAAGCAGTATCTATTTATTAATAATTTTTTTCAAATTTAGCTAGACATGTCTAGTGCATATTGGGTATTTAAACATTTGTGTTAGTACTTTGAAGGAACTATTAAAATATGATTGTATAGAGTAAATAACGTGTTTTGGTATTGTTTTCATGATAAATTTTTGTAATTTTTATGTGACAATTAGGAGCCACAGTTTTTGCTATAAACTACATATTTCCTTAATTTGAACTTTGTAGTACAAGAATCCTAGTAATTTATATTGTTTATTAATTATTTATTTATATTAATTTACCAATTAAGATATTTCTTCTAGTAATAATTTAGAAAATATATTAAAACCTTCAGTGTATTTCAAAGTAAGCACATACACAACCTTAAATTTTTATTATTGCATTTGTATAAGTAAAAAATTAATAAATTGATGCATTTATTATTAAATACACTGCAGAATATTTCATAACCTGAAAATAATTTTCTTGGTGAAAGCAAATTTAACTCGTTAGATATGTTCACTTCATTTATTAGTAAAATTTAATTTTAAATAACATATAAATGATAGAACCATTCATAATATAACTTTGGTTAGATTAACAAAAATATTCATTTCAGTCATTGTGATTCACTTTGAGTCTAGTATCTCAAATGATGACTATGCTTATATTTTGATCTTCCAAAAATCTCAATCAATGTGAATACTTCAAAAATATCAATGATAAACCTTTAAACATTTGGAAGCAACTGAATTTTAAAGATACATTTGGAGATGGACTTTATTCTGTGTAAGAACCTTCATAATTATAGTGAATATATCTATTAATTTCTGTGCTAGCATCTGAGTACTTATATTGCTTTAGAGGGAGAAAATGTTTCCTTTTTTGACTATTTTTTGTGTGATGAATTAAAGATCTCTTCAGAGTTAGTCCTGAAAATCTTATTCAGAATCTGCTTCTTGTCCTGAATTTAAAGGAAAATTAATCTATATTTGACTTTCTGGCTTATAAACCAATTTTCACTTCTCATCTTGGGAGCTAAATGTCTTCTGGGATAGGTTTTAAAAATGTGTTTGTTTTCTGTTTCATTGTTGTCATGTCACTTGTTTGGCTTCTTTTATTTGTACCTCCTTATCCTTAGAAATTCTAAGTCTAGACCCATCACATTAACTTTTTTTCTGATCTTTTCAGTTACCAAATTGGAAAGGATTTTAATAACCAAGTTCTGGACCACATTTAAATTTTTAATTGCAGTCTTAGAAATGAAAGCAAGCGCTATATTACTTCTCTGCTTAAGGCAGCCTTTCTTTATCTCTCCAGTACATTTAAAAAAAAATACATAAAAAAGTCTACATTTAAATATTATAGGAATTTTTAAAAATATATTACAGGGATTGATTATTCATTCCAATAATAAATTAAAATATTTTGTGTGTGAGAGAGAGAGACAGAGACAGAGACTTATGATTGAACTAGAACTATTATTTGAATGGTGTAGGGTTGGGGGATATTATTTAGGAGATCAATCCTACCTAAAGTGTCTTATGAAAACACTGCTATATTTCTTTCTTTTCCGTTTCAGCTTGTACCATCATTAAATTACATTGCTTACAAATTAAATAACTTATGATAAAAAATAAATGTGCCATATATATGTCAATGACACTTAAAATGTGCAGTTCTCTCTAGTCCCTAATATTACATAGAAAGATTAATTTCACTTCTATTTTTCTGTCTCTGACATATTCCTTATATCTCATACATCTTTAATTTTATAATATTCAAATATTATTCAAAATTGAGTTTTAAACAAGTTCAAAATGTTTAAAACTTTTGGTTTAGATTAACATTATTGAATGCATTAGAAAATCATTTTTACTATTAGCTTTAAAATTTTACAAAGAATAAATTTGAGATTTATTTGCTCAGATCAACACATATCAAAGTGTTTGTAAATATATAGTTATTTTGTTTAAAAATAGACTATGCTATTTGTCTTTGATCAAGCATGATCTCACAGTGTTTTGAAGGAAGTCACTTAAAAATGCAATAAAAATTTATCTGGATAACAAGTGTTAATATAATGATCTTGAATTCCCCATTTCTAGTTGTGAGAAATAAATGAAATTTTAGTAGAGATAATAGCTATATTATAGAAAAAGTGCCTTAACCAAGATAAATACTTCTGTTGGGTCATCTAACGTTAGTGTTTGTTGATTTTTTTTGGTCATATTTTCCACATCAGATTTGGAGGAAAAGCAACCTGTGAAGTCAATATTTTCCTTAAAAAGTCAATACTTTTCCTATAGGAGTTTCCATGAGAAAAAAATGAAATTTAAATAGAGGGCTATACTTTGTTATCATAGACAAAGAAGCTAGTAAATCTACTGAGTTCTTGCAAATGTTAAGTTCAACAATACATTGCCTCTAGGGGAAGAATCAATCATTAATTCCCAAGAGGCCAGCATATAGCATAGGCTTGGTCAAATTTTAGAAAAACATACTACAGGAGACAGATATTTTATGATTTATCAGTATTCCACCTTATATATTTCAGTCATCACATTCTCTGCAAAATGAAGCTGAAAATATATTGCAATATATTATAATTTTATATTTAGTTAATATAATGTATTGGGAATAAAAGACTATATTTATTTGTATTTAACTTTGCTAAACTCTCTTTTTAGCTTTCATTCCTGGACTAAAGAAAGGTACAGTAAAAATCAAGAAAAATCACAACCATGGTGCATATTTCATTTTAAAACAAATTTGTTTTAAGTTCTACCTTTTCATTTCTCATAAAACACTGCAATTTCAACTGTTTGCTTCAAACACATTTTTAGTATTTTTAAGTGAAACGATATCTAGGAAAGGTATTCAATCAGTTGTATGTCTTATGTCACTGAATACTTTTCCCAAGTTGTGTATAATTAACCTTTAGTTGTTAACGTGACCCTATAGACAATTATTTGACTTACAATAGTTACTTTCAAAAACTTATGAATGTAATTATTCATTTGTCTCTTCTGACAATGTAAGCATATTCAGGATTTTGTCTGAGGATACATTAACAATATAATTCCATTTTTCTATATTTTTATTCAAAAGGATCTGTAAACCATATATGCTGTATACATGCCTAACAAAATAATCCAAGATAACAGTCTTTGTGATCTTGTAAGTAATATGCATTTTCTCTGCCAAATTAAACACATGAATTTATGCTACTTTAAGATACAGTTAACAGAAAACAAATATCTTTAAATATAGAGTTTAAGCAATCAGTTAAAATATATATAATTTTATTGTGCTGAAAAAATTTTTAAATGCTGAAAGATATTTTGTATGTTCCAAATATATTTGCTTTGTCTGTGTATATGCACTCATTTCTTTATGTACTTCATAATTTAGGATGGATATATTATATCGTTTCATTTTACTGATTTAAGATGATAATTCATTTCACTTCAAGCACTTTTATTTTAAAATATAGTTTACAGTACATTGATATTTTGACCAAGTGGAAATAGTACTCAGAGAATAAATGTTTCTAAAATTAATCATAAAAATTCAAATGATAATGTCAAGAGCCTCCCCCTTATTCTTTAATTTTAAAAAATATCATCAATACTAACAGCATGTTAGTATTATTATTATTTGTATTTTAAATTTTTTTTTTCAATATTACTTTGGGATAGTTCTCATGAACTTATATTGGATTGGCCAAAAAGTTCATTTGGGCTTTTCCATATGATGTTACGGAAAAACTCAAATGAACATTTTTTCCAACCAAATATAATTAGTTGTAATATCCATGATATATTTGTGACTATCATCTAGCTTGAAGAATTTTATTCTAAATATTTTATTCCCCATGGAAGTCTTGAGTACTCATCATTTACATGTTATTCAAATGAAAGTGGCTGCATTGCATGTACTTTTCTTTTTTTTTCTCTTCCTGCCTCATTAGTTTTTATATATCCTATGATAGATACTGTTTAGCAACTACATTTACATAATAATCGTGAAAATGTATTTGTGGTTTTGATGTAAAGTCAAGGTGTTTTAATCATAACTATTCAGAGGCATAGCAGAAAGAGAATTTGAATGTGAGACAGCACATCTTGAATTCTAATGATAGTTCTGCACCTGACTAGATGCAAACACTTGGCCAAGTCATTTAAACTCAGAGTCTTCATTTTCTTCTTTCCCTCATTAAAAAAAAAAAAAAAAGTAGTAATCATAATTATGCTTAAGCCTCATGAGAAGTCATGCTGAAACATGACAGCAAAATAATATAATAACAATAAATTTATAAAACAGTATTTGAGTGTGTACAGTTCTGTACACCATCCCTAATAATCTACCAAAGGTTTCAAGGTTTCATCTTAATATACCACTTCTTTTTTTTTTGTTACAGCTATTTGTGATTACTTTTTTTTGCTTTTTTTTTTTATTAGTTGGAGGTTTAATTACTTTACAATATTGTAGTGGTTTTTGTCATACACTGACAACTTCTATGTGTAAGTTCTATCATTTTATCCATTTTTGCAGAGGTAGAAACTGGAACAAAGAAAGGTTAAATAATATAGAAATTCATTTGATATTTTTTAAAAGCAATCTACCTATAAAAAACACTACTATTACTTAGATGATTGAACCTTCAATACATTAATGAGTAATTATCATTACAATTAAACTCATATTTTAAATTGTGCTCTAATTGATTGATATTTATTTGGTATATTCATAATGCAACTTGGCCCTGCCAACAAGCTTCACTGAAAGACCATAGTACCTTTTGCAGTTATGTTTTATGATAATTTTCATACCACATTTTGTATGTCCACTTTCTTTCATCAACTCATTTGAGTAGACTTCCTATTATTTCACTCACATAATGAAATTTCTTAGGCATATGTAATTAAATGTTATACTATCATATGAGAAAATAGCCCTCTGTGACTCTAATCATAAATTTATAAAACTAAGATTATTTCATTCAGTCAACTTTCTATTGAAGGCTGACTGATTACCAGGGATAACACACTATTTTTTTTCTTAAATACAAAAGTATATAAGCTTTTTACCTCATAGCAAATTAGATATATATATATATATATGCAAATTCTTAGTAGTAAGAGAATTACATTGAATTCTGGTGTTCTTTAATTTCCCCAAAGAAGAAATTGAAAATATATACTTGTCAATCCATTGATAGCAAATTATTTTGTACCCGCTTCTAAGAAAAGACAACATTAATAAACATATACATTAATACCTTTCATTGAATTAGCTGGCAAGTGTAATTTCTGTCTTTAGGGACATGTTTTAAAGTAAGAGTTAGAGTTTCAGCTATATCAGTTATATTTTCTGTTTTCACTGAGGACTAGGGTTTGAGCAATAGAGTGTCAACCGATTTGTTTCCCTGTAGTCATTTGTTTAGTTATCCAAGTTGATTGTTGGCATATTTTTTGGTGTTTCATTACATAACTTTTACCATTCTGACCCTCAGGGATCTGTTCCTGAGCTGGGTTTCCATATTTATTGTTAGTACTCAAGGGTCAGCAGTAATTTAGGAGTTCATTACTTTAGACTTAAAATGTTGAATATGATTCAGGAGACACTGTTTAGGGATGGGAGTGTGTGCGGGAAAGCCGGTTTGAAGTGGACACTTAAAAGAGAGACTGAGAAAATGAATTATCTCTTGGGTAAATGAATCACCTCACCTATATTTATCCAATTATTTAGTTAATAAGAGTCTGTGAACATAAACTATAATTCATCCTTAAGCATGATAGTTATGGAGTTTTTCATCTGTCAATTATTTTTAAAAAATGATGTCTTTTCATAAGGTATCTTTTTTTCATGGCCAGGAGTTAATGAAAATACATGTGTAAGTTTCCAAATGAAAAACTTATGCCACAGGTCATAATATTAATCACCTCATGTTAATTTGGTATTTCCCTAAATTATCAGATGAAAGGATAAATCAACATGCAGTTTCGTTAGTTTTGTTTTAAATTACTAACAGTAGATTCCAGAATGTCATAGAGCAATATTCTTGAAAAGAATTAAGATTAAAGAAACACTTGCATACTTTACCATCTAAAATTGCCTTCTTCAGATCATGTATAACAAGCCAATTCCACCATTGTTGTTATTGCTGCTGTTCCATTGGTAAGTCATGGCTGACTCATTGCAATCCAATGGACTGCAGCACACCAGGCTCCTCTGTCCTCCACTATCTCCTGGAGTTTGTCAAATTCATGTCCATTGAGTTGGTGATCCCATCTAACCATCTCATTCTCTGCCACCCCCTTCTCCTTTTGCCTTCCATCTTTCCCAGCATCAGGGGCTTTTCCAATGAGTTGGCTCTTCACATCAGGTAGCCAAAATATTGGATCTCTAGCTTCAGCATCAGTCCTCCCACTGAATATTCAGGCTTGATTTTCTTTAGTATTGATTGATTTCCTCGTATTCCAAGGGATTCTCAACAGTCTTCTTGAAGACTACAGTTCAAAAGCATCCATTCTTCAATGCTCAGTCTTCTTTATGTTCCAACTCTCTCCTCTATACACGACAAATGGCAAAACCATAGTTTTGACTATACGGACCTTTGTCAGTAAAGTAACGTCTCTGCTTTATAATGGATTTTCTAGATTTGTCAGGCAAATTTGGCCTTGGAGTACAGAATGAAGCAGGGCAAAGGCTAATAGAATTCTACCAAGAGAATGCACTGTTCATAGCAAACACCCTCTTCCAACAACACTAGAGAAGATTCTACACATGGACATCATCAAATGGTCAACACTGAAATCTGATTATATTCTTTGCAGCCAAAGATGGAGAAGCCTTTATAGAGTCAGCAAAAACAAGACTGGGAGCTGATGTTGCTCCCATGATTATGAAATCTTTATTTCCAAATTCAGACTGAAATTGAAGAAAGAAGAGAAAAACACTAGACCACTGTGGTATGGCCTAAATCAAATAACTTATACAGTGGAACTGAGAAATAGATTTAAGGGACTTGATCTGATAGACAGAGTGCCTGATGAACTATGGACAGAGCTTCATGACATTGTACAGGAGACAGGAATTAAGACCATCCCTGAGAAAAAGAAATACAAAAAATCAAAATGGCTATCCAAGGAGGCCTTACAAACAGCTGTGAAAAGAAGGGAAGTGAAAACCAAAGGAGAAAATGAAAGATATACCCATTTGAATGCAGAGTTCCTAAGAATAGCGAGGAGAGTAAAGAAAGCATTCCTGAGCGATCAATGCAAAGAAATAGAGGAAAACAACAGAAGGGGAAAGACTAGAAATCGCCTCAAGAAAGTTAGAGATACCAAGGGAATATTTTATGCAAACATGGGCTCAATAAAGGACAGAAATGGTATGGGCCTAACAGAAGCAGACGATATTAAGAGGAGGCTGCAAGAATACACAGAAGAGCTATACAAAAAAATATCTTCACAACCCAGATAATTATGATGATGTGATCACTCACCTAGAGCCAAACATTATAGAATGTGAAGTCAAGTGGGCCTTAGGAAGCATGACTATGAACAAAGCTAGTGGAGGTGATGAAATTAGAGTTGTGCTATTTCAAATCCTGAAAGATGGTGCTGTGAAAGTGCTGCACTCAGTATGGCAGCAAATTTGGAAAACTCAGCACTGGCCACAGGACTGGAAAATGTGAGTTTTCATTCCAATCCCAAAGAAAGATAATGCCAAAGAATGCTCAAACTACCACACAATTGCACTCATTTCACATGCTAGTAAAATAATGCTCAAAATTCTCCAAGCCAGGCTTCAGTGATACCTGAACCATGAACTTCCAGATGTTCAAGCTGGTTTTAGAAAAGGTAGAGGAACCTGAGATCAAATTGGCAACATCCACTGTATGATCAAAAAAGCAAGAGAGCTCCAGAAAAACATCTGTTTCTGTTTTATTAACTATGCCAAAGCCTTTGAATGTGTGTATCACAATAAACTGTGGAAAATTCTGAAAGAGATGGGAATAGCAGACCACGTGACCTGCCTCTTGAGGAACCTATATTCAGGTCAGGAAGCAACAGTTAGAACTGGACATGGAACAACAGATTGGTTGCAAATAGGAAAGGGAGTACGTTAAGGCTGTATAATGTCACCCTGCTTATTTAACTTGTATGCAGAGTACATCATTAAAAACGTTGGGCTGGAGGAAGCACAAGCTGGAATCAAGATTGCTGGGAAAAATATCAATCAATATGCAGATGCTACCACCATTATGGCAGAAAGTTAAGAAGAACTAAAATGCTTCTTGATGAAAGTGAAAGAGGAGAGTGAAAAAGTTGGCTTAAAGCTCAACATTCAGAAAACTAAGATCTTGCCATCCTATCTCTTCACTTCATGGAAAGTAGATGGTGAAACAGTGGCTGACTTTATTTTTCTGGCCTCCAAAATCACTGCAGATGGTGATTACAGCCATGAAATTAAAAGACACACCTTGGAAGGAAAGTTATGACCAACCTAGATAGCATAATGAAAAGCAGAGACATTACTTTGTCAGCAAAGGTCCGTCTAGTCAGGGCTATGGTTTTTCCAGTGGTCATGTATGGATGTGAGAGTTGGACTATAAAGAATGCTGAGCACCAAAGAATTGGTGCTTTTGATATCTGGTGTTGGAGAAGACTCTTGAAAGTCCCTTGGACTGCAAGGAGATCCAACCAGTCCATCCTAAAGGAGATCAGTCCTGGGTGTTCATTGGAAGAACTGATTTCGAAGCTGAAACTCCAATACTTTTGCCACCTGATGCAAAGAGCTGACTCATTAGAAAGGACCCTGATGCTGAGAAAGATTGAGGGCCGTTGGAGAAGGAGACGACACAGGGTGAGATGGTTGGATGGCATCACTGACTCAATGGACATGGGTTTGGGTGGACTCTGGGATTTGGTGATGGACAGGGAGGCCTGGTATGCTGGTGTTCATGGGGTCACAAAGAGTCAGGCACGACTGAGTGACTGAACTGACTGACTGACAGGATTTCTCACTGTGCTACCCTGATAGCTCAGATGGTAAAGAATCCTCCTGCAATGCAGGAGACCTGAGTTCAATCCCTGGGTGGGGAAGATCCCTTGGAGAAAGTCATTGCAACTCACTCAAGTATTCTTGCCTGGAGAATTCCTATGGACAGAGGAGCCTGGCATGCTACAGTCCATGGGGTCACAAAGAGTTGGACATGACTGACAAACTAAGGACAGCACAGCGCAGGTTTGTAATAGTTTTCCTTCCAAGGAACAAGTGCCTCTTAATTTCATGGCTGCAGTCACTGTCCAATGTGATTTTGGAATCCAAGAAAATAAAATTGGTCACTGCTTCCTCTTTTCCCCCATCCATTTGCTCTGAAGTGATGGGACCAGATGCCATGATCTTAGTTTTTTGAACATTCAATTTCAAGCCAGCTTTCCCCCTCTCCTCTTTCATCTTCATCAAGAGCCTTTTTACTTCCTCTTCATTTTCTGCCATTAGAGTGGTTTCATTTGCATGTCTGAAGTTGTTGATATTTCTCCTGCAGTCTTGATTACAGCTTGTGATTCATCCAGCTCAGCCTTTCACATGATATATTCTGCACATAAGTAAAATAAGTAGTATTATATCACATAAGTAAATACATAAGTATTATTTTACATAAGTAAAATAATATACAACCTTGTTGCACACCTTTCCCAAATTGGAACCAGTCATGTTCTATCACCAGTTCTAACTGTTGTTTATTGATCTCCATACAGATTTCTCAGAAGATAGGTAGTGATTTGTTACTTCCATCATTTTAAGTATTTTCCACAGTGAAAAGCTTTAGCATAGTCAATGATGCAGAAGATGTTTTTTTTTTTTTTTTTTTTTTCTGGAATTCCCTTGCTTTCTCCACGATCCAACGAGTGCTGGCAATTTGATCTCTGGTTCCCCTGCGTTTTATAAGCCCAGCTTGTGCATCTTGAAGGGTTGATTCATGTTCTGCTGATATCTACCTTGGAGAATTTTGAACATAACCTTGCTAGCATGTGAAATAAGTGCAATTGTATGGTAGCTTGAACATTCTTTGGCATTGCTGTTGTTTGGAATTGGAATGAAAACTGACCTTTTCCAGTTCTGTGGCCACTGCTGAGTTTTCCAAATTTGCTGGCATATTGAGTTTAGCACTTTAACAGCATGATCTTTTAAGATTTTAAATAGCTCAGCTTGAATTCTGTCACCATCTCCCCCGCCCCAGCATTGTTCACAGTAATGCTCCTTAAGACCCACTTGAGTTCACTCTCCCTGATGTCTGGCTCTAGTGAGTGACAATACCATCTTGGTTACATTCTGCCATATTATATATTACACATTGACACATAGTACTTAAGAATCATGTCTTATGATAAAATTGTTTTGCTCTTTAGTGTTTTTTTGAATAATAAAAAAGAAACAAATGTGATATTATTTGTCACACAGAAGTAGACTAGGGAGGGAAAACTGGTATATTTTTGAAGCCACAAAGTGTATTAAATTTAGAAAATGGGTGCAATACTCTAGTGTTGTCATTCTGATAAAAAACTATTACCATAGCTTTCAAATAATGTATAACCTCTGAACAAAAATATGTATAAACATGCATTCACAAATGTATAATTTGTGAATAAAAACATGCATACTTCAAGCTTTATGTTGTGGATTTATAATATTGCCTTTTAAATGATCTATGTAGGAACATAAGTAGTATTGCTAAGTGACATATTAGTCAGCTATTTGTTAGCAAATCATGGCAAATAATTAAACAAAAATGTTTAAATGGCCCAAAAACATTATTTCCCCTACAGATAATGAGTAGTAACCCTCATTTTATAAAGCATAATTTTAATATGCATCACACTTTACTTACATTATCTTGAAATTGATACTGTTTGACACAGAAGAATCATAAAATAATAATCATAAATAATAATCATAAAATATTACTTTCATTTGCAGATGCTATATCAAAAAATGGGTCTACTATAAAGTAGAATATTTTTATTGATATACACAACAATAAATTATTAAAAAGGTAACTCTCTCATTAGATAATTTTTTTAAAAAATAATTAATTTTAATTGGAGGTTAATTACTTTACAATATTGTAGTGGTTTTTGACATGCATTGACATGAATAGGCCATGGTTGTACATGTGTTCCCCTTCCTGAACTCTCCTCCCACTTCCCTCCCCAGCCCACCTATCCCTTAGGGAGATCCCAATACACCAGCCCTGAGCACCCTGTCTCATGCATCAAACCTGGACTGGTGATCTGTTTCACATGATAATATACATGTTTCAAAGTTATTTTCTCAGATCCTACCACCCTCACCTCTCACACAGAATCCAAAAGACTGTTCTATATATCTGTCTCTTTTGCTGTCTCGCATATAGGGTTATCATTACCATCTTTCTAAATTCCATGTATATGTGTTAGTATACTGTATTGGTGTTTTACTTTCTGACTTTCTTCACTCTTTATAAAAGCTCCAGTTTCATACACCTCATTAGAACTGATTCAAATGTATTCTTTTTAAAGGCTGAATATTACTCAGCTGACTGAGCTGAGCTGACTGTGGCTCAGATCATGAAATCCTTATTGCTAAACTCAGATTTAAATTGAAGAAAGTAGGGAAAACCATTAGACCATTCAGTTATGACCTAAATCAAGTCCCTTCTGACTATACAGTGGAAGTGAAAAATAAATTTAAGGGAGTAGATATGATAGACAGAGTGCCTGATGAACTATGGATAGAGGTTTATGGCATTGTACAGGAGACAAGGATCAAAACCATCCCCATGGAAAAGAAATGCAAACAAACAAAATGGTTGTCTGAGGAGGCCTTACAAATAGCTGTGAGAAGAGACGTGAAAAGCAAAGGAGAAAAGGAAAGATATTCCCATTTGAATGCAAAGTTTCAAACAATAGCAAGGAGAGATAAGAAAGTCTTCCTCAGTGATCAATGCCAAAGAATAGAGGAAAACAACAGAATGGGAAAGACTAGAGATCTCTTCAAGAAAATTAGAGATATCAAGGGGACATTTCATGCAAAGATGTGTTTGATAAAAGACTGAAATGATATGGACCTAACAGAAGCAGAAGATTTTAAGAAGAGGTGGCAAGAATACACAGAAGAACTATACAAAAAAATATTTTCATGACCCAGATAATCACAATGGTGTGATCACTCACCTAGAGCCAGACATCCTGGAATTGGAAGTCAAATGGGCCTTAGGAAGCACCACTATGAACAAAGCTAGTGGAGGTGAAGGAACTCCAGCAAAGCTATTATAAATCCTGAAAGATGAAGCTGTGAAAGTGCTGCACTCAATATGCCAGCAAATTTGGAAAACTCAGCAGTGGCCACAGGAATGGAAAAATTCAGTTTTCATTCCAATCACTAAGAAAGGCAATCCCAAAGAATGCTCAAACTACTGCAGAATTGCACTCATTTCACATGCTAGTAAAATAATGCTCAAAATTCTCCAAGCCAGGCTTCAGAAATACGTGAACTGTGAATTTCCAGATGTTCAATCTGGTTTTAGAAAAGACAGAGGAACCAGAGATCAAAATGGCAACATCCACTGGATCATCAAAAAATCAAGAGAGCTTCAGAAAAACATATATTTCTGCTTTATGGACTATGCCAAAGGCTTTAACTGTGTGGATCACAATAAACTGTGGAAAATTCTGAAAGAGAAGGGAATAGCAGACCACGTGACCTGCCTCTTGAGGAACCTATATTCAGGTCAGGATGGAGCAGTTAGAACTGGAAAATGGAACAACAGACTGGTTCCAAATAGGAAAAGGAGTACGTCAAGGCCGTATAATGTCACCCTGCTTATTTAACTTATACGCAGAGTACATCATGAGAAACACTGGACTGGAAGAAGCACATGCTGGAATCAAAATTGCCAGGAGAAATATCAATGACCTCAGATACTCAGATGACACCACCCTTATGGCAGAAAGTGAAGAAGAACTAAAAAGCCTCTTGATGAAAGTGAAAGAAGAGAGTGAAAAAGTTGGCTTAAAGCTCAACATTCAGGAAACTAAGATCATGGCATCTGGTCCCATCACTTCATGGGAAATAGATGGGGAAACAGTAGAAACAGTGGATGACTTTATTTCTTGGGGCTCTAAAATCACTGCAGATGGTGATTGCAGCCATGAAATTAAAAGATGCTTACTCCTTGGAAGGAAAGTTATTACAAACCTAGATAGCATATTAAAAAGCAGAGACATTACTTGGCCAACAATAGTCCATCTAGTGAAGGCAATGGTTTTTCCAGTGGTCATGTATGGATGTGAGAGTTGGACTGTGAAGCAACCTGAGTGATGAAGCATTGATGCTTTTGAACTGTGGTGTTGGAGAAGACTCTTTAGAGTCCCTTGGATTTAAAGGAAATCCATCCAGTCCATCCTAAAAGGGATCAGTCCTGGGTGTTCATTGGAAGGACCATTGCTGAAGCTGAAACTCCAATAGTTTGGCCACCTGATGCATAGAGCTGACCTAGTTGAAAAGACCCTGATGCTTGGAAAGATTGAGGGTCGGAGAAGAAGGGGAAGACAGAGGATGGGATTATTGGATGGCATCACTGACTCGCTGGACATGAGTTTGTGTAAACTCCAGGAGTTGTTGATGGACAGTGCGGCTGGCGTCCTGGGATTCATGAGGTTGCAGAGTGGGACATTATTGAACAACTGAACTGAACTGAACTGAATATTCCATTGTGGATATGTATCACAGCTTTCTTATCCATTAGTCTGCTAATGGACATTAAGGTTGCTTCCATGTCCTAGCTTTTATAAACAGTGCTGTGATGAACATTGGGGTACATGTGTCTCTTTCAATTCTGATTTCCTCAGTGTGTATGCCCAGGGTTGGGATTGCTGGGTCTTATGGCAGTTCTATTTCCAGTTTTTTTTTTAAGGGATCTCCACACTGTTCTCCATAGTTGCTGTACTAGTTTGCATTCCCACCAAAGGTGTAGGACCGTTCCCTTTTCTCCACACCCTCTCCAGCATTTATTATTTGTAGATTTTTGGATAACAGCCATTCTGACTGGTGTGAGATGGTACATCATTCTGGTTTTGATTTTCATTTCTCTGATAATGAGTGATAAGCATCTTTTCATGTGTTTGTTAGCTATCTGTATGTCTCTTTTGGAGAAATGTCTGTTTAGTTCATTGTCCCATTTTTGGATTGGGTCATTTATTTTTCTGGAATTGAGCTGCAGGAGCTGCTTGTATGTTTTTGAGATTAATTCTTTGTCAGTTGCTTCATTTGCTGTTAGCTTCTCCCCTTGTGAAAGCTGTCTTTTCACCTTGCTTATAGTTTCCTTTGTTGTGCAAAAGCATTCAAGTTTAATTAGGTCTTATTTTTTATTTTTACTTTTATTTCCACTACTCTGGGAGTTGGTTCATGGAGGATCCTGCTGTGATTTATGTTGGAGACTGTTTTGCCTGTGTTTCCCTCTAGAAGTTTTAAAGTTTCTGGTCTTACATTTAGATATGCAATCCATTTTGAGTTTATTTTTGTGTATGGTGTTACAAAGTGTTGTAGTTTCATTCTTTTACAGGCGGTTGACATGTTTTCCCAGCACCACTTGTTAAAGAGATTGTCTTTTCTCCATTGTATATTATTGCCTCCTTTCTCAAAGATAAGGTGTCCTTAGGTTCATAGATTAAACTCTGGGCTTTCTATTTTGTTCCATTGGTCTACATTTCTGTTTCTGTGCCAGTACCATACTGTGTTGATGAATGTAGCTTTGTAGTATAGCCTGAAGTCAGGCAGGTTGATTCTTCCAGCTCCATTTTTCTTTCTCAAGATTCCTTTGGCTATTTGAGTTTTTTTGTATTTCCATACGAAGTGTGAAATTATTTGTTCTAGTTCTCTGAAAAATACCTTTGTTAGCTTGATGGGGATTGCATTGAATCTATAGATAGTTTTGGATAGTATACTTATTTTCACTATATTGTTTCTTCTGATCCATGCACATGGTATATTTCTCCATCTGTTTGTGTCCTCTTTGATTTCATACATCAGTGTTTTACAGTTTTCTATATATAGGTCTTTTGTTTCTTTAGGTAGATATATTCCTAAGTATTTTATTCTTTTCATTGAAATGGTGAATGGAATTGTTTCCTTAATTTCTCTTTCTGTTTTCTCACTGTTCGTGTATAGTAATGCAAGGGATTTCTTGTGCTAATTTTATATCCTGCAACTTTACTGTATTCATTGATTAGCTCTAGTAATTTTCTGCTTGGTTCTTCAGGGTTTTCTATGTAGCAGATCATGCTGTCTGCAAACAGTTTCAATTTCTGTGCTTGTGATAGGTCTGTTAAGATTTTCTATTTCTTCCTGGCTCAGTTTTGCAAAGTTGTACTTTTCTATGAATTTGTCCTCTCAAATTGTCCATTTTATTGGCATATAGTTGCTGATAATAGTCTCTTATGATCCTTTGTATCTCTGTTCTCTGTTGTGATTGCTCCACTTTCTTATCTAATTTGGTTGATTTGATTTTTCTCCCTTTGTTTCTTGATGAGTCTGGCTAATGCTTTGTTAATTTTATTTATCTTCTCAAAGAACCAGATTTAAGCTTTGCTGATTTTTGCTATGGTTTCTTTTGTTCCTTTTGCATTTGTTTCTGCCTTAATTTTTAAGATTTATTTCCTTCTACAAACCCTGGGGTCTTCATTTCTTCCTTTTCTAGTTACTTTAGCTGTAGAGTTAGGCTATTTATTTGACTTTTTTTTTGTTTCTTGAGGTAAGCCTGTACTGCTATGAACCTTCCCCTTAGCACTGCTTTTACAGTGTCCCAAAAGTTTTGGGTCGTTGTGTTTACATTTTCATTGGTTTCTATGTATATTTTGATTTTTTAATTTCTTCTCTGATTCCTTGGTTATTAAGAAGTGTGTTGCTCAGCCTCCATATGGTGAAATTTTTAATAGTTTTTCTCTTGTAATTGACATCTAATGTTACTGCACTGTAGTCAGAAAAGATGCTTGGAATGATTTCAATTTTTTGAATTTATCAAGGCTAGATTTATGGCCCAATATGTGATCTATCCTGGAGACGGTTCTGTGAGCACTTGAGATAAAGGTGAAATTAATTGTTTTGTGGTGAAATGTCTTATAGATATCAATTAGGCCTAACTGGTCTATTGTATCATTTAAAGTTTGTGTTTCCTTGTTAATTTTCTGTTTAGTTGATCTAGCCATAGGTGTGAGTGGAATATTAAAGTCTCCCACTATTACTGTGTTATTGTTAATTTCCCATTTCATACTTGTTAGCATTTGACTGACATATTGCATTGCTCCTATGTTGTGTGTGTGTGTGTGTGTGTGTGTGTGTGTGTGTGTGTGTGTGTGTGT
>CM035303.1:57833162-57882637 GCA_020226075.1 Hydropotes inermis | reverse complement strand
CACCTTGCTTATAGTTTCCTTTGCTGTGCAAAACTTTTAAGTTTCATTAGGTCCCATTTGTTTATTTTTGCTTTTGTTTCTAATATTCTGGGATGTGGGTCGTAGAGGATGCTGCTGTGATTTATGTCGGAGTGTTTTGCCTATGTTCTCCTCTAGGAGTTTTATATTTTCTGGTCTTACATTTAGATCTTTAATCCATTTTGAGTTTATTTTTGTGTATGGTGTTAGAAAGTGTTCTAGTTTCATTCTTTTACATGTGTTTGACCAAATTTCCCAGCACCACTTGTTAAAGAGGCTATCTTTTTTCCATTGTATATCCTTGCCTCATTTGTCGAAGATAAGGTGACCATATTCTCATGGATTTAGCTCTGGGCTTTCTATTCTGTTCCATTGATCTATATATCTGTCTTTATTATGTTGAGGTATGTTCCTTCTATTCCTGCTTTCTTTCGAGTTTTGATCATAAATGGATGTTGAATTTTGTCAAAGGCTTTTTCTGCATCTATTGAGATAATCATATGGTTTTTATCTTTCAGTTTGTTAATGTGGTGTATCACATTGATTGATTTGCAGATATTAAAGAATCCTTGCATTCCTGGGATAAAGCCCACTTCGTCATGATGTATAATTTTTTTTATATATTTTGTTGGATTCTGTTTGCTGTAATTTTGTTAAGGATTTTTGCATCTATGTTCATCAGTGATATTGGTCTGTAGTTTTCTTTTTTGTGGCATCTTTGTCTGGTTTTGGAATTAGGGTGATGGTGGCTTCATAGAATGGGTTTGGAAGTTTACCTTCTTCCACAATTTTCTGGAAGAGTTTCAGTAAGATAGGTGTTAGCTCTTCTATAAATTTTTGGTAGAATTCAGCTCTGAAGCCATCTGGTCCTGGGCTTTTGTTTGCTGGAAGATTTCTGATTATAGTTTCGATTTCCTTGCTTGTGATGGGTCTGTTAAGATCTTCTATTTCTTCCTGGTTCAGTTTTGGAAAGTTATACTTTTCTAAGAATGTGTCCATTTCTTCCAAGTTGTCCATGTTATTGACATAGAGCTACTGTTAGTAGTCTCTTATGATCCTTTGTATTTCAGTGTTGTCTGTTGTGATCTATCCATTTTCATTTCTAATTTTATTAATTTGGTTCTTCTCCCTTTGTTTCTTAATGAGTCTTGCTAATAGTTTGTCAATTTTGTTTATTTTTTTAAAAACACACTTTTAGCTTTGTTGATTTTTACTATAGTCTCTTTATTTTCTTTTGTATTTATTTCTGCCCTAATTTTTAAGATTTCTTTCCTTCTACTAACCCTGGGGTTCTTCATTTCTTTCTTCACTAGTTTCTTTAAGTGTAGAGTTAGGTTATTTATTTGACTTTTTTCTTGTTTCTTGAGGTATGCCTGTAATGCTATGAGTCTTCCCCTTAGCACTGCTTTTACAGTGTCCCATAGGTTTTGGGTTGTTGTGTTTTCATTTTCATTCATTTCTATGCATATTTTGGTTTCTTTTTTGATTTCTTTTGATTTGTTGGTTATTCAGAAGCGTGTTGTTTAGCCTCCATAAGTTTGAATCTGTAACAATTTTTTTCCTGTAATTGAGATCTAATCTTACTGCACTGTGGTCAGAAAAGATGACTGGAATGATTTCAATTTTTTTGAATTTACCAAGACTAGCTTTATGGCCCAGGATGTTATCTATTCTGGAGAAGGTTCCGTGTGCACTTGAGAAAAAGGTGAAGTTGACTGTTTTGTGGTGAAACGTCCTATGGATGTCAATAGGGTGTAGCTGGTTCACTGTGTCCTTTAAAGTTTGTGATTCCTTGTTAATTTTCTGTTTAGTTGATCTATCCATAGTTGGGAGTGGGGTATTAAAGTCTCCCACTATTATTGTGTTACTATTAATTTCCTCTTTCATACTCGTTAACGTTTGCCTTACATATTGCAGTGCTCCTATGTTGGGTGCATATATATTTATAATTGTTATATCTTCTTTTTGGATTGTTCCTTTGATTATTATGTAGTGTCCTTCTTTGCCTCTTTTCACAGCCTTTATTTGAAAGTCTATTTTATGTGATATGAGTATGGCGACTCCTGCTTTCCTTTGGTCTCTGTGTGAAATATTTCTTTTCAGCCCTTCACTTTTAGTCTGTATGTGTCCCTTGTTTTGAAGTGGGTCTCTTGTAGGCAGCATGTATAGGGGTCTTGTTTTTGTATCCATTCAGCCAGTCTTTGTCTTTTGGTTGGGGCATTCAACCCATTTACATTTAAGGTAATTATTGATAGGTATGGTCCCGTTGCCATTTACTTTGTTGTTTTGGGTTCATGTTTATACAACATTTCTGTGTTTCCTGTTTAGAGAAGATCCTTTAGCATTTGTTGAAGAGCTGGTTTGGTGGTGCTGAATTCTCTCAGCTTTTGTTTGTCTGTAAAGCTTTTGAATTATCCTTCATATCTGAATTAGATTCTTGCTGGGTACAGTAATCTGGGTTGTAGGTTATTCTCTTTCATTACTCTAAGTATGTCCTGCCATTCCCTTCTGGCCTGAAGGGTTTCTATTGATAGATCAGCCGTTATCCTTATGGGAATCCCTTTGTGTGTTATTTGTTTTTTCTCCCTTGCTGCTTTTAATATTTGTTCTTTGTGTTTGATCTTTGTTAATTTGATTGATATGTATCTTGGGGTGTTTCACCTTGGGTTTATCCTGTTTGGGGCTCTCTGGGTTTCTTGGACTGGAGTGGCTATTTCTTTCTCCATTTTAGGGAATTTTTCATCTATTATCTCCTCAAGTATCATCTCATGGCCTTTCTTTTTGTCTTCTTCTTCTGGGATTCCTATGATTCGAATGTTGCGGCATTTCACATTGTCCCTGAGGTCCCTGAGGTTGTCCTCATTTCTTTTGACTCTTTTTTCTTTTTTCCTCTCTGCTCCATTTATTTCCACTATTTTTTCTTCTACCTCACTTATCCTATCTTCTGTCTCCGTTATTCTACTCATGGTTCCCTCCAGAGTGTTTTTGATCTCGTTTATTGCATTATTCATTTTTATTTGACTCTTTTTCATTTCTTCTAGGTCCTTGTTAAACATTCCTTGCATCTTCTCAATCTTTGTCTCCAGGCTATTTATCTGTAACTCCATTTTGTTTTCAAGATTTGGGTCATTTTTATTATCATTCTTCTAATTTCTTTTTCAGGTAGATTCCCTATCTCCTCCTCTTTTGTTTGACTTGGTGGGCATTTTTCATGTTCCTTTACTTGTTGGGTATTTCTTTGCCTTTTCATCTTGTTTTGATTGCTGTGTCTGGAATGGGCTTTCTGTATTTTGGTGGTCTGTGGTTCCTTTTTATTGTGGAAGTTTCACTCAGTGGGTTGGGTTGGACAATTGACTTGTCAAGGTTTCCTCATTAGGGAAGCTTGCTTCGGTGTTCTGGTGGGTGGAGCTGGATTTCTTCTCTCTGAAGTGCAATGGAGGGCCCAGTAATGAGTTTTGAGCTGTTTCTATGTGTTAGGTGTGACCTTGGTTAGCCTGTATTTTGACACACAGGGCTGTGTTCCTGCGTTGCTGGAGAATTTGTGTGGTATGTTTGTTCTGAAACTTATTGGCTCTTGGGTGGTGGTTGGTTTCAGTGTAGGTATGGACGATTTTGGACGGTCTCTTATTACTTAATGTTCCATGTAGTCAGGAGTTTTCTGGTGTTCTCAGGTTTTGGACTTAAGTCTCCTGCCTCTGGATTTCAGTTTTATTCTTCCAGTATTCTAAATACTTCTCCAACTATACAGCACTGATAATAAAACGTCTAGGTTAATTTTGTAAAGATTCTCCACAGTGAGGGATACCCAGAGAGGTTCACAGAGTTATATGAAGAAGAGGAGAGAGAGGAGGGAGATAGAGATGAGCAGGAGGAGAAAAGGGGGAACTCAATAGGAGAGAGACAGGTCTATGCAGTTCTCTCTTCCCAGAGTGTTCTCTGTAGCCCAGACACCCACAAAGGTTCACAGATTTGGATTGGGAAGAGAAGGGGGAGGGAGGAAATAGAGTTGTTCTGAGATAGAAAAAGGAGAGTCAAAAGTGGGATAGAGTAATCAACACACTCCTGAATAGAAATGGGAACTGAATACTGGATTCTTAAATGTCCAAAATTTATATCACATACTGAAAAACAAAGATTAAAAATCTAGAGTAGAGGTTAGACTCTTAAAAATACAATATTTAAAAACAAAAACAAAAACACCAAAAAATTTAGAAATATATATGAAGTTTGGTTTAAAAATAGGGCTTATTTCTCTCTCTTTTTTTTTGGCAAAGTTATAGTGAAATGAAAATGAAAATTAAGGAATAACAGAGGAGTATTAGAGGACTCCTTTTGAAGACAATGGGCTGCTTTTCTGGGCACCTGATGTCCTCTGCTAGTGATCAGAAGTTGTTTCGTGAAATTTGCTCAGTGTTCAATTGTTCTTTCAATGAATTTGTAGAGGAGAAACTGGTGTCCCCCTCCTATTCCTCCACCATCTTGGCTCCTCCCTTTTAAGTGTATATTCAAAAAAATAGAACTGGGGGTGGGGGCATGTGGTAAAATTTTGTTTGATATTTTAAGGAACTGCCAAATGTTTTCCAAAGTGAATATATCATTTAACATCTCATCAGCACTTATGCAGGTTTCAATTTCTCCAAATTCTTACCACCACGTGTCAATATCTGTCTTTGTATTAGTAACCACAGTAATGAATATAAAATATTATCTCACTTTTTGCATTGGTTTATGTTTCACTAATGATTAATGATGCTAAGAAACTTTGCAAGGGTTTATTAGCCAATTGTATGTCTTCTTTGGAGAAAAGTTTATTTGAATACTTTCCATTTTTCTCTTGGATTTTTAAAAAATTATTGAGTTGTAAAAGTTTTTTATGCTCTGGATGTCATTTACACATATGTGTTAGTTTCTCAGTCATGTCCAACTCTTTGCAACCCCATTGACTGTAGCTCCTCTGTCCATGGAATTCTCCAGGTAAGAATACTGGAGTGAGTAGCCATTCCCTTCTCCAGGGGATCTTCCCAACCCAGGGATCAAACCTGGGTCTCCTGCATTGTAGACAGATTCTATACCATCTGAGGCACCAGGGAAGCCTATATATCTGCAAATAATTCCTTTCATCCTGTAAGTTGTCTTTTTATTTTCTTGATAGTGTTCTTTGAAGTATAAAAGTTATTTTGACAGTCTCATTCATCTCTTTATGTTTGTTGATGCTTTAGGTTATTGCATTAAGAAACCAATGTGTTACACAAGGTCTTCAAGATTTGCACCCATGTTCTCTTCTTAAAAAAAATAGTTTGGCTCTTGCATTTAGGCTTTTCATTAATTTTGAGTTAATGTTTGCATATAGTGTGAGGTAAGAGTCCAAATTCATGTTTGTTTGTTTGTTTTGTATGTGGAAATCAAATTGTTCCAGCAGCATTTGTTGGAAAGAATTCCTTACCCACTGGACTCTCTTGGCATTCATGCCTTCAGTACTTAGCCAAGCAGTTTATGCCTCTGCCCTTAATCTTTACTTCTACTCTTACGAAGCCTCAATGTCAGTCAGAGGCAAAACTTTAGGGCTTTCTTAGGTTTTTCCTGAAAATGTAATCATGCCCACTTATGTGTCTTTGTAGTCATCCATGAATACATTGTGGCTTATCAAGGCCTTGTTGAAATTTCATTCCCCACCTTTTCTTTTAAGCTTTTTGGTAAGTCTATTGTTTACTCCAACTGTTATCCATCACCTCAGGAAGCTGAAATGTGAAAACACTTGCCCGTAATTGTTTTCAGCAACAACTCTCTGGGAAAAGACTTTTAGCACTGGGTGAGCTCTATATAAGACTAAAACTGGGTAATACAAAGGCATCTCTTTGGGAATGAAGCTTTTCAAACAGCTTCAATTCCATTCTGAATTTGAGCTGCTATTTTTCAAGGCTATTTTTCGGGCAAAAGTGTTGAGAATGAGTTTAGTATAAGTTAAAACAACAACAAAAAACATGCTGTTCTTTTAGGAATTTGTGTGTGTGTGTGTGTGTGTTTCCTTGAATAAATCTTCTCTGGATTGCTTTAACTTTGGTTAGCTTCAAGAGATCTGGAAAAATTTGATTCTGATATTTTGACCAGGGTTTTCATTGCTTTCATGGAAGACAGGATTTTGAGAATTTCTTACCCCACAATGTTAACTGGCACCAGGTCTTGAATCAGTTCTAGGTATGATTACACTTACTGAATACATTTCCTCTGTTATAGTATTAAAATGATATAGTCTATTTTCCTACTCTTAATAGTTAAGCTATACCATTAGAAATAATAATCTAAAATAATAGCAGCCTTTAACAGAGTGCATAATTCTGCACTCTTTTAACCTTTACATGGTAGATATTATCTTCAGTTTACAGATGAAGCATTTAACAAAGGTTAAAATACTATATATTGACTATTTCACAAATAGTGTCAAGGCAAGATTTTGAACCAAATTCTGTATACTTTCAATTCCCATTGTTTCACCATTAAAATTTAATTCTAAATCTCAATACTTAAAACATTATATATTGTGAAGTACAGTGACAATATCAAATTTAGCTTTAAACAAAAAAATCTGACAGTATATCAGGTATTTGACACTCGGTGCACAGTTTTCCAATTTAAATTGTGAAATGAAACAGTTCAAGTACATTTATGCTATGTTTAATAGATTCTATTATTTTGTTATCTCAGAATACCCTTGGGGCTTCCCAGGTGGCTCAGTGGTAAAGGATTACCCTGCCAGGGCAAGAGACATGGGAGATGTGAGTTTGATCCCTGGGTCAGGAAGATCACTTGGAGGAGGAAATAGCAATCCACTGCATTATTCTTGCCTAGATAATCCCATGGACAGAGAAGCCTGGTGGGCTATAGTTCCTGAGGAAGCAAAGAGCTGGACATAACTGAGCACGCATGCACAGAATACCTTTATTACCATGTTCACTGCTATATCTCTAATGCCTAAAATAGTGTCTGGCTCATAATAAATTAATATTGAGGGCTTCCCTGGTGGCTCAGATGGTAAAAGAATCCGCCTGCCATGTGTGAGACCTGGGTTCCATCCCTGGGTTGGAGGACATGGCAACCCACTCCATTATTCTTGCCTGAAGAAGAGCCTGGTGGGCTACAGTCCATGGGATCACAAACAGTCAGACACGACATGATTGAGCGACCAAACAGAGCAACTCAAAGAAACTTTTAATTTTAAATATGTTTTGAATGCTCTATTCTTACGTTAAAGTATTAATACAATTAGATTTTACATTTAAGCTAACTTCTCTGTCAACTTAATTAGCATGTAATTCTAAAGGTGATCAGTAAGTAGCAAGGCTAAGTTGCATAGTTTGCATATTTTTAATCCTAAGCAAAGTCTTGATAGAAATTAATAGAAGTATACATATAAATCTATGACTATAGTAACTCTCATGCCCACATGCCTTTTATTAAAATCATAGGGACCTCCTTTCTTTATTTGCTTTTCTTAGTCTTAACTTTTGTGTGTAAACTGCTTATAAATAGCCTTGACTTCATTGTTAGTTATAAATAGAAATATATTTTTAAGAATCAAGCAGCAACATTTGCATATTAACATCCGTGGGAATACTATATTGTGCCTGAATGAATAACCTGATAACTAAACATTAAGCAGCATTTCCTTTCTTATCTCATCCTTTGATACCTTTTACTTTATGAGGTGTTTCAAGGAAAGATGTGGAACATGTAAGTTAATAGTCCTTTTTTACCCTTCAATGATACTGAGGGTATTTATTAAATTCCCTGAATTCAGACGGTACACAGCTAAACTCAAACTAAATTATCTGCCTCTGATAGATTTTATGTATAATAATAATAATCAAGATTCTATTTTAAAAAATAACAAAAATGAATTTACAAATTAACACAGACACATTTATTCCCACAACTTTAAGAAGACAAAGAGAATAGTTTAAAAAGCTCATGGCTTGTTTGATATTCCTTGCAACTAAAGAATTTATTGCCTTTTACACAGACTATCGTCAGAGGACTTCCCTTATGGCTCAAGTGATAAAGAATCCTCCTGCAATTCGAGATATCTGGGTTTGATCCCTGGGTTGGGAAGATCCCCTGGAGAAGGGAAAGTCTACCCACTCAAGTATTCCGGCCTGGAGAATTGCATGTATATCCATGGCTGATTCATGTCAATGTATGACAAAAACCACTACAATATTGTAAAGTAATTAGCCTCCAAGTAATAAACAAAATAAATAAAAATTAAAAAAAAAAGAATTTCATGGACTGTATATACAGTGCATGGGGTCACAAAGAGTCAGACATGACTGAGGGCAGTTCACTTGAACTTCGCTTGATTGTCAGAGGTAGTGAAGGGTTGCTGAGAAAATGGAATTTTCTCAATGCTTTGTAGTTAAAATTATTCCTCAAAGGCAGTTTCTGCAGTAAGAATGTGACTAAGCTTAGAGAAAAATATGGAATTCATACTGACTGATTTCTGCCAAGAGAATGCACCAGTCACAGCAAATACACTTTTGCAACAACACAAGAGATTACTTTACACATGGACATCACCAAATGGTCAATAAAATTAATTACATTTTTTGTAATTAATGTCTAAAGATGTAATCTTTGTAATCTCCAAAGATGGAGAATCTGTAAACAGTCAGCAAAAACAAGACCTGGAGATGACTGTGGCTGAGATCATCAGCTTCTCAGCAAGTTCAGTTCAGTTCAGTCGCTCAGTCGTGTCCAACACTTTGTGACCCCATGGACTGCAGCATGCCAGGCTTCCCTGTCCAACACCAACTCCTGGAGCTTACTAAAACTCATGCCAATTGAGTCAGTGGTTCCATCCAACCATCTCATCCTCTGTGATCCCCTTCTCCTCCCCCCTTCAATCATTCCCAGTCTCAGGGCCTTTTCCAGTGAGTTAGCTCTTCTCATCAGGTGGTCAGAGTATTGGATTTCAGCTTCAGCATCAGTCCTTCCAATGAGTATTCAGGACTTATTTCCTCTAGGATTGACTGGTTGGATTTCTTTGCTGACCAAGGGACTCTCAAGAGTCTTCTCTTACACGACAGTTCAAAAGCATCAATTCTTTGGCACTCAACTTTCCTTATAGACCAAATTTCACATCCATACATGACTAATGGAAAAACCAAAGCTTTGACTAGACAGATATTTGTTGGCCAAGTAATGTCTCTGTTTTTTAATATACTGTCTAGGTTGGTCATAGCTTATCTTCCAAGGAGCAAGCATCTTTTAATTTCATGGCTGCAGTCACCATCTGCAGTGATTTTGGAGTCCCCCAAAATAAAGTCTGTCACTGTTTCCATTATTTCCCCATCTGTTTGCCATCAAGTGATGGGACCAGATTCCATGATCTTAGTTTTCTGATTATTAAGTTTTAAGCCAACTCTTTCAGGCTTAAACTAAAGAAAACCAGGAAAAACACTAGGCCAATCAGGTATGAGTTAAATCAAATCCTGTATGAATTCACAGTAGAAGTAATGAATAAATTCAAGGGACTAAATCTAGTTAGCAGTGTGCCTGAAGAACTATGGACAGAGGTCTGTAATAGAGAGCCATTCCAATGGAAAAGAAAAGCAAGCAGACAAAGTGGTTATCTGAGAAGGCTTTACAAATGCTGGAAGAATGAAGATAATTGAAAAGCAGAGGAAAGAGGGAAGCATATATCCAATTAATTATACAGAGTGAAGTAAGCCAGAAAGAAAACACCAATACAGTATACTAACACATATATATGGAATTTAGAAAGATGGTAATGATAACCCTATATGTGAGACAGCAAAAGAGATGCAGATGTATAGAACAGTCTTTTGGACTCTGGGAGAAGACAAGGGTGGGGTGATCTGAGAGAATAGCATGGAAACATGTATATTGTCGTATGTGAACAGATTGCCAGTCCAGGTTCAATGCATGAGACAGGGTGCTCAGGGACGGTGCTATGGGAAAACTCAGAGGGATGGGATGGGGAAGAAGATGGGCAGGGGGTTCAGAATGGGGGAAAAAATAAACACAGAGTTGCAAAGAATAGCTGGGAGAGACAAGAAGGCCTTCTTCAATAACATTGCTTAATAATAGAAGAAAACAACAAAAGGGGAAAGATTAGAGATCTCTTCATGAATACTGGAAACATCAAGGGAGCATTCCACCCAAAATTGGGTACAATAAAAGATAAAAATGGTACAGACCTAGTAGATACTGAGGAGATCAACAAAAGATGGAAAGAATACATGGAAGAATTGTACAAAAAAGGTCTTAATGAACCAGATTACTATGATGATGTGGCTAGTCCCCCAGAGCCAGATATTCTGGAGTGCAAAGTCAAGTGGGCTTTAAGAAGAGATGCTATGAAATTCCAGCAGAACTATTCAGATCCATAAAGGATGATGCCAGCAAGATTTTGCATTCATGCAGTGGCCACAGTATTGGAAAATATCAGTCTTCACCCCAATTCCCAAGAAGGGGTAATACCAAAGAATGCACTAACCATCGGACAGTTATACTCATCTCTCATGCTAGTGGACTTCCTTGATAGCTCAGACAGTAAAGCGTCTGCCTACAATGCAGAAGATCTGGGTTCAATCCCTGGATCGGGAAGATCTCCTGGAGAAGGAAATGGCAAACCACTCCAGTATTCTTGCCTCGAAAATCCAATGGATGTAAGAGCCTGGTAGGCTACAGTCCATGGGATCACAAAGAGTCGGACATGACTGAGCAGCTTCACTTTCTTTCTCATGCTAGTAAGGTCATGCTTAAAAATTTGCATGGTAGTCTTCACCATTGCCTGAACCAAGAACTTCCAGATTTCCAAACTGGGCTTAGAAAAGGAAGAGGAACTAGAGATCAAATTCCCAATATTTCCTGGATTATAGAGAAAGACAGTAGATATAATCAGTTAAATTCACCCATTCTAGTTGATTTTAGTTCACTGATTCGTAAAATGTCAATGTTCACCTTTGCTATCTCCAGTTTGACCACATCCAATTTGCCTTGATTCATGAACCTAACATTCCAGGTTCCTATGCAATATTGTTCTTTACAGCATTAGACTTTACTTCCATCACCAGTCACATTCATAACTGGGTATTGTTTTTGCTTTGGCTCCATCTCTTTATTCTTTCTGGAATCGTTTCTTCCTTGATCTCCAGTAGCATATTGGGCACCTACTGACCTGGGGAGTTCATCTTTCAGTGTCCTATTATTTTACCTTTTCATACTCTTCATGGGGGTCTTAAGGCAAGAATACTGAAGTGGCTTGCCATTCCCTTCTTCAGTGCACCACATTTTGTCATAACTCTCCACCATGGCCCATCCATCTTTGGAGGGGCCATATGGCATGGCTCATAGTTTCAGTGAGTTAGACAAGGCTGTGGTCCAAGTGATCAGTTTGATTAGTTTTCTGTTTTCTGACAGAATGATCTCTGTTAATTTCTAAGGCAAACCAATCAATATTACAGTAATCCAAGTCTATGCCATGACCAGTAATCCTGAGGAAGCTGAAGTTGAAAGGTTTATGAAGACCTACAAGACCTTCTAGAATTAACACCCTATATATATATATATATATATATATATATATATATATATATACACACATACATACATATATATATATATGTATATGTATATATATACATAGATATACATATATATGTATATATATATATATTCCATTATGGGGGACTGGAATGCAAAAGCAGAAAGCCAAGTGATACCTAGAGTAACAGGCAAATTTGGCCTTGGAGTACAAAATAAAGCAGGTAAAAGGCTAACAGCATTTTGCCAAGAGAATGCACTGGTCATAGCAAACACCCTCTTCCAGCAACACAAGAGAAGACTCTACACATGGACATCACAAGATGGTATATACCAAAATCAAATTGATTATGTTCTTTGCAGCCAAAGATTTAGAAGCTCTATGCAGTCAGCAAAAACAAGGCTGGGAGCTGACTATGGCTCATATCATAAAATGTTTATTTCCAAATTCGGACTTAAACTGAAGAAAGTAGGGAAAACCACTAGACCATTAGGTATGTCCCAAATCAAATCCCTTAAATTATACAGTGGAAGTGACAAATAGACTCAAGATATTCGATCTGATAGACAGAGTGCCTGAAGAACTATGCATGAAGGTCCATGGCATACTACAGGAGGTAGTGATCAAGACCATGCCCAAGTAAAATAAATGCAACAAGGCAAAATTGTTGTCCAAGGAGGCCTTACAAATGTCTGAGAAAAGAAAAGAAGCTAAAGGCAAAGGAGAAAAGGAAAGATATATGCATCTGAATGCAGAATTCCAAAGAATAGCAAGGAGAGTTAAGAAAGCCTTCTTCAGTGATCAGTGCAAAGAGACAGAGGAAAACAATAGGTGGGAAAGAATAGAGATCTCTTCAAGAAAATTAGAGAAACCAAGACAAAATTCCTTGCAAAGATGAGCACAGTAAAGGACAGAAATGGTATGGACCTAACAGAAGCAGAAGATATTAAGACGAGGTGGCAAGAATACAGAGAAGAACTATAGAAAAAAATATTTTAATTACCCAGATAACCAAAATGGTGTGATCACTCACCTAGAGCCAGACATTCTGCAATGCAATGTCAAGTGGTCCATAGGAAACATCACTATGAACAAAGCTAGTGGAGGTGATGGAATTCCAATTGAGCTATTTCATATGCTATGAAAGTGCTGCACTCAATATTACAGCAACTTTGTTAAAATCAGCAGTGGCCACAGTACTGGAAATGGTCATTTTTCATTCCAATCCCAAAGAAAGGCAATGAGAAAGAACATTCAAACCTTCAAACTCATCAAATTTGATGAGTTCAAATTGCACCCATCTCACACGCTAGCAAAGTAATGGCTCAAAATTATCCAAGCCAAGTTTCAACAGTACATGAACCATGAAGTTCCAGATGTTCAACCTGAATTTAGAAAAGGCAGAGGAAACAGAGATCAAACTGCGAACATCTTTTGGATCACCAAAAAAGCATGAGAGTTCCAGAAATAGATCTACTTCTATTTTATTGACTACTCCAAAGCCTTTGACTGTGTGGATCACAACAAACTATGGGAAATTCTTCAAGATATGGGAATACCAGACCACCTGACCTGCCTCATGAGAAATCTGTTTGCAGGTCAAAAATCAACAGCTAGAACTGGACTTGGAACAACAGACTGGTTCAAAATCAGGAAAGGAGTACGTCAAGGCTGCATATCGTCACCCTGCTTACATAACTTACATGCAGAGTATATTGTGCAAAATGCTGGGCTGGATGATGCACAGGCTGGTATCAAGATTGCCAGGAGAAATACTAATAACCTCAGATATGCAGATGACACCACCTTTATGGCAGAAAGTGAAGAACTAAAGAACCTATTGATGAAAGTGAAAGAGGAGAGTGAAAAAGTTGGCTTAAAACTCAACATTCAGAAAACTGGTCCCATCTGGTCCCATCACTTCATGGCAAATAGATGGGGAAACAGTAGAAACAGTGGATGATTTTATTTTTGAGGGCTCCAAAATCACTGCAGATGGTGACTGCAGCCATGAAATTAAAAGACACTTGCTCCTTGGAAGAAAACCTAGACAGCATATTAAAAAGCAGAGATGTTACTTTGCCAACAAAAGTATTTCTAGTTAAAGCTGTGGTTTTTCCAGTAGTTATGTATGGATGTGAGAGTTGGAGCATAAAGAAAGCTGAGCACCAAAGAATCAATGCTTTTGAGCTGTGGTGTTGGAGAAGTATCTTGAGAGTCCCTTGGACTGCAAGGAGATCCAACCAGTCCATCCTAAAGGAAATCAGTCCTGAATATTCTTTGGATGGACTGATGTTGAAGCTGAAACTCCAATATTTTGGCCACCTGATGCAAAGAACTGATTCATTGGAAAAGATACTGCTGCTGGGAAATATTGAAGGCAGGAGGAGAAGGGGATGACAGAGGATGAGATGGTTGGATGGTATCACTGACTCAATGGACATGAGTTTGAGCAAGCTCTGGGAGTTGGTGATGAACAGGGAAGCATTGGGTGCTGCAGTCCATGGGGTCACAAAGAATCAGACATGACTGAGTGAATGAACTGAACTGAACTGAAGAGAATGCAAGGGAATCTGAGAAAAACATCTACCTCTGTTTTATGGACTATGCTAAAGCCTTCTACTGTTTGAGTCATGACAAACTGTGGAAAGCTATTCTAACGATGGGAATACCAGACCTTCTTACCTGTCTCCTGAGAAACTTGTGTGTGGGTCAAGATGGAACAGTTAGCATCCTATATGAAACAAATAATTGGTTCAAGTTCAAGAAAGGCGAACAACAGGGCTGTCTGCTGTCATCCTGTTTGTCGAATTTACACGCTGATCACCTCATGAGAAATGCTGAGCTGGATGAGTTACAAGTTGGAATCAAGATAGGCAGGAGAAACTTCAACAACCTCAGGTATGTGGATGATACTGAAAGGTTATCACTGTGAACAGCAAAAGATGCTGGGATTCTTGGCCTCCAGAGGAGAGGAATTCTATCCGGGGCCAGCGATGAGGCTTCATTTGTTCAGAGCATTTGTGTAATAAAGTTATGTTAAAATGTAAAAATGATAGAGAAAGCTTCTGACATAGACATCAGAAGGGGACAGAAAGAGCGCTGCCTTGCTAGTTTTTAACAAGAAGTTATATACCTATTAGCAGTCTGCTAATTAGAGAAAGAAAATGTCTCAAAACGCAGAGAGCGGCACCAGGCCTTTCACCCACAAGAGTAATTTTGTGATAACATTGGCATAAGGTGAGTCATCCCAGGCCATAAAACAATTGACATGAATCCTGAAGAAAGACAGATTTTCAAGCAAATGCATAGTCTCATTAACATAGTTTAAGAGCACATTTCCATGTGTAAAACATACTGGTTTGTTCAGCCATTATTGGTTCTGAGACTTAGAAGGAACCAACTTGAATAAAGACAGAGCCTAAGGTAAATATGTAGTTCACTAACATAGCTTAAGAAAAACATTTTCATAAGAAAAATGCTTTGGTTAGCTCAAGGTTAGAGAAAAGTTGTTTAGGTGGTCATGGCCACACAAAATTTTCAAAGAAACCTCCTTTTAGTTTTATATAGAGAAGGGGAAAAAAGTCTGACACGTGTAGCTTGTTTCCTCCTGCCTCTTAAGAGAGAGATTACAAAAAGTCTGATGCTTGCAGCCTATTTCCTTCATTTGGAGATCCCTAGCCTTCCTGCCTGTTACCCTGTCAATACCACACTAATGGCAGAAAGCAAAACGAAACTAAAGAGCCTCTTGATGAGGGTGAAGGAGGACAGTGAAAGAGCTGACTTAACACTAAATATTAAAAAAAGAAAAGAAAACTAAGATCATGGCATCTGGCCCCATTATTTCATGGCAAGTAGAAGGGGAAAAGGTGTAAGTAGTGAAAAATTTCCTTTTTTTTTTGGCTCTAAAATCACTGTGGATGGTGACTGCAGCCATGAAATGAAATTATGATTGCTTCTTTGCAGGAAAAAGATGACAAATTTGGACAGTGTGTTGACAGCCAGAGACATTACTCTACTGACAAAGGTCTGTAGAGTCAAGGCCATGGTCTTCCCAATGGTCATGTACAGTAGTGACAGCAGGATTTTAAAGAGTGCTGAAGATTTTATGCCTTCAAACTGTGGTGCTGGAGAAGACTCCTGAAAGTCCCTTGGCCAGCAAGGAGATCAAACCAGTCAATCTTAAGGGAGATGAACCCTGGATATTCACTGGAAAGACTAATGATGAGGCTTAAGTTCCAGTATTTTGCCCATCTAATGTGAACAGATGACTCATTGGAAAAGTTCCTGATGCTGGGAAATATTGAGGGCTGAAGGAAACAAGGGTGTCAGAGGATCAGATGGCTGGATAGCATCACCAGTGCAATGAACATGAACTTGGACAAACTCTGGGAGATGGTGAGGGACAGGGAGGCCTGTCATGTGGCATTGCATGGGGTGGTAATGAGTCAGACATTACTGGGCGATTGAACAACAAGAGAAAATTACATATGCTGTTGAATGATTTCTGATATTTTATTCTTAACCATATATGGGTTGTAGTAAGAGATTTGCAATGTATTTACAAAGGCACTTATCTATATTTTTTAACTTTATAATAAAACAAAATTATCAGAGTATAGTTAATTTGCAATGTTAGTTTCAAGTGTACAGCAAAATGAATCAGTTATACATATACATATATCCATTCTTTTTCAGATTATTTTCCCATATAAGTCACTATAGAGTATTGAGTAGAGTTTCCTGGGCTGTTTCCTTATCAATTATCTATTTTATATATAGTAGTGTGTATATGTCAAACCCAGTCTCCCAATGTATCCTTCTCATCTTTGCCCTGCTGATAATTGTATTTTTTTCCTACATCTGATACTTTATTTTTTAATAAGTTAACTTGTACCAGTTTTTTTAGATTCCACATGTAAACAACATCATTTGATACTTGTCCTTGTCTTAACTTCACTCAGTATGAAAATCTCTAGGTCCATCCATGTTACTGCAAATGGCATATTTTTCTTTTTATGACTAGTTAATATTCCATTGTATATATGTACTGCATCTTCTTTATCCAATCCTTGGTCAATGGACATTGAGCTTCCTTTTCTTGGCTATTGTAAATAGTACTGGAGTGAACATCGGGGTACGTGTATCTTTTCAAATTATGGTTTTCTCCAGATATATTTGTCTCATTCTTTTCACATGTGATGCATAAATCACTTTTTAATGATCAGATGCTTAAGAACTGTTTTTCACTGAAGAAGGAGTGAGAGTACATAAATAGAAAAGTTGTTCATCAAGACCATATTATGTAGGTCTATAGTTCGTTTATGAAGACTCAAAACTCAGAGACGTTAATAACACATGCTGAATAAGTCCTATGTTCTTCCAATTATATAATCTTCCACTTAATTTATATAAATTATTTATTTTAGTATTGTATATTGTACAATGTTTTATTCACCATATTGCTAAAATTCATTACCTCTAAATCTAACACAAATGATAATGTCTTTTTTTAGACTTTTTACATTAATGATATCACTAATTTAGCATGAATATGTTTCATTGTGTAAAGAGAAGAATATAAGGAAATATTTTTATTGTAGATACATTTTATTTTAATATCAAAAGTCAGATTCTACTATTTGTTTGACACTAAATAACCATTTTATATTTGGTTTTGTTTAATTAAATTGTTTCTAAATTAGAAGTTTAATAGTTGGCCTACCAGTGTATGAGAAACGAGATGCAGGTTCAATCCCTGGGTCAGAAAAATTCCCTGGAGGAGGATTTTTTAATTTGGAATAATTTATTTAAAGAACATATATAAAGATAATGCAGAGAGTTCCCTTGGAGCTATTGCACAGGTGCATGGTGTATGTAGCTGCTTCACTCATGTGCAACTCTTTGCAACCCCATGTCCTGTGGCCCTCCAGGCTGCTCTCTCCATAGGATGATCCCAGAAAGAATACTGGAGTGGATTGCCATTTTCTACAGGTGATCTTCCCAACCCAGGGATTGAACTTTTGTCTCTTAAGTCTCCTGAATTAGCAGACAAGTTCTTAACCATTAGTGCCATCTGGGAAGTCGGTGACACAGATTACCCTGTTGTTAATATCTTACACATCTTACATATGTTACATATCTTACATAACTGTGGTATATTTATCAAAACTAAGAAACTAGCATTGCTAAAGCACAACTAAACTATAGACTTTATTCAGATTAAACCAGTGTTCTGGTTTAATAATGTTAAAATAATGTCCTGTCTTGATTCTGGGATCCAATCCAGGATACCATATTTGCATTATTTTTTCCTGATCTGTGTCAATTTCTCATTAACTTGACACTATTGAAGAGTATTGGTCTTCTAGAATGTCCTTCAGTTTGGATTTATCTGATGTCTGTCTCATGATTAGACTGGGGTTATGGATTTGAGGGAGAATAACTGAGGGGTGAAATGCCTTTCACATCACTTTATATTGGGAGTATATAATATCCTTATGGCATCACTGGTAATAGTTTCTTTGAACACTTGTTTAAGGTGATTTTATGCCAGGTTTCTCCACTGTAAATTTGTTCTTTTCTTCCTTTCCATACTCCATTATTCAGAAGTAAGTACTGAAGTCTGACAGAAGATAAAGAGATGACAGATATTAGCAGCTCCATTGGGATATAATGTGTTGTCATTGTTTAGTTGCCAAGTTGTGTATGACTCTTTGTGACCCCATGTCTTAGACATTAAGTTCCTTTAGGTGCTATGTGCTCTGTCACTCAGTCATGTTGAACTCTTTGTGACCCCATGGACTGTGGGCTGCTAGGCTTTTCTGTCCATGGTATTTCCCAGGCAAGAATACTAGAGTGGGTTGCCATTTCCTTCTCCAGAGGATCTTCCCAACCCAGGAATTGAACCCTCATCTTCTGTGTCTCCTGTGTTGCAGGCAGAATCTTTAACACTGAGCCACCTGGGAAACGAGGATATAATTTACATGCCATAAAATTTGCCAATTTAAAATATGCAATTCATTGTGTTTTATATCTTTACAGAGTTGTGCAATCATCATCACAATCTAACTGTGATTAAATTAGACTGTCACCCCAGAAAGAAATCCTAATTAGCAGTTGCTTGTTTAGTTGCTCAGTAGTGTTGAACTCTTTGTGACTCTGGACTCCACAAACTGTAGCCCACCAGGCTCCTCTGTCCATGTAATTCTCCAGACAAGAATACTGGAGTGGGTAGCCATTCCCTTCTCCAGAGGATCTTCACAACCCAGGGGTTGAACCGAGTCTTCTGCATTGCAGGCAAGTTCTTTCCCATCTGAGCCACCAGGGAACAACCATTAATCTACCTTCTGTCCCTATTGATTTGCCTGTGCTGGACATTAACATAAATGAAAAGATTTTTTGAGGTCTACTTCTTTCATATAGCATAATTCTTTTCAAGTTTCATCTTTTTGGTAACATGTATATTAGTACTTCAATTGCTGTTTGTTTAATTGTAGTATAAAAATACATGACATAAAATATACCACCTTAAGCATTTTTAAATGTACAGTTCAGTAGTGTTTTTGGTGGTGAACAATATCTCATAGTTTGGATATTATACATATTTTTTAGACAGTTATCACTTGATGGATATTTATGTTTTTTTCTCACTTTTTGACTATTATGAATAATACTGCTATCACCAACTGTGTACACATATTTGTGAGGACATGTTTTTAATTTTATTTGGTAAATACCTAGAGTTGGAATTACTGGGTTATATGATAACTCTATGTTTATCTTTTTGAGGAATGACAAATTGTTTTCCAAAGCATTATTTTACATTCCCATCAGCACTGCATGAAGTTTCTAGGTGCTCCACATCTTCTCCAGCCCGCCCTATTATCTGTCTTTTTTATTATGGTCATCTTAATTGCTATAATGGGTATAGCCATGGGTATAACATGGGTATAACATGATATCTCCTGATTTTTATTTGAATTTTCCTAATGGCTAATGTTAAGTGTTATTTTTCTATGCTCATTTGCCACTTGTATATTTTCTCTGTATAAAGGTCTATTCAAATACTTTGCCTATTTTAATTGGATGTTTGCTTTTTATTGTTGAGCTATAAGAGTTAATCTATGTGTTCACATACATTTCCCTATCAAATATGTGATTTGAAAATATTTTGTCTCAGTATTTAGCTTACTTTTTCATACTTTTAATAGAGCTTTTATGAAAGACCAAGTTTTTTACTTTGATGAAATCTTGTTTGTAATTTTGTTCTTGTTTCTTCTAATTTTGGTGGCATAACTAAGAAATCATTGCCAAACCCAAGATTGCAATTTCTTCAACGTTTTCTTCTAAGAGATGCATATATTTATATTTTATATTTAAGTCTACAAGGTACTTAGAGTTAATTTTATATCAATACATGGCTCCAGGTACGGGTCCATTTGCATCCTTTCCATGGAGATACAGAACAGAATTTGTGAAAAAAAAACTTTTCTTTCCCTCATTGAATTGTATTGCAGTACTGTTATACTTTAAAGTAGATTAATGGATTGCTGCTGCTGCTAAGTCATGTCAGTCGGGTCCAACTCTGTGCAACCCCATAGACAGCAGCCCACCAGGCTCCCATCCCTGGGATTCTCCAGGCAAGAATTAATGGATTAAATCCCTCTAAAATCTCCTGAATTCTATTACAACTTTTGTTATTGGTTAGTTGTACAGTTTTTAAGCTTACAATACTGGACTTGAAGGACAAGTGAGTTGGAAAAAGATGTAAAAATATAGACATAAATAAGAGGAGGCCTTGCTCTAAAAGCAGTCAGGACTGAACAATTATCCTATCTGGTTGTCTGTGCTGTTATGAAGGAGAGGACACAGTGATTTTCAGTAAGATCTGGTAATCTGTAGTGACACTAAGAGAAATGGAATGCACCCCACAGCCTAACCATTTTCAAAATCAAGAACTGTATTCATTTCCTTTTGCTCTGTTCTTCATTTTTAACTAGAACTCTGTAACATATTCCCAGTTTCTGTACAGAACTACAATACCTAACATATATAAACTCCTTCTGTATTCGGGGACTTTGCTATATGATTTGCATAATTCCATGTTCTGAATGCATGAATATAATATTTTTAAAAAATAAAGTAGTAGATACAGAGAATTTAACAGAGAACTATGTAATATTATCTGTTAATTTTCACTGTATCAATAGTATATTAATAATAAAAATGTTACAAATCTTACTGTTTGTCATTTGGACAAGTTGCTTAATTTCTCTGCCTCCAGATTTTAAGTAGCAGTCTCACGGTTTAAACTCAGTCAACATTATTATGAATTCCCTCCCCATTCTACTATACCCTCTCCAAAAGACACAATAAATGATAGAATGTAAATAATGTAAAAATTGTAATGCAATTTTCTAAAACAAAGCAAAATGGATGCATGATTTTAAAATATTTAACATAATTTTAATCATTTTTAAATTAAGACATTGTGATTTCCATTTCACATCATGCAGGATAAGAAGTACTTTTGAATAAATAGCAATTCATATTCAATGTTCCAAATATGGTTCATATTGGTATTTTATGATTGTCTATAGCTTAAGGAACAACAGACTAAGCTATTTTTACTGTTTCTATTTTATAGTTTCTTTTAAACTCATGCCAAGTATCTATGGAAATTCTGAGTCAGAGTTGGAAGGGCAAGTTAGATGACTGCACACTACACAAATCCATATCCAAGTGAGTGTTAATTTGGACTGTTTTGAGCTTAAAATAGCACCACAGTTCTTTGACCATATAATGAGATTATCTAAAACAAGTATCTTTCAGGAACTGCAACTGATATCTATAAGTGGGTGGGTAGAGAGAAGTGAAGGTGTGAAGATATATGGTTAGAAATGCAGTACAGTTAGAAGTACTTTTTTGTCTTCAGAAGTTATTTTAACATTAAATAACACTAAAATTTGCACTTAATGGTTTTAGAAATGAAGGTATTAGTGATTGCATGAGAATCTCACCTATAGATAGATGATTTAGAAGAAAAAACTAAGAATCATTTATAAGTTAAATGCTATTCACATTTTATAACAGCATATTTTGCACAAGAATTTATCACAAAGCATTTAGATTCTTCCCCACTATTTTATCAAACTATGATTTGTACACATACATATATATTTGTACACATACATTTATTCATTTCCTTCTGTTTTCCTTCAGTAACAAAAACTTTAAACACTCTCCTTTGAAGCTCAATATTTATTTTGAAATTTTACTTACATGGAGAAATGGTGCTTTTAGCTTAAGAGATTTTCATTCTATATAATGTTAATTTCACATAGTGTTTAGGAGAAAAGTAGGTTTTGTCCATCATTTCATTGTTATTTATTTGATTTTTTCAGAGTGAAATGAAGTCTCAGAATGCCACTTAAAGAGGCTGAATGAGCCTAACAATCTATAGTTTATCTTTGCTTATTGGGAAAATGATCTATTGCTAAAAGTTTGCTAAGTATGTAGATGACCAGTCCTTAATAATGTCTCTTTTCAGTTATAGTCAGGTATATGTCACAATCAATTTAGAAATCATTCCATTTTTAAATAACTTCTCTAAGGGAAACCGACATTTAGCCATTTTCATGAAATTGGTCTGCATTGCTTTGTCTGCATTTGCTTTTGCTTATAAAATGTCAGTAGATATGATTATAAGGAAACTTTTAATTGATTGAAAATTCAAACTCCTCCCTTAACACTCTTGGCCCTATATGCATATAAGCGCCAGTTAAGTTTAAATCTCTAACCTCAAAAAGAACAAGCTTATCTTTTATTTTATTCTTTTACACTCCACTCTAGAAGAGAACTAGTTTCTTTATAGATAATTAAACATTAAGCAATATTTCACATTTGACTTGTTGCCTAGAAATCAAAGTCTATTCCAGCGTGAGGTTTTTTCCGGATTTCATATCAGTTCTGCCAGAGAATGTGAACTACTAAAGAAGCAATGACACAGCAATGTAATATGTAACTGTACCTCTCTTAGCATTACTGCTTAAATTAGGGAAGAAGCACGCTTCAGTAGAAGAAACACTAAAGTAAATTTCAGAGATCATGTGTGCATGCTAAATTGCTTCAGTTGTGTCCGACTCTTTGAAACTCTTTGGACTGTAGCCCACCAGACTCCTCTGGTGGGATTCTCTAGGCAAGAACACAAGGGTGGGTTACCATTTCCTCCTCCAGGGGATCTTCCTGATCCAGGGATTTAACCGTTCTTTAACACTAGTGCCACTGGGAGATCACAGAAAGAAAGAAAAGAAAGTGAAGTCACTCAGTCGTGTCCGACTCTTTGCGACCCCATGGACTGGCTCCATCCATGGGATTCTCCAGGCAAGAATACTGGAGTGGGTTACCATTTCCTTCTCCAGGGTATCTTCCCAACACAGGGATTGAACCCGGGTATCCCACGTTGGAGGCAGATGCTTTAACCTCTGAGCCACCAGGGAAGCCCTTTAGAGATCATGCTGCTAAGTCACGGCAGTCGTGTCCGACTCTGTGCGACCCCGTAGACGGCAGCCCACCAGGCTCTGCCGTCCTTGGGATTCTCCAGGCAAGAGTACTGGAGAGGGTTGCCATTTCCTTCTCCAGGGCATGAAAATGAAAAGTGAAAGTGAAGTCACCCAGTCGTGTCCGACTCTTAGCGACCTCATGGACTGCAGCCTACCAGGCTCTTCTGTCCATGGGATTTTTCCAGGCAAGAGTACTTCAGTGGGGTGCCATTTCCTTCTCCATAAGAGATCATAGCTATGTGCAAAATTAAGAAAGCACTTGAACTACCATTCAAGTGATGAATGATGAACTAGATTTTATAATTGTAAAAAGTAATGTGAAGCCACAAAGCACCATTAAAATATAAGCATTTAGGGATGATTGATTTAAAAGTATTAACCATTTGTTAGACAAGTTTCTATTGTACCCAGGTACCAAAGGGTATCTTGATATTAATGTCTGTTTTTTTGTTGTTGTTGTTTTGTGCTTTCCCTATGCCCTGCATGGTGATCATCAGTTTTTCTTAAGATGAGAAATACTGGGTCTTTGGAAATGGCCTATGTTGGGGAAGTTCATTCATACGTAGGCTTCATTCATATTGGAATCTTCATTCATATGTAGGCTCTGTCTACATGATATTCTTTTTCTTAACTTACATATTTTATTGAAGTATAGTTGACTTACAATGCTTCAGTTGCACAGCAAGGTGATTAAGTTATACATATACACATATAGTTTTGAAATTATTTTCCATTATAGCTTATTATAAGATATTTACTATCATTCCCTGTGCTATATAATAAATCTTTGTTGGTTGTTGCATATCATTTTTTTAATTAGAAATCTAGCATTCTATTCATACTAAGTCAAACTAGTGGAATTAAAATGTTATAAATTTCTTAGGCAAAAATTTGTAAGTTTTTTAAAATATATATATTATATATATGTATACATATATATATATTATATATATGTATACATATATATAATATATATATGTATATATATACATAATATATATATGTATGCAAAAATATATATATTATATATATGTATATATGTATATGTTCTCCTATGCTTGATAGAGGCTTAAGAAAGAACATGCAAAAAAAAAGAAGAGATGGAGAAATTGGAAAATATAAATTAAATTAAATGGGAACATAGAATGTGAAATAGAAAAATTGAAACAAGCTCGATAAAAGTAAAAGGTTATCATATATTCCAGGTTATTTTATTTTATTTTATTTTTATTAGTTGGAGACTAATTACTTTACAGTATTGTAGTGGTTTTTGTCATACATTGACATGAAACAGCCATGGATTTACATGTGTTCCCCATCCCGTTCCAACCTCCCAACTCCCTCTCCACCCAATCCCTCTGGGTCTTCCCAGTGCACCAGGTCCGAGCACCTGTCTCATGGATCCAACCTGGGCTGGTGATCTGTTTCACCCTAGATAATATACATGTTTCGATGCTGTTCTCTTGAAACATCCCACCCACGCCTTCTCCCAAAGAGTCCAAAAGTCTGTTCTGTACATCTGTGTCTCTTTTTCTGTTTTGCATATTGGGCTATCGTTATCATCTTTCTAAATTCCATATATATGTGTTAGTACACTCTATTGGTCTTTATCTTTCTGGCTTAGTTCACTCTGTATAATGGGCTCCAGTTTCATCCATCTCGTTAGAACTGATTCAAATGAATTATTTTTAATGGCTGAGTAATATTCCATGGTGTATATGTACCACAGCTTCCTTATCCATTTGTCTGCTGATGGGCAACTAGGTTGCTTCCATGTCCTGGCTATTATAAACAGCGCTGTGATGAACACTGGGGTGCATGAGTCTCTTTCAGATCTGGTTTCCTCGGTGTGTATGCCCAGAAGTCGGATTGCTGGGTCATATGGAAGTTCTATTTCCAGTTTTTTAAGAAACCTCCACACTGTATTCCATAGCACCTGTAAGAGTTTGCATTCCCACCAACAGTGTAAGAGGGTTCACTTTTCTCCACACCAGCATTTATTGCTTGTAGACTTTTGGATAGCAGCCATCCTGACTGGCATGTAATGGTACCTCATTGTGGTTTTCATTTGCATTTCTCTGATAATGAGCGATGTTGAGCATCTTTCATGTGTTTCTTAGCTATCTGTATGTCTTCCTTGGAGAAATGTCTGTTTAGTTCTTTGGCCCATTTTCTGATTGGGTCATTTATTTTTCTGAAATTGAGCTGGAGGTGTTGCTTGTATAATTTTGAGATTAATCCTTTGTCTGTTGCTTCCTTTGATATTATTTTCTCCCACTCTGAGGGCTGTTTTTCACCTTGCTTACAGTTTCCTTTGTTGTGCAAAAGCTTTTAAGTTTCATTAGGTCCGATTTGTTAATTTTTGCTTTTGTTTCTATTATTCTGGGATGTGGGTCATAGAGGATCTTGCTGTGATTTATGTCAGAGAGTGTTTTGCCTATGTTCTCCTCTAGAAGTTTTATAGTTTCTGGTCTTACATTTAGATCTTTAATCCATTTTGAGTTTATTTTTGTGTATGGTGTTATTCTAGTTTTGTGTATGGTGTATGCTAGTTTAATTCTTTATAAGTGGTTGACCAGTTTTCCCAGCACCACTTGTTAAAGAGGTTGTCTTTTTTCCATTCTATATCCTTGCCTCCTTCGTTGAAGATAAAGTGACCACAGGTTCGTGGATTTATCTCTGGGCTTACTATTCTGTTCCATTGATCTATATTTCTTTGTGCCAGTACCATACTGTCTTGATGATTGTGGCTTTGTAGCATAGTCTGAAGTCAGGCAGGTTGATTCCTCCAGTTCCATTCTTCTTTCTCAAGATTACTTTGGCTGTTTGAGGTTTTTTGTATTTCCATACAAATTGTGAAATTATTTGGTCTAGTTCTGTGAAAAATACCATTGGTAGCTTAATAGGGATTGCATTGAATCTATAGATTGCTTTGTGTAGTATAGCCATTTTGACAATATTGATTCTTCCAATCCATGAACACAGTATATTTCTCCATCTGTTTGTGTCCTCTTTGATTTCTTTCATCAGTTTTTTATAGTTTTCAATGTATAAGTCTTTTGTTTCTTTATGTAGATATACTCCTATGTATTTTATTCTTTTTGTTGCAATGGTGAATGGTATTTTTTCCTTAATTTCTCTTTCTTTTTTTCTCATTGTTAGTGTATAGGAATGCAAGAGATTTCTGTGTGTTAATTGTATATCCTGCAACTTTACTATATTCATTGTTTAGCTCTAGTAATTTTCTGGTAAAGTCTTCAGGGTTTTCTATGTAGAGGATCATGTCATCTGCAAACAGTGAGAATTTCACTTCTTCTTTTCCTATCCAGATTCCTTTTACTTCTTTTTCTGCCCTGATTGCTGTGGCCCACACTTCCAAAACTATGTTGAATAGGAGTGGTGAGATTGGGCACCCTTGTCTTGTTCCTGATTTTAGGGGAAATGCTTTCAATTTTTCACCATTTATGGTAATGCTTGCTGTGGGTTTTTCATATATAGCTTTTATTATGTTGAGGTATGTTCCTTCTATTCCTGCTTTCTGGAGAGATTTATCATAAATGGATGTTGAATTTTGTCAAAGGCTTTTTCTGCATCTATTGAGATAATCATATGGTTTTTATCTTTCAATTTGTTAATGTGGTGTATCACATTGATAGATTTGCAGATATTAAAGAATCCTGGCATTCCTGGGATAAAGCCCACTTGGTCATGGTGTATGTTTTTTTTTTAATATGTTGTTGGATTCTGTTTGCTAGAATTTTGTTAATGATTTTTGCATCTATGTTCATCAGTGATATTGGCCTGTAGTTTTCTTTTTTTTGTGGCATCTTTGTCTGGTTTTGGAATTAGGGTGATGGTGGCCTCATAGAATGAGTTTGGAAGCTGACCTTCTTCCACAATTTTCTGGAAGAGTTTGAGTAAGATAGGTGTTAGCTCTTCTCTAAATTTTTGGTAAAATTCAGCTGTGAAGCCATCTGGTCCTAGGCTTTTGTTTGCTGGAAGATTTCTGATTATAGTTTCAGTTTGCTTCCTTGTTATGGGTTTGATAAGACCTTCTATTTCTTCCTGGTTCAGTTTTGGAAAGTTATACTTCTCTAAGAACTTGTCCATTTCTTACAAGTTGTCCATTTTATTGGCATAGAGCTGCTGGTAGTAGTCTCTCATGATCCTTTGTATTTCAGTGTTGTCTGTTGTGATATCTCCATTTTCATTTCTAATTTTGTTAATTTGGTTCTTCTCCCTTTGTTTCTTAATGAGTCTTGCTAATGGTTTATCTATTTTGTTTATTTTTTCAAAAAACAGCTTTTAGCTTTATTGATTTTTGCTACAGTCTCTTTCGTTTCTTTTGCATTTATTTCTGCCCTAATTTTTAAGATTTCTTTCCTTCTACTAACCGTGGGGTTCTTCACATCTTCCTTCTCTAGTTGCTTTATGTGAAGAGTTAGGTTATTTATTTGAATTTTTTCTTGTTTCTTGAGGTAGGCCTGTAATGCTATGAATCTTCCCCTTATCACTGCTTTTCCAGTGTCCCATAGGTTTTGGGTTGTTGTGTTTTCATTTTCATTCATTTCTATGCATATTTTGGTTTCTTTTTTGATTTCTTTTATGATTTGTTGGTTATTCAGAAGTGTGTTGTTTAGCCTCCATAAGTTTGAATCTGTAACAATTTTTTTCCTGTAATTGAGATCTAATCTTACTGCACTGTGGTCAGAAAAGATGACTGGAATGATTTCAATTTTTTGAATTTACCAAGACTAGCTTTATGGCCCAGGATGTGATCTATTCTGGAGAAGGTTCCGTGTGCACTTGAAAAAAAGGTGAAGTTGATTGTTTTGGAGTGAAACGTCCTATAGATGTCAATTAGGTCTAGCTGGTCCCTTGTGTCCTTTAAAGTTTGTGTTTCCTTGTTATTTTTCTGTTTAGTTGATCTATCCATAGGTGTAAGTGGGGTATTAAAGTCTCCCACTATTATTGTGTTACTATTAATTTCCTCTTTCATACTCGTTAGTATTTGCCTTACATATTGCGGTGCTCCTATGTTGGGTACATATATATTTATAATTGTTATATCTCCTTCCTAGATTGATCCTTTGATCATCATGTAGCGTCCTTCTTTGTCTCTTTTCAGAGCCTTTATTTGAAATTTTATTTTATCTGATATGAGTATTGCGACTCCTGCTTTCTTTTGGTCTCCGTTTGCATGAAATATTTTTTTCTACCCCTTCACTTTTAGTCTGTGTGTGTCCCTTGTTTTGAAATGGGTCTCTTGTAGACACCATATATAGGGGTCTTGTTTTTGTATCCATTCAGACAGTCTTTGTGTTTCCTGTCTAGAGAAGATCCTTTAGCATTTTTTGAAGAGCTGGTTTCGTCGTGCTGAATTCTGTCAGCTTTGACTTGTCTTTAAAGCTTTTAAATTCTCCTTCATATCTGAATGAGATCCTTGCTGGGTACAGTAATCTAGGTTGTAGGTTATTCTCTTTCACTACTCTAAGTATGTCCTGCCATTCCCTTATGGCCTGAAGGGTTTCTATTGATAGATCAGCTCTTAGCCTTATGGGAATCCCTTTGTGTGTTATTTGTTGTTTCTCCCTTGCTGCTTTTAATATTGTTCTTTGAGTTTGATCTTTGTTAATTTGATTAATGTGTGTCTTGGGCTGTTTCTCCTTGGGTTTATCCTGTTTGGAACTCTCTGGGTTTCTTAGACTTGGGTGGCTCTTTCCTTCCCCATTTTAGGGAAGTTTTCAGCTATTATCTCCTCGAGTAACTTCTCATGGCCTTTCTTTTTGTCTTCTTCTTCTGAGACTCCTATGATTCTAATGTTGGGGCATTTCACATTTTCCCAGAGGTCCCTGCAGTTGTCCTCCTTTCTTTTTATTCTTTTTTCTTTTTTCCTCTCTGCCTCATTTATTTCCACTATTTTATTTTCTACCTGGCAGGCTAGAGTCCATGGGGGTGCAAAGAGTCAGAGATGACTGAGCCACTAACTCTTTCAGTTTCACTACATAGATGTATTAAGTAATAAGCAGTAAATTTATGAATTTTGCTTCTTTAATCTTTATAGTTTGAATCTCTAATATATTTTATATCTTCATCAGAAAATGTAGGACAATACTATGTTGAAACTAATATTTGGAAAACACTTGCCATGTCATAAATGTTCAGTTAATGCAATCTATTTCTTGTAGTATACATATTTAGATTCAAAAAAGCTAAAGATCATAGGCATAGAACACAAAACTATTAAAAACTAAAATGGCATTCTCACAAAAGCTCCCTCCGATTGCCCTCAGGGCACTCATGCCTGGTCCTTACCCTAAGCAATGCGGCCCGTTCCTCTCCGTTCCGCCCCCACTTTCTGGTGGCGGATGTGGGCCTCTGGGGTACTTTTCTGCTGGGAGTTGCTTTTAGGCACATAATCTGTGGGTTTTATTTATTTTTCCCTCCCAGTTTAGTTACCCTCTGAGATTCACAAACTTCCCCAGACCCGCCAGTGTGAGGGTTTCCTGGTGTTTGGAAACTTCCTCTACTAAGACTCCCTTCCCAGGATGGATCTCTGTCCCTAGCTCTTTTGTCTCTCTTTTTATCTTTTATATTTTGTCCTACCTCCTTTTGAAGACAATGGGCTGCTTTTCTGGGCGCCTGATGTCCTCAGCTAGTGATCAGAAGTTGTTTTGTGAAGTTTGCTCTGCATTCAATTGTTCTTTTGATGAATTTTTAGGGGAGAAAGTGGTCTCCCTGTCCTACTCCTCTGCCATCTTGGCTCCTCCCTCACTTTTACATATCCCAAGTTAGTTCAAATATCTGTATATTTCTCCATTCAAATTCTCCTTTAGAAGAAAATATACTAATTTTAAATAGTATGCTCCAAACTGTCATTCTCATAATTCATTTCCTCTGCCTTACCCGTTTAATTTTTCAAGGGCACTATTTTCCTTCTGCAACTATAATGATAGAGCAAATAAACCTATAAAATATTTCTTAATCTTTGTCATTGCTCACACAATTATGTGCACAAATTGAGAATAACATTTTTAGCATGTGCTTTTAAGCAGTAATTATATAATCATACTGTCAAAAAGATTTTTAGTATATCCTCTTAGAGATACTGTAATGCAGTTTTCCAACTGTTATATAATCCTATGTTAAGTTTTAAATTGAAGTATTATATTGTGAACTTCAAAACTCCATATGATTGTGAATAAAGCACTGTCCTTGGGAAAACTTTAGTGGCATGACTAATATATAGGTTTCTTTTTTCTTTTTTTTGAATTTTTTAAAAAATTTATTTTAATTGGAGGCTAATTTCTTTAAAATATTGTAGTGTTTTTTACCGTACGTTCACATGAATCAGCCATGGGGGTACATGTGTTCCCCATCATGACCCTCCCTCCCACCTCTCTCCCCCTCCCATACTTCAGGGTCATCTCAGTGTGCCAGCCCTGAGCACCCTGTCTAATGCATCAAACCTGGACTGGCGATCTATTTCACATATGACAATATACATGTTTTAATGATATTTTCTCAAATCATCCCTCCCTCGCCGCCTCCCACAGAGTCCAAGGGTCTGTTCATTACATCTGTGTCTCTTTTCCTGTCACTCATATAGGGTTATTGTTACTATCTGTCTAAATCCCATATATACGCATTAATATATATTATGGTGTTTTTCTTTCTGACTTACTTCACTCGGTATAATAGAATCCAGTTTCATCCACCTCATCAGAACTTATTCATAAGCATTCTTTTTAATAGCTGAGTAATATTCAATTGTGTATATATACCACAGCTTTCTTATCCATTTGTCTGCCAATGGACATAGAGGTTGCTTCCTTGTCCTGGCTATTGTAAACAGTGCTGCAAAGAACATTGGGATACACATGTCTCTTTCAATTCTGGTTTCCTTGGTGTGTATGCCCAGCAGTGGGATTGCTGGGTCGTATGGCACTGCTATTTCCAGTTTTTTTAAGGAATCTCCACACTGTTCACCATAGAGGCTGTACTAGTTTGCATTCCCACCAAAAGTGTAAGAGGATTCCTTTTTCTTCGCACCCTCTCCAGCATTTATTGTTTGTAGATTTTTTGATAGCAGCCATTCTGAATGGAGTGAGATGGTACCTCATTCGGGTTTTGATTTGCATTTATCTGACAATGAGTGATGTTGAGTAACTTGTCATGTGCTTGTTAGCCATATGTATGTCTTCTTTGGAGAAATGTCTGTTTAGTTCTTTGGCCCATGTTTTGATTGGGTCATTTATTTTTCTGGAATTGAGCTGTAGGAGATACTTGCATATTTTTGAGATTATTTCTTTGTTAGTTGCTTTGTTTGCTATTATTTTCTCCCATTATGAAGGCTGTCTTTTTTCCTTGATTATAGTTTCTTTCGTTGTGGAAAAGCTTATAAGTTTAATTAGGTCCCATTTGTTTATTTTTTATTTTATTTCCATTACTATGGGAGGTAGGTCATAGAAGATCCTCCTATGATTTATGTCAGAGAGTGTTTTGCCTTTGTTTTCTTCTAGGAGCTTTATAGTTTCTGGTCTTACATTTAGAACTTTAATTCATTTTGGCTTTTTTTTTTGTGTGTGTGTGGTATTAGAAAGTGTTCTAGTTTCATTCTTTTACAAGTGATTAACCAGTTTTCCCAGCATCACTTGTTAAAGAGATTGTCTTTTCTCCATTGTATATTCTTGACTCCTTAGTCAAAGATAAGGTGTCCATAGGTGTGTGTATTTATCTCTGGGCTTTCTATTTTGTTCCATTGATCTATGCTTCTGTATTTGTGCCAGTACCATACTGTTTTGATGACTGTAGCTTTGTAGTATAGCCTGAAGTCAGGCAGGTTGATTCCTCCAGTTCCATTCTTCTTTCTCAAGAAGAAGAAGACTACCTTTGACTATTCAAGGTTGTTGTTTTTTTTTCTTTTTTATTTCCATACAAAGTGTGAAATTATTTGTTCTAGTTTTGTGAGAAATACCATTGGTATCTTGATAGGGATTTCATTGAATCTATAGATTGCTTTGGGTATTATACTTATTTTCACTATATTGATTCTTCTGAGGCATGCACATGGTATATTTCTCCATCTATTTGTGTCCTCTTTGATTTCTTACATCACTGTTTTCTAGTTTTCTATATATAGGTATTTTTTTCTCTAGGTAGATATATTCCTAAGTATTTTATTCTTTTCGTTGCAATGGTGAATGGAATTGTTTCCTTAATTTCTCTTTATGTTTTCTCATTGTTAGTGTATAGGAATGCAAGGGATTTCTGTGTGCTAATTTTATATCCTGCAACTTTACTGTATTCATTGATTAGCTCTAGTAATTTTTTGGTGGAGTCTTTAGGGTTTTCTATATAGAGGATCATATCATCTGCAAACAGTGAGAGTTTTACTTCTTCTTTTCCAATCTGGATTCCTTTTATTTCTTTTTCTTCTCATTGCTGTGGCTAAAACTCCCAAAACTCTGTTGATGAGTAGTGGTAAGAGTGGGCCTCCTTGTCTTGTTGCTGACTTTAGGGGAAATGCTTTCAATTTTTCACCATTGAGGATAATGTTTGCTGTGGATTTCTCATATATGGCTTTTATTATGTTGAGGTATGTTCCTTCTATGTCTGATTTCTGGAAGGTTTTTGTAATAAATTAATGTTGAATGTTTTCAACCGCTGTCTCTGCATCTACTGAGATAATCATATGGTTTTTATCTTTCAATTAGGTTTGCTAGTCAAAGAAATATGCTTTTTATTTTTTTTAAATTCTAACATAAAGAATACAGCTTCCCAATTTAGTCTATTAAACATTTGGGGGAGAATATAAGAAAGAAAAGATTACAGAGACAGTAGGTAATGTCGTTAATTGTTCTGTCCTTACAGATATGACTAAGATCCTGCTTGTTTAGTTAATAATTCTATCTACCATTACCAGAAAATATCTTGAAACACATAGTTCTATAGGAAGATGGCCATCCAAATTCTTTTTCAGATATAAAATGAAAATTCCACATTATTTTATGTTATACTTGTTTTTCTTTTTCTTTTTTTTTACCTGATATTGCTCTAAGATGAATGGAAAAAACATCTGTTTCTAAGTATAATTCTTACCACAAGAATCACATAAAACGGGTAAGATGGAAACAGTAATACTTACTAATAGTGATAACTTCACATGATTATTTTTTTCTTTTCTTTTTATTCAAACCCACATCAAATTCAAGAGTCAGATTTTAATATCTAAGCCTGTACTGCACAACATGTTAACAACTAGCAACAAGTGACTAGGAATCCTCACAATGTGGCTAGCTTAAATTGATATTCCCCCTAAGTATAAGTTAAATATGAGATTTTAAGGACTTAATATTAAAAGATAATGTAGGATATCTGAATATTTTTTTTGTTTTGATTGCATGCTGAATTAATATTTTGGATGCATGTGTGCATGCTAAGTTACTTCAGTCCTGTCTGACTCTTTGTGATACTATGGACTGTAGCCCACCAGGTTCTCTGTCCTTGGGATTCTCCAGGTAAGAATATTGGAGTGGGTTGCCATGCCCTCCTCCAGGGGCATTTTCCTGATCAAACTTCCAGGGATCAAACACGTGTCTCTTACATCTCCTGTATTGGCAGATGTGGTCTTTACCAGTAGTACCATTTGGGAAACCCAATATTTTAGATATATCATGTTAGGTATAATATTAAAATTAATTCCACCTGTTTCTTTTTACTTTTTTAAATAGGACTACAAGACAATGTTAAATTACATATGTGTCTTATACCTGGGCCTCTCATATTTTTGTTGGACTATTCTGTTACAGAGAAAAAGAGTGGGTTATTGAGTACTTACAGATCAAAAGCAGGTGGCACTGCAAAAACTGAGGCCCAGAAACTTCCTGACCTTCCCCAAGTTCTCCTGAGTTAGTGCTACACTTAAAGGAGAAAGGTGCTCATTGATCTTTTATCTCAAAGTTCTATCTATTAGAATATACTTACCCCGCCTCCCCCACAACACAGACACACACACACACACACACACACACACACACACACGCCATTTTGTAATAAATAAGCAAACCAGCTGCTTTTGGAACTCAGCAACAAATATTTAAAATAGCTATAACAAATAAAATAAGAATTTTGCCATGTTTTGCCAGTTTTTCACTAATGATAGTCACTGAAATGCTTATTTACTATTGTCACTGTGACAAGCTATGCTAGAATTTTACTTCCTATAATTTTAGTCTACATTTATCTAATGCAGGGTTTCTCATCTTTGATACTATTAACTTGTGGGGCTAGATAATTCTTTGTAGTGGTGAGCAGTTCTCTACACTGCATCGTGTTGAGCAGCATCTCTGGCTACTATTCTCTAACAAGTGATGCAAATAGTAACCTTCCTGCCACCTCAGAGTTGTGACAATCAAACTCTAAACATCACTACATCTCCTTGCGGACAAAGTTACATTCTCTTGAGAACACTGATCAAATTTTTTTTTCATCTTGCCTTTGAGGTAACACAAGATGGTAATGCAGCTTTTTAACACTCAATTATAAAATACTATGTATTTTAGTACTTAATTATTCCAAGTTATTTCTATATACAGAGAAAACAGCATAAAAGGTAAGATTTTCAAATGGTTGCAATTTATAAATGGTATTTGAATATTTATTTTAAAAAGAGTAAGATTGTTTATTGTTCAATAATAACTAAGTTGACAATTCTAAGCCCTTATGCTGTCAGGCATTGTGGTAGGACACTGAAATTTAGAAAAAAAGTATATTGTAATCTCTGATTCTTAGAGAGATTTATGTACAAAAATAGATAATTTCAATATAATATAGTTAGTGAAGATATAGTTATGAAAATAATTTTCTACTCTGGAAAAATAAGGCCTTTTCTGACTCCTATGAACTAATATGTTTCTCTTAGGACTCTTAACCTTGGCCAACTAATGATGTGCATGCACTGCTGACAAAAATAATTCTTCCTTCAGTGGACACCCTATAATGATGTGATTGAATTACCTGGCAATTAATCTCAAATCTTAAATATCAGGGGTGAATCTTGTTAATGTTTAATTAGAGCATATCACACAATCATCTCCTTGGTTAACCTCTTGGCATAAATAACTTCTTTTTTAAGGTTCAGGATATAAGAAATGACAAGAAGCCTCTATTCTGGGAAATCTTTGCTTTGTGTCTTGAGTATTACCAGAGGAATTTCTTTCTAGAATCACTTGAATGTAAGATCATTAGGCTTTAAGCTCTGTGATGATTGAGTTCTGGTCTGTGTTATTCACTGATATTTCCCACATGCCTATAACAGTACCTGGCAAATAGGAACTTATCAATAGGTGCTTATTCAATGAATGTTTGCCCTATTTCACCAATAATTTTGTATATCCTTGAAGGAAGTTGCTCAGTCATGTCTGACTCTTTGCAACCCCATGGACCATAGACTACCAGGCTTATCCATCCATGGGATTTTCCAGGCATGAATACTGGAGTGGGTTGCCATTTCCTTCTCCAGGAGATCTTCCCAACCCAGAGATTGAACCCAGGTCTCCTGCATTGTAAGCAGACGCTTTACCATCTGAGCCACCAGGGAAGTCTATCCTTACTAGGGTACAATTATTACAGGTCTGTTACAAATATATACAAGGCTGATGCACAATAACTAAGGTTGAATTTACATTTTTGAGCTGGTTAACTACTAGAAAGCTCAGAATCTGTAACTGTTATGCAGACTTGAAGAACCTTGTTTATAATGCTAGGTTTGTATTGAAAGTAGTTTCATTGTGGACTGTCTAAATTCAGGTAACATAAAACTCTTTGATACAGAGCAAGTATATACCATACAAACTCTGATCTTCAGAAATGATGTTTTCAGAAGCCATGATATATTGTTTCCCCTCAGATCAGTTCAGTTCACTTCCTCAGTCATGTCTAACTCTTTGCGACCCCATGGACTGCAGAATGCCAGGCCTCTCTGTCCATCACCAACTCCCAGAGCTTACTCAAATTCATGCCTATTGAGTTGGTGATACCATCCAACCATCCCATCCTCTGTCATCCCCTCCTCCTCCTGCCTTCAGTCTTTCCCAGCATCAGGGTCTTTTCCAATGAGTCAGTTCTTTGCATCAGGCGGACAAATTATTGGAGTTTCACCTTCAACATTAGTCCTTCCAATGACTATTCAGGACTGATGAATATGGTTCAGTTAACTTCAGTCACTCAGTTGTGTCTGACTCTTTGCTACCCCAAGAATCACAGCACACCAGGCCTCCCTGTCCATCACCAACTTCTGGAGTTTATTCAAACTCATGTCCATCGAGTTGGTGACACCATCCAGCCACCTCATCCTCTGTCGTCCCCTTCTCCTCCTGCCCCCAATCCCTCCCAGCCTCAGGGTCTTTCCCAATGAGACAACACTTCACATGAGATGGACAAAGTATTAGAGTTTCAGCTTCAGCATCAATCTTTCCAATGAACACCCAGGACTAATCTGCTTTAGGATGGACTGTTTGGATTTCCTTGCAGTCCAAGGGACTCTCAAAAGTCTTCTCCAACACCACAGTTCAAAAACATCAATTCTTCAGTGCTCAGCCTTCTTCACAGTCCAACTCTCACATCCATACATGACCACTGGAAAAACCATAGCCTTGACTAGAGAGACCTTTGTTGGCAAAGTAATGTCTCTCCTTCTTAATATGCTATCTAGGTTGGTCATAACTTTCCTTCCAAGGAGTAAGCGTCTTTTAATTTCATGGCTGCAATCACCATCTGCAAAGATTCTGGAGCCCCCCAAAATAAAGTCTGACACTGCTTCCACTGTTTTCCCATCGATTTCCATGAAGTGATGGGACATGATGCCATGATCTTAGTTTTCTGAATGTTGAGCTTTAAGACAAATGTTTCACTCTCCTCTTTCACTTCCATCAAGAGGCTTTTTAGTTCCTCTTCACTTTCTGCCATAAGGGTGGTGTCATCTGCATATCTGAGATTACTGATACTTCTCCCAGCAATCTTTATTCCAGCTTGTGCTTCATCCAGCCCAGTGTTTCTCATGATGTATTCTGCATATAAGTTAAATAATCAGGGTGACAATATACAGCTTTGACGTACTCCTTTTCCTATTTGCAACCAGTATATTGGTCATGTCCAGTTCTAACTGTTACTTCCTGACCTACCTATAGGTTTCCCAAGAGGTGGGTCAGGTGGTCTGGTATTCCTGTCTCTTTCTGAATTTTCCACAGTTTATTGTGATCCACACAGTCAAAGGCTTTGGCATAGTCAATAAATCAGAAATAGATATTTTTCTAGAACTGTCTTGCTTTTCTGATGTTCTCGTGGATGTTGCCAATTTGAACTCTGGTTCCTCTGCCTTTTCTAAAACCAGCTTGACAATCTGGAAGTTCATGGTTCATGTATTGCTGAAGCCTGGCTTGGGGAGTTTTGAGCATTACTTTACTAGAATGTGAGATGAATGCAATTGTGTGGTAGTTTGAGCATTCTTGGCATTGCCTTTTTTTGGGATTGAAATGAAAACTGATATTTTCCAGTCCTGTGGCCACTGCTGAGTTTTCCAAATTGACTGACATATTGAGTACACCACTTTCACAGCATCATCCTTCAGGATTTGAAATAGCTCAACTGGAATTCCATCACCTCTACCAGCTTTGTTCGTAGTGATGCTTTCTAAGGCACACCTGACTTCACATTCCAGGATATCTGGCCCTAGGTGAGTGATCACACCATTGTGATTATCTGGGTCATGAAAATCTTTTTTGTACAGTTCTTCTGTGTATTCTTACCATCTTTTCTTAATTGCTTCTGTTAGATCCATACCATTTCTGTCCTTTATCGAACCTATCTTTGCATGAAATGTTCCCTTGGTATCTCTAATTTTCTTGACGAGATCTCTAGTCTTTCCCATTCTGTTGTTTTCCTTTATTCCTTTGCATTGATCACCTAGGAAAGCTTTCTTATCTATCCTTGCTATTCTTTGGAACTCTGCATTCAAATGGGAATATCTCCTCCTTTGCTTTTCACTTCTCTTCTTTTCACAGCTATTTGTAAGGCCTCCTCAGGCAATCATTTTGCCTTTTTGCATTTTTTTCCATGGGGGTGGTTTTAATCCTTGTCTCCTATACAATGTCATGAACCTCTATCCATAGTTCATCAGGCACTCTGTCTTTCAGATCTAGTCCCTTAAATCTATTTCTCACTTCCACTGTATATTCAGAAGGGATTTGATTTAGGTCATAACTGAATGGTCTAGTGGTTTTCCCTACTTTCTTCCATTTAAGCCTGAATTTGTCAATAAGGAGTTCATGATCTTAGCCACAGTCAGCTTACAGTCTTGTTTTTGCTGACTGTATAGAGCTTCTCCATCATTGGCTGCAAAGAATATAATCAATATGATTTCAGTGTTCACCATCTGGTGATGTCCATGTGCAGAGTGTTCTCTTGTGTTGTTGGAAGAGGGTGTTTACTATCACTATTGCGTTCTTTTGGCAAAACTCTATTAGCCTTTGCCCTGCTTCATTCTGTACTCCAAGGCCAAATTTCCCTGTTACTCCAGGTGTTTCTTGACTTCCTACTTTTGCATTCCAGTCCCCTATAATGAAAAGGACGTCGTTTTTGTGTGTTAGTTCTAAAAGGTCTTATAGATCTTCATAGAACCGTTCAACTTCAGCTTCTTCAGCATTACTGGTTGGAGCATAGGCCTGGATTACCATGATATTGAATGGTTTGCCTTGGAAATGAATAGAGATCACTCTGTCATTTTTGAGATTGCATCCAAGTACTGTATTTCAGACTCTTTTGTTGATCACGGTGGCTACTCCATTTCTTCTAAGGGATTTCTGCCCACATTAGTAGATATAATGGTCATCTGAGTTAAATTCACCCATTCCAGTCCATCTTAGTTCACTGATTCCTAGAATGTCGATGTTCACTCTTGCCATCTCCTGTTTGACCACTTCCAATTTTCCTTGATTCATGGACCTAACATTCCAAGTTCTTATGCAATATTGCTCTTTACAGCATTGGACCTTGCTTCTATCACCAGTCACATCCACAACTGGGTATTGTTTTTGGTTTGGCTCTGTCCCTTCATTCCTTCTGGAGTTATTTCTCCTCTGATCTCTATAGCATATTGGGCACCTACCGACCTGGGGAGTTCCTCTTTCAGTATCCTATCATTTTGCCTTTTCATACTGTTCATGGGGTTCTCAAGGCAAGAATACTGAAGTGGTTTACCATTCCCTTCTCCAGTGGACCACATTCTGTCAGCCCTCTCCACCATGACCTGTCCATCTTGGGTGACCCCACATGGCATGGCTTAGTTTCATTGAGTTAGACAAGACTGTGATCCATGTGATCAAATTGGCTAGTTTCCTCTGATTATGGTTTGTGTGTGTTTTCCCTTTGATGCCTTCTCACAACACCAACAGTCTTACTTGGATTTCTCTTACATTGGATGTGGGGTATCTCTTCACAGCTGCTCCAGCAATGCACAGCCGCTGCTCTTTACCTTCAACAAGGAATATCTTCTCACGGCTGCCCCTTCAGATCTTGAACGTGAAGTAGCTCCTCCCCTCAGCCCTCCTGTGCCCACTCAGTCACGGCTCCTTGGACCCCTAGAGTCTGTCTTTATGTCTGACAGAAAGGGAAGATGAAGCAATTAGGGAAGATAAAACCACTTTTCAAGATGGTTATTTGGAACAACTTATTCTAGCTCAAATTTCCAGAAAGTGACACCTGCATCTCTGTGGGGATGATTTCACAGACAAGCTAATTTGTACCTGTTCCAAATGGCCAGATGCACCTAGACCCTGGATGTGGGCACACACCCACATCAAGTGAAAATTTTAAAATATGCTCTCTATAACATAGTTTTTATCCAAACTAATGATTTAACCTTGATGACTTAGACTTCTAACTAATAAGCATCAGAGTTGAATTAATTTGTTTTTAGCATCATAGCAGATTGGCATTTCTTATGATTGTAGTTATGGTATTATCAATATTATACCACTAGAAATGTAAATGTGAATGAATGTTTTTCATTTACTTTTGAACTCTTCTGGGTTACTCTTATGTCTGAAAAAATAGCAGCATGAGGATATGATGTTTTTGGCATTTTATCCTGGTTAAAGGTAACCCCCACTGCCTTTGAGCCAAACTGGCTACCATCACCAAAATGGCCACCACAGACGATGCTCACTTTAGTCCTGGGGGAAAAATGGCTTCTTAGACTTTCACCCAGAAACCTAGACATGTTCATTTACTAAAGATATATATTTTTTTGTCTCTTACCCTTTCTCTCACAATGTTTATTTTTGTTTTGGATCAGGATCAAACTTTGTTTATTTACTTAGGTTTTGCAGTTTTTTGCACTCTTCCTTTTTAAACTTTTTTCTTTCACATTCTTATAGAGAGCTAAATTGAGGATGAAATAATATAGCTTTTTCTGTCTGACTCTGCTGTTTGTCCTATCAAAATTTTTCAACTCTGTGCATCTCCACACTTTTAAATCTAATTCTGGCCCATACTTCAAATCACTGATATTCTCATGCAAGCTGCTATATGAAACAATGTGATCTTATTTAAACCCAGTAAGTATTAATTCTTGTGTATTATTTTTGATATTATCATTCTATAATAATAATCAAAGTACTAAAATAATAACATGGAAAATGATAATATAATAACTTTCTCAAATAAAATTCATCTTCACAGCAGGTAAACAACTTTGTGAGTCTGATAAAGTGATGGCAATCCTTGGAATTAACAAAAATAGCAAAAGGTTTTGCTGATACATAAATATGAAGTTCATTTTTCTAATTAATCTTATTTCATTTTTTGTGTGTCTCTTTTAAATTTTATTTTTTTTAAGTGGAGGCTAATTACTTTACAATATTGTGGTGATTTGCCATACATTCACATAAATCACCCATAGGTGTATATGTGTTCCCCATTCTGACACTCCCTCCCATCTCCCTCCAATCACATATCTCAGGGTCATCCCAGTGCATAGCCCTGAGCCCCCTGCCTCATGCATTGAATCTGGACTGGCGATCTGTTTCACGTATGTTAATATACGTGTTTCAATGCTTTTCTCTCAGATCATCCCACCCTCGCCTTCTCCCACAGAGTACAAAAGACTGTTATATACATCTGGGTCTCTTTTGCTATCTCGCATATATGGTCATCATTACCATCTTTCTAAATTCCATATATACGTGTCAGTATATGGTATTGGTGTTTTTCTTTCTGACTTACTTCGCTCTATATAATAGGCTCTGGTTTCATCCACCTCATTAGAACTGATTCAAATGCATTCTTTTTAATAGCTCAGTAATATACCATTGTGTATATGTACCAAAACTTTCTTATCCATTCATCTGCTGATGAATATCTAGGTTGTTTCCATGTCCTGGCTATTATCAGTGCTGTGATGAACATTGGGGTACACGTGTCTCTTTCAATTCTGGTTTCCTTGGTATGTATGCCCAGCAGTGGGATTGCTGGGTAGTATGGCAGTTCTATTTCCAGCATTTTAAGGAATCTCCACACTGTTCTCCATAGTGGCTGTACTAGTTTGCATTCTCACCAACAGTGTAAGAGGATTCTCTTTACTCCACACCCTCTCCAACATTTATTGTTTGTAGATTTTTTTTTTTTTTGATAGCAGCCATTCTGACTGGCATGAGATGGTACCTCATTGTGGTTTTGATTTGCATTTCTCTGATAATGAGTGATGTTGAGCATCTTGTCATGTATTTGTTAGCCATCTTTATGTCTTCTTTGGAGAAATGTCTGTTTAGTTCTTTGGCCCATTTTTTGATTGGGTCATTTATTTTTCTGGAATTGAGCTGCAGGTGTTGCTTGCATATTTTTTTGAGATTACTTTTTTGTCAGTTTATTCGTTTGCTATTATTTTCTCCCATTCTGTTCTTTTGGGCAAATACTAGTATTTGAAATTATAATTGATACACTTTCAGTACTTCTGTTGCTAAGAACTTGTACAAAAGTGATAGGAAAGAGCTCCTTGTTTTCAAAGAGTAACAAAAGCATCAGAGACAAATTAATAGAGAAATAAAGACTTGGATTATTTTTAGAGCAGATAACTTAAGCATGTGCTTTTACAGCATTAAATGTCACATATGATTTATATTGATTTATAATTTATAGTGAAACTTCTATAGGTTGATTTCCTCTACATGTCTTTATCTCATATAATCTGGAGTACTTTTTTTCCCTTGTATTTATAGTGATGTTGCCATTAGGTTTATAGGTTTTTGTCAGAGTTAGGTGTTTACAATGAATAAGACCTATCTGTGAAAATGAATGCATGTTAAAGTAATGCACTTCTAGGAAGTAGGCAGTAAAATGCTACATTTCATAGCAGTGATCATCAAAAATATTTCTATTCTTTATAATGAACTTGTCACCAGTAGATGTCAGAGACAGGGACCCCAGAGACCATGCTTATCTGTTAAATGCATAGTACAGAAATGGCATGTGTAGTGGCACTGAACTTATGTGCCCTGTCTCACAACTGTGCTTGCCCTGGGGACCTTCTTCTAGAAGAGAGACACAAATTCAGTCTTCATTGAATCATTCAGTCTTTGCCTCATTTATTGAAATGACAACTAGGAAAGAAATTCATGATAAGTGTGATTATTGATGCAGAGTCTTAGGGAACTCTAAGTTGGGAATTTTGAGAGTTGAGTGATCGTGATCAATTAAAATATAACTAAAAAACAGGGAACAGACATCAGGAGGATCTTATGAAACTTTTTTTGTGATATATTTTGTAAACTCTTTTATTTATTGTTTTTTGTTTCTTTTCCTTTTTTTAAATTTTTTTAATTGGAGGCTAATTACTTTATAGTACTGTAGTGGTTTTTGCCATACAATGACATGAATCAGCCATGGGTTTACATGTGTTCCTCATCCTGAATCCCCCCCGCCCTCCTCCCTCCCCATCCCATCCCTCTGGGTCATCCCAGTGCACCAGCATTGAGAACCCTGTCTCATGCATCGAACTTGAACTGGCGATCTGTTTCAGATATGATAATATACATGTTTCAGTGCTATTTTCTCATGTCATTCCACCCTCACCTTCTCTCATAGAATACAAAAGGCTGTTCTATACATCTGGGTCTCTTTTGCTGTCTTGCATATAGGGTCATCGTTACCATCTTTCTAAATTCCATACTTATGCATCAGTATACAGTATTGGTGTTTTTCTTTCTAGCTTACATCACTCCTTATAATAGGCTCCAGTTTCATCCACCTCATTAGAACTGATTCAAATGTATTTTTTAATGACTGAGTAATATTCCATTGTGTATATGTACCATGGCTTTCTTACCCATTTGTCTGCTGATGGGCATCTAGGTTTTTCCGTATCCTGGCTATTATAAACAGTGCTGTGATGAATATTGGAGTACACGTGTCTCTTTCAAGTCTGGTTTCCTTGGTGTGTATGCCAGGCAGTGAGATTGATGGATCATATGGTAGTTCTATTTCCAGCTTTTTAAAGAATGACCACATGTTCTCCACAATGGCTGTACTAGTTTGCATTCCCATCAACAGTGTAAGAGGGTTCCCTTTACTCCATATCCACTCCAGCATTTATTGATTGAATATTTTTTTGACAGCAGCCATTCTGAATGACGTGAGATGGTATCTCATTGTGGTTTTGATTTGCATTTCTCTGATAATGAGTGATGTTGAGCTTCTTTTCATGTGTTTGTTAGCCATCTGTATGTCTTCTTTGGAGAAATGTCTGTTTAGTTCTTTGGCCCATTTTTTGATAGGGTCATTTATTTTTCTGGAATGAACCTCCAGGAGTCACTTGTATATTTTTGAGATTAATTCTTTGTCAGTTGCTTCATTTGCTATTATTTTCTCCCATTCTGAAGACTGTCTTTTCACTTTGCTTATGGTTTCCTTTGTTGTGCAAAAGCTATTAAATTTAATTAGGTCCCATTTGCTTATCTTTGCTTTTATTTCCATTACTCTGGGAGGTGGGTCATAGTGGATCCTGCTATGATTTATATCAGAGAGTGTTTTGCCTTTGTTTTCCTCTAAGAGTTTTATAGTTTCTGGTCTTACATTAAGATCTTTAATCCATTTTCAGTTTATTTTTGTGTATGGTGTTTGAAAGTGTCCTAGTTTCATTCTTTTACAAGTGGTTGATGAGTTTTACCAGTACAACTTGTTAAAGAGATTGTCTTTTCTTCATTGTATATTTTTGCCTCCTTTGTCAAAGATAAGTTGTCCATAGGTATGTGGATTTATCTCTGGGCTTTCTGTTTTCTTCCACTGATCTATTTTTCTGTCTTTGTGCCAGTACCATACTGTCTTGATGACTGTAGCTTTGTAGTATAGCCTGAAGTCAGGCATGTTGATTCCTGCAATTCCAATCTTCTTTCTCAAGATTGCTTTGGCTATTCGAGATGTTTTGTATTTCTATACAAAGTGTGAAATTATTTGTTCTAGTTCTGTGAAAAATATCTTGGGTAGCTTGATAGGGATGCATTGAATCTATATGTTGCTTTGGGTAGTATACTCATTTTCACTATGTTGATTCTTACAATCCATTAACTTGGTGTATTTCTCCATATATATGTGTCCTGTTTGATTTCCTTCATCAGTCCTTTACAGTTTTAAATATATAGGATTTTTGTTTCTTTAGCTAGATTTATTTATAAGTATTTATTATTTACATTGCAATGGTGAATGGAATTGTTTCCTTAAGTTCTCTTTCTGTTTTCTCATTGTTAGTGTATTGGAATGCAAGGGATTTCTCTGTATTAATTTTATATCCTTCAACTCTACTGTATTAATTGATGAGCTCTAGTAATTTTCTGGTGGAGTCTTTAGGGTTTTCTATATAGAAGATCATGTCATCTGCTAACAGTGGGAGTTTTACTTCTTCTTTTCCAATCTGGATTTCTTTTATTTCTTTTTCTTCTCTGGTTGCTTTGGCCAACACTTCCAAAACTATGTTGAATAGTAGTGGTGAGACTGAGCACACTTGCCTTATTCCTGACTTTAGTGGAAATGCTTTCAATTTTTCACCATTGAAGATAATGTTTGCTGTGAGTTTGCCATATATAGCTTTTATTTTATTGAGATAGGTTACTTCTATGCCTGCTTTCTGGAGGGCTTTTCTCATAAATGGATGTTGAATTTTGACAAAGGCTTCTTCTGCATCTATTGAGATAATCATATTATTTTTATCTTTCAATTTTTTAAGTGGTGTATTACATTGTTTGATTTGCGGATATTGAATAGTCCTTTCATTCCTGATATAAAGCCCACTTGGTCAATATGCATGATCTTTTTAATGCGTCATTGGATTCTGTTTGCTAGAATTTTGTTAAGGAATTTTTCATCAATGTTCACCAGTGGTATTGGCCTGTAGTTTTCTGTTTTTTGTGGCACCTTTTTCTGGCTTGGTTATTAAGGTGATGTTGACCTCATAGAATGAGATTGGAAGTTTACCTTCCTCTGCAATTTTCTGGAAGATTTTGAGTAGGATAAGTGTTAGCTCTTCTCTAAATTTTTGGTAGAATTCAGCTGTGAAGCCATCTGGTCCTGGGCTTTTGTTTGCTGGAAGATTTCTGATTACAGTTTTGATTTCTGTGCTTGTGATGAATCTGTTAAGATCTTCTATTTCTTCCTGGTTCAGTTTTGGAAAGTTATACTTTTCTACAAATTTGTCCATTTCTTCCAAGTTGTCCATTTTATTGGCATATAGTTGCTGAGAGTAGTCTCTTATGATCCTTTGTATTTCTGTGTTTTCTGTTCTGATGTCTCCATTTTAATTTCTAATTTTGTTGATTTGATTCTTCTTTTGTTTCTTGATGAGCCTGGCTTATGGTTTGTCAATTTTATTTATCTTCTCTAAGAACCAGCTTTTAGCTTTGTTGATTTTTGCTATGGTGTCTTTTATTTCTTTTGCATTTAATTCTGCCCTAATTTTTATGATTTTTTTTCCTTCTACTAACCCTGGGGTTCTTAATTTCTTCTTTCTCTAGTTCCTTTAGGGGTAGAGTTGGGTTATTTATTAGACTTTTTTCTTGTTCCTTGAGGTAAGCCTGTATTGCTATGAACCTTCCCCTTAGCACTGCTTTTCCAGTGTCCGATAGGTTTTGCATTGTTGTGTTTTCATTTTCATTCGTTTCTATGCATATTTTGATTTCTTTTTTGATTTCTTCTGTGATTTGTTGGCTATTCAAAAGCGTGCTGTTTAGCTTCCATAGGTTGAAATTTTTAATAGTTTTTTTTCTTGTATTTAACATCTAATCTTACTGCATTGTGTTCTGAAATATAATTGGAATGATTTCGATTTTTTGAATTTATCAAGGCTAGATGTGGCCCAGGATGTGATCCATCCTGGAGAAGGTTCCATGTACACTTCAGAAAAAGGTGAAATTCATTTTTTGGGGGGTGAAATGTCATGTAGATATCAATTAGGTGTAACTGGTTCATTGTGTCATTTAAAGTTTGTGTGTCCTTGTTAATTTTCTGTTTAGTTGATCCAGCCATAGGTGTGAGTGGGATATTAAGGTCTCCCACTATTAGTGTTTTTGTTAATTTCCCCTTCATACTTGTTAGTATTTGCCTTACATATTGTGGTGCTCTTATGTTGGGTTCATACATATTTATAATTGTTATATCTTCTTCTTGGACTGATCCTTTGATCACTATGCAGTGATTATTATATAGTAGCCTTCTTTGTCTCTTTTCACAGCCTTTATCTAAAAGCCTGTTTTATCTGGTATGAGTATTGCTACTCCTTTTTTTTTTTTTTTTTGGTCTCCATTTGTGTGAAATATTTTTTTTGCAGCCCTTCACTTTCAGTCTGTATGTGTCCCTTGTTTTGAGGTGGGTTTCTTGTAGGCAGCATATATTGGGTTCTTGCTTTTGTATTCATTCAGCCAGTCTTTGTTTTTTGGTTCGGGCATTCAGTCCATTTACATTCAAGATAATTATTGATAAGTATGTTCCCATTGCCATTTACTTTGTTGTTTTGGGTTTGATTTTATATACACTTTCTGTGTTTCCTGTCTAGAGAAGATCATTTAGCATCTGTTGAAGAGCTGGTTTGTTGATGCTGAATTCTCTCAGCTTTTGTTTGTCTGTAAATCTTTTGATTTCTCCTTCATATTTGAATGAGATCCTTGCTGGATACAGTAATCTGTGTTTTAGGTTTTTTTCTCTTTCACCACTCTAAGTATTAGCTGCCATTCCCTTCTGGCTTGAAGAATTTCTATTGAAAGATCACCTGTTATCCTTATGGGAATCCAATTGTGTGTTATTTTTTGCTTTTCCCTTGTTGCTTTTAATGTTTGTTATTTGTGTTTGCTGTTTGTTAATCTGATTAATATGTATCTTGGAGTGTTTTGCCTTGGATTTATGCTATTTGGGACTCTCTGGGTTTCTTGGACTTGGGTGGCTGTTTCCTTCCCCATTTTAAGGAAGTTTTCAACTATTATCTCCTCAAGTATTTTCTCATGGTGATTCTTTTTGTCTTCTTCTTCTAGGACTCCTATGATTCAAATGTTGGGGTGTTTCACATTGTTCCAGAGTTCCGTGAAGCTGTTCTCATTGTTTTAATCCTTTTTTTCTTTTTTCCTCTCTGCTTCATTTATTTCTACGATTCTATCTTCTCCCTCACTTATCCTATCTTCTGCCTCCATTATTCTACTCTTGGTTCTCTCCAGAGTGTTTTTAATTTCATTTATTGCATTATTCATTATTGATTGACTCTTTTTTTTTTTTTTAATTTCTTCTAGGTCCTTGTTAAACATTTCTTGCATCTTCTCCGTCCTTGGCTCCAGACAATTTATCTGTAACTCTGTTTTGTTTTCAAGATTTTGTATCATTTTTACTATCATTTTTCTGAATTCTTTTCCAGGTAGACTCCCTATCTCTTCCTGTTTTGTTTGGTTTGATGGGCATTTATTATGTTCCTTTACCTGCTGAGTATTTCTCTGCCATTTCATCTTGTTTAGATTGTTGTGTTTGAGGAGCCTTTTTGTATGCTGGCAGTTTGTGGTTCATCTTTATTGTGGAGGTTCCTAACTATGGGTGGGGTTCTACAAGTGGCTTGTCAATGTTTCCTGGTGAGGTAAGCATGCATCAGTGTTCTGGTGTGGGTAGCTGTATTTCTTCCCTCTGGAGTGCACTGAAGTGTCCAATAGTGAGTTTTGAGATGTCTGTTGGTTTGGTGTGACTTTCAGAAGCCTGTGTATTGAAGCTCAGGACTATTTTCCTGTTTTGCTGGAGAATTTGCTTGGTATGTCTTGCTCTGGATCTTGTTGGCTCTTATGTGGTGCTTGGTTTCAGTGTAGTTATGGAAGCTTTGGGGTGAGCTCTCACTGATTAATGTTCCCTGGAGTCAGGAGTTCTCTGGTGTTCTCAGGTTTTTGGCTTAAGACTCCTGCCTCTGGTTTTCAGTCTCATTCTTACAGTAGCCTCAAGACTTCTCCATCTATACAGCACTGATAATAAAACTTTTGGTTAATGGTGAAAAGATTCTACACAGTGAGGGACACCCAGAGAGATTTGCAGAGTTACATGGAAAAGAGAAGAGGGAGGACGGAGATAGAGGTGACCAGGAGTAGAAGAGGGGGAATCAAAAGGAGAGAGAGCAATCTAACCAATAAACAATTCCCTGTGTGCTCTCCACAGTCTGGAACACTCAAAGAAGTTTATGGAGTTACATAGAGAAGAGGGAGGAAGGAGATGGAGGTGAGCAGGAGGAGTAAAGATGAGTCAAAAGGAGAGAGATAGATCTAGGCCATACTCTGTTCCCTAAGTGTTCTCCATAGCCCAGAACACACACAGATATTCAGAGAGTTTGGTAGAGAAAAGAAAGGAGAGGGAGGAGATAGAGGTGTTCTGGGGGAGAAAAGGAGAGTCAAAAGGCAGAGAGAGTAATCAAGCCAGTAATCACACTCCTAATTAAAATGGGTACTGAAGATTGGATTCTTACATGTACAAAACTGATAACAAAACCATAAAGAAAAGATTAAAAGATGAGTCAAAAGGAGAGAGATAGATCTAGGCCATACTCTGTTCCCTAAGTGTTCTCCATAGCCCAGAACACACACAGATATTCAGAGAGTTTGGTAGAGAAAAGAAAGGAGAGGGAGGAGATAGAGGTGTTCTGGGGGAGAAAAGGAGAGTCAAAAGGCAGAGAGAGTAATCAAGCCAGTAATCACACTCCTAATTAAAATGGGTACTGAAGATTGGATTCTTACATGTACAAAACTGATAACAAAACCATAAAGAAAAGATTAAAA